>CM031244.1:707811711-708180153 GCA_018340775.1 Taxus wallichiana var. yunnanensis
AGCAATTCGGGTTTCGGGTTGCGGGAAAAAAATCGACGCAAAGCATGAGATGTCTAGATGCTTCAAAGTTCCGAAAACCCGACATGAAGGACTAAATCAGACTTCGGGTATCGGAAGGCAGAAGGTGACACATGAACATGTTTCGGAATAAGGCATGTTCCGATGCGCCGAAGGTCCGAAAACCCGACATGACTTACTTGAAGCGGGTTTCGGGTTTCGGGAACACAAGACATAAAGCATTAGTAAAGTAATGTCAAACACATGTTATCCTGTTTATGAAACCCGAAAACCTGATTTTCTCTCATAAAGGTAATTTTGCAAAACCAGCTTAAAAATTTCGTAGGATATGGATAACACTCAAGTCATGGATCAAGTAGTATGATGAATAGTAGAAGAAATTGGAATAAGTAATGTAGTATTTGTGTCTAGGTTGCAATGTTGGAATAGTGTGCTATTCATGGGAACCTCTTATTCAAATCCCTCATGTAATAATCGACACATTGGCATGAATTGTAGAAGACACTACTTGCATTTGATGAATCCATGACCTATAATGTAAGCAATTATATGGAAGTTCCATATCAATCTAAAAAAATAGATGGAATAGTCTTTGTCCCCATTATCTATGATTTGAAATGTGATTCCTCACAAATGTTTGATACACAACATTGTGATTAGTGTTAGTGGGAATATGAGTAGTATCCAAAATATTAATGATTTAAGCATGAAAATCCGGATGGGTGAGAAAGAAATTATAAATAGAAATATTCATGATGAGAAGATCCTAGGAAGATAAGAGAAATAAAAGTATGAGGAGCCCAAGGGTGTTTTAAGCGAGTTGGGTTCACCAAATGATTAAGTAAAATATTTAAATGAATAAATAAAATGCTTGAATATATATTATGAAGAAACACATAAATGAATAATAAAAATACAGATGGACCCAAGAAAATAAGAACTTAAACTTAAAACCTTGATTACAAAATAAAGAAATGAAAAGACTTTGCTAATTCACAAATAGTCATGGACTATGCCAAGCTAATAAAGTACTAAATAATAGGAGGAAAGTGTCAAATTGAAGCTCATAAAATTTTAGAGGCATCATAGATGTCGGGACCGGGAACCCATCAAGGGTTAGGGTTTCTGGGCACTTGTGATTTATTGATAAGATGCAAAACTCAATTTTATAGGTTCACAAGATGTTCGCCATTGTCTCCTTTTATCACTTGTATGTCACACTAACTTTGCAAATGCCATTTGTAACCTATAATGAAGAAATGACCTAAAAGAACCTAAAATCCGTCAAATCCCAAACATAAATAATTCAAATGAGAGGTCAGATTATCTCGGATGTAAGAAACGTGAACTTACAATTGAGCACTACACTACATATAAGACCCAACATAGTTCTGTTTGGGTGTGTGAAACGATTATTCCCTATGTGGATCTTATGTGATTCGCACTTGATAACAAGAAATAACTAGATGTAGAAATGCAAATAGATGTGTGGATGTCAACAATGAACTCCCCTCCTATGAAGTGTATGCAGAAATTATTCCTTTCTATTGAATGCATGTTAGATGGATGCTTGAATACATTTAATATGACTTTTGATGCAGCCTTCTCGTGATGGTAGTAGAAGTTGAATTATTGGTCCTTTACTATTATCACATAGCTTTCTATTTATATGATATTCATAGTTGACATTCATAGCTAATCACTAAAATTTGGACTAATAAAAATTCATTAAATATAATGTTTAAAAGAGGCAAAAATAATCAAGTAAGATAAAAAGAGTTCGTGGGGACCCAAAGGGGATGGGAGTGCTTTGGTCATAGTGTCCTGACTTTGAAAATATGAACTGAAAAAATAAAAACTATGTTAGAAGGTGTGTAAGACAAATAAGGACAAAAAAAGCAAATAATGATGACCAAATACGGTGATCAATTAACAATGTTATTATTTAGGAATCATATTAATAGTATTATTTGATTGGGAATAGATAATTATGAGGTAGTGTCTATAATATCCTAGATGGTATGTTCTTCAACTTAGATGTATGGTCACAGGTGTGAATATGATTGCTTCATTTTGTAGTGGTGTCCTAGAAAGGTGTATTGGATTTCTAGATTGTTTTCTAGGCTATACAGGCCTAAATAAATAATTAAATCCTAATGATTTCATATGAGAGGTATGAATATGAACCATTTATTAGAGATAGAATACTAAGGGGAGAATTTTTTAATAAAGGAACAAGACATTCATCATCAAATTCTCTAGAGAAGATTGAAGATATGACATATTAATATAATGAAATTAGATCAATACTCCAACGTAAGTAAAAGTAAATTTTAGGTTTTTGATCATATGTAGAAGTCTTAAGAATTTATTTTGTATTATCTTGAACCTTGAACAAGATAGAAGGTACTGGAGGACTAAACAAAGGGTATTAGAGAAGAAGAACGATTTCTTAAAACTAGTAAGAAGGACATGATTATTTCCTATGGAAGAGTATTGATCGTAGAAATTGCAAAAAAATTGAAGGTGTGTTAAAAATCAAGTACTAAAGGTGTTTTTTTCTCCATGCTAATGATCCAAGGTGTCTAGAGACATCTGTTAGGTAGAAATATAGATGTTTGCATATATATTGGAGAAAAGAGTTTTTCAAAGTGCTAGCGAGTGCTATATGATGGAAAACATGAAAGATATATCTAAACAAATTTTTCAAGAATATGATGATGTTTGTGACCTTTCGTAATGATTATTAATCAAGGTATGTGATCTTAATTTGGCATAAACTATTAGTTTTTGATCGTATAATGATATGGGGAGTATTTGATTCAGATCTCACGAAGCGGGAGCAGGAAGTGGAATTTTAAATGCAGTGGAAGCGGGAAACCCTAGTTTGAATGTTGGAAGCAGGATCAATGGAATTCCTTCTGAAATTTTCGTGGAATGTGAGAAGCCTCACGGGCTAGTGCAGGCACACGTTTATGACCTAGGTAAGGACAATATGGTGGAGCCAGTGGTGGAATCCACGTGGGCATAAAGATTGGTCGAGAAAAAAAGATAGACAAAAATTCCTTGGAAGGATTGGAGCCTTCTAAAGATAAGGGCCTTCTGGCCCTTAAAATACCTAAATCTCTCTTAGAGTGAGCCAAGGAAAATATGGAAGGATCTTTGTTCACCAAATGTTTGGGATCTTGACCCAACATTGATTTTTTTCACAGTTGGGCCAAGAGAAGATGGGCGCAAAATGGATCTATTGAGGTAACTACATATGCAAATGGTTTTTTCTTAATTTCTCTTCCTAGTAAAGAACATGTCTTAAGAATTCTATCTAGAGGGCCTTGGTTCATTGGTAAGTCCCATGTGGTGGTGCAACAATGGGAACCAACCTTCAACCCCTTTGAAAAAATCATCTCTAAATATCCTATCTGGGTGAATCTCCCTAGGCTTACCTCTTGAGTTTTGGGAACTGAGGTCCTGATTGGTATAGCCAAAAGTCTGGGAACCCCGATAGCAATTGATCTTGTTACTAAATCTAGAACCAGGCTTACACATGTGAGGTTTTGCATTAATATGAAAGAAGAAGTTATCTTTGGAAGAAACTATCACTTTGATCTCAAAGTTTGGGGATTGGGTGCAAATATTTGAGTATGCTCCATCCCCTTTTGTTTGTTACAAATGAAAATCTATTGGGCATGATCCTTGAAAGTTCCCAACACATAAGAAGAAGCGGAAACAGGTCCAAGATATCATACAGTGGATCCTAATAAAGATAACACAGAATGGAGAAAGGTGGGGAAAAATGGAAGAACCATTAGTCAAGATCCTAGAAGGGGATCAAGAGGTTCCAAAGGAGACTATAGTTGTAGAGACACAAGTTCGGCTGAAGAGGAAGACCCAAAGAACAAGGTTGAATGGGGTAAAGTAGATAATGAAAAGATGAGTGAAGAGGACTTTTCCCCAAATCTAAAATAGAAGGAAGCTGAGTATCTATCAGATTCAGAAGGGAACTATGTGCTAAAAGTGGCTCAGGGAATTTCCTGGAAGATCTATCCTCGATTGGACAAATCTCTTTTGGCCAAAGACAGAGGAAGGCATCTCAACATCAAATGATTTTGATCTCTTGATGGGAGGTATTGTTATAGATTCTATTGATCCAATTTCCTCCCCTGTCACTCCACAACAGGGTCCAAGCCTATTACTAGAAGCAATTTCAGAGCTGATGTGGGTAAAGATTTAACTCCAAAAGGGAGAAAATCTAACAAGGAGAAGAGGGAGACCTTGGTAAAGAAAGACATGGATAAAGGGATACGAAACCTCTTAGGTTTCCTCAATCAAAGAATAAATGATCTTACTCTCTTGGAATATTAGAGGGTTGAATAACCCTAATAAGCAAAGAATTATGAAGGATTTTAGGAACAAATACAAACCTGATATCCTGATGATACAAGAAACAAATATGAGTACTTGAAAGATTCAAAGAAGTGAGTAGGATGGTCTAGAAAGACTACCTTTGGGCTAGGGTAAGCTCGATGGGGATTTAAGAGGCATTGTCACCCTCTGGAACCCCCTCTTGGTTAAAGTTTTGGTGCTTCTGTCATCGACCAACCACCTAACCATGTGCTTTACTGATTTAGTTTCACACAAGTCTTGGATTGTGTCTAATATCTATGCCCCCAACTCTGTTGTTGGTAGAAGGAATATTTGGGAGAACTCACTAAGGGGAGTTTCTATTTAAAGATAGTGATTGGATTGTTGGGGGAGATTTCAATACCCCTCTTTCCCCAGGGGAAAAAAAGGTGGATCCATTTCCTATACTTGACAAAGTATGGATGAGTTAGCTAATTTTTTAGTAAATAATGATCTTGTGGACCTTGAGCTTGGAGGGTCCAAATTCACTTGGGCTAACAGAAGAACTAGTCAGGACCTCATACAGATTAGACTAGATAGATTTTTGGTGAGTCATTCTTGCATGCTTAATCAACTCTACTCTCTATCCACCTTGCCTAGAATTGGATCTGACCATAATCCGATCATTCTCAAGATGGGTATGGCTATTCCTAAAAAATATAGACCTTTCAGATTTGAAAAAATGTGGCTCCAACATCTTGACATCCTCTTGAGAATTCAGGAATGGTGGGGATCATAGTCCATGGGGTTCCGATGTACAAATTAAGTTTTAAGTTGAAACATGTTAAACAAAACCTGAAAATTTGGAATAAGGAAATTTTTGGGAACATCTTTTAGTCTAAGAGCATAATAGAGGAAGACTTAAGGACTATTGAGGAACTGATGGAGGAATATGGGCTCAACCAAGCACTTAAAATTCAAGAGAAGTCTCTCCTCATTGAATACCATGATATCTTGGCCAAGGAGGAAGTCTACTAGAAGAAAAAATCTAGAGTTAAATGGCTAAAGGAGGGTGATAGAAACACTAAATTCTTCCACTTCTCTGCCACCTCCAGAAAAATCATCTCAAGATCAAGGAAATTAGGAAAAATGATGGTACACTCATAGAAGATGAAAAATAAATCAATGAAGCTATTATCAAATATTTTAAGGACCTCTTTCTCCCTAGGGCTGATCCAAATAGAAATTCTTGGGAGAAGGCCTTAGGACTCTTCCAGAATGTCATCTCACAATAGGATAATAGAGATCTTATGCTCATTCCTAGGGAGGAAGAAATTAGATATGCCATTTTTGATATGGAACTAGATAAATCCCCGCAACAGATGGGTTCCCAACCTTCTTCTTCCAATAGTTCTAGGAAGTGGTCAAGAATGAGGTCATTGAGATGATCCAAACTTTCTTCAATAATGGTTAGATTCTAGGGGCCAAAGATGTGAATTCTATCCATCATGGTTAAACTTGGATTTCGTGGGCCCTTCTCCATTCTACGAATCAACATGTGCTTTTGGTCGTCAAATAGGACTTTTTAGAGAGCAAAAACAGGGACGAAAAGTCCCTCCTCTTTAATGGGAGAGGTTCCCTTATTCTCAAACGAACTTATTTACAAATATACGAACATTATTTTATGGTTAAACTTGGAAAAAGAATAAGAAGATGAGCGAATAAGAAGATGAGCAACAACATTCGAAATTATAGATAGCGAATAATTCTTCGTGTATGCGAAGCTTCAAAAGATTTAAGACAAGATCATTTGAATGAGATTAAATTTAAAGACACAAAGTTCCATAAATAACCTTCTTCGGATTTATTAGTCAAGGACACAAAGTTCCTTCTTGGTTGTACAAGATCACTGTATTTGCAAAACTGGACAGTATGCAATCAGAGAGACCAAACGAGTTAAGAACAAAATGATCTTCACAATATTAAAGGAAAACACAGAGACAACAAGAATCAGATAGACAAAGAACGGAAAGCCCTTTTTGTATTGATTTCTTTTAAGATCTATTTACACTTTCAGCAAATATCCAAGTTCTTCCTCCTTCCTTCAAAATGGCGTGGAAAGGCCATTATATAGCTTACAAGTCGGTTACTCTTCGTAACCGTTTCTTTTAACTAAGAATAGTTAAGTACCGCCAATTGCAATACCTTAACTAATTACAAAGAATACGAAAAGAAAGGAAAGAAGAGGAAAGGAAGGAGAAGGAGACAGGTGGCCGGCTACTGGGAGGGACCCACTGTCTTGAGAATCCATTGCTGAACTTCTTGATGACTCGGCTATATCTACGCCACGAGGGACTGATGTGTTAGTTGCGGTGAGTCCAAAATCCCGAGCATTTCTCCATCTCTTTATCAAACTCGGCGTGAGTATGATAGTCTTTGTTTGCTTCTTGATATGGCGGTATGAAGGGAACAAATTTCCTTTATCTTGTCCTTAGAGATGGAGTCTTCCTTGAAAAGATTATCTTTGACAAAAGCTCGGCCCGAGCTTTGATTTCTTGCGAGGACAAGAGGAACGCGAGTTTTCATCCTAAAGATGACAATGCATATCTTTGAAAGCGGCCATTGCTGCTAGCGTCTTGAAAGCTTCTCCCTTTTGCCTATTCTTCATTTCTCCTACTGACTTCTTCGGGACTCGATTTTCCACTCTCTGGCTGTAGACCCGGATTTTGATAGATTATCTTTGGCATCATCGAAAATCTTATTTGCTTAGATAAGATGTTCTCATCATGTCTGTCCCATGAGGCGAAGGTCTACAATGCAAGCGCCCCGAGTTTAAGCTCCTTATCCATAACCTCAATGGTAGAGGATAGCTTCGTTGCAAATTGTCTACCTTTCCATGTAGCTTAAAAGCTTCGTCGATGAAGTTTAGCCCGGCAAGACAAGCATGTCATCCACCATGGCTCGATAGCTCTACCATAGACAGAATACTTGTGCATATCTTTTATACTTTGCACTTCATCTTGGCTTAGTATTACGGGAGGAGGTAGAGCGAGTCAAAGGGTGGGATCAAAAACTTTGTCCTTAGATAGAAGAGACTTGATGAAACACTGTAAGAACTCGGGCTTGCTCTTCCAGTACATTCGATAGTTTCTTTGTCCCTTTTCCACTCTCCCAATAACTCTTGTGGCTGTTTCACAGGTTATGGATCTCGCCTTCGGGGTAGATTCTCCCATTGGGATTCTCGGTAGCTCAAGTCGATACTTGCAAGTCTGTTCTAATTTGTCCATTGCGGGCTTGCAATCTCCGGGAATTGCTGACCTCGAGTATCGAGATACTATTACGGAGGTGGTTCTTGCTTTCTTGGCACGGGAAGGCGTGGTGCCCAACATGGCTGCAACAACATCAAAATTTGGTCCCAAGTTTTGGGAGGATGGTTTTCTCTTCCTTTTGTCGACCAAGGGTTGCACCCATGCAAAAGAGGAAGAAGAATCTGCGGGAGAAGCAAGGGGACCAAGAGACGGGGAGCTCATGACACTCGAGTGCATGCATTTGTTGACTCAAGGCAGGATGTGGAAGGAGCACTTTGGAGACAATGGCGATAGAAGAATCAATAGTACCTGGAAGTTCAGTGCTCTGGACCTCCTTGTCTTTATCTGTTGGGTCCTCAGGAACATTTGTAGGAGTTGGCCTCTCACTTTCTTCACTTTCACTGAGGATGATGATGTTCTCTGGTCCGATAGGCAATTCTGCCTGTTTCTCCTGAAGATCTCTTTCCACCGGTTCCTTCTTTACTTCCTTGAGCTTCTTCTTATATACATGAGTGGATGGAGAAGGAGTAGGTTCCACAGGTCCCTGAGCTGCTGAGGCAGGAGGGGTTTTCTTTGGTGTTTCGGACCTTGGAACTGGTGCTTCTCTTATTGGTGTCGATTCATCCTTGGAGGAGGATTCTCCCGAGTGCCTCCTGAATTCTCGGACCTTCTTATTGAACCAAACCTTAGTCGACTAAGGCCCGGAGCAAGGATTTCAGCCAAATCATCCCTCTCTTTTACTTTCCAATCCGGTCCTCCAGGAGGGGTGTGCTTGATCACATTTTCATACTCATATGAGTATAGCTCGAAATTATCATCTTGAGGCCTTCGGGAACTTGAGTACGGGCCAGAGTTCTTGAATCAATGTAAGAGAACCTACCATAATGCCTTCTTACGGCCTCAAAGTCGTTTGCACAATCAGCCCGATAGTCTTACGCATCTGCCACATGGTGATAGGCTATCTTGATATTACATTCAATAAACTTCTTCAAGTCAAAGCGGGTTCTTGGCTTGAAGAAATGAAACAGTGATAGGGACGAAAGTTCTTTCTATATTACGGGCATCGAGGGCTGTTTTACATGTGTAATTTCCCGGAGAGATGGGAAAGTGCAAGCGAAAATCTTCTTGTCTGCTGCAAGTTACGTGCAACTTGTCCGATTGCACTGCATATTTCGATCAAGGCCATCTTGTCATTGCAGAACATGGGAAGCCGCAGAGGAGTACTCTCATAACCAGCAAGCCTGATGTATGAGAACTTCCTGAATTGGATGAAGTAGGCCCCATACCGTGATATCAAGTTCATGGCTTCATCTGAAAACCTCCTGGCGGTGTCACCCTCGAGCAATCGGACCACGTACATAGTGAAAGCATCATTAACCCTTCTGAAATTGCGGTTGCTGGTATCCAAGGTAAACTGCGGGCAATAGGCATACACTGGGTTGCCTTTGTGGGCGTCTATATATGAGAATCCAAACCATTGCCTTGATGCTGCTAGAGTATACATCAGATATGAAGTCATGAAAAACTTCTTTGTTTGCAGCACGTTGGATAGCTGCTCCGTCAGATTCATGCTGATGATCTCAGCCCAGTTGATATTTTGTGTACCCTCGCACACCATGCGATGGCGGGCACATCCGAGAAATGGAACTTCGCTGGTGGAAGGCAAACCCATGACCCGAGCCAGCAGTATTATGAAATCTGACAGTTCTTCGTTGAAGTCTGCTCGGATGAGGGTTTTGGTGAGGCGGGAAGCTCCCTTCTTAGGGTTTTTTAGCCAGGACTTCGCCACTCGTGCTCTGTACTTGTCACTGTCTTGATCGAACATGGCTTGCGCTTGGGCTTGGGAAACAACTATGGCATTGTCCAATTCCGGGATCCTCAGAGCGGCAGCAATGGCGGCAGCGTCTAGCTTGGCGATGAGCTCCCCATGTACGTTTGTCAATTCACTTGAGGCGGGGTCGAAGTGAGCTCCGCATGCAAGCACTGTATCAGCACACTGTACTGAAATTGGGAATCCTCCAGCGTACGCCAAACCACTGTCATAAATTGTCTGAGCCATCGGTGAGGGATTCGCATCTTCCATCCTTGCCCAAAAATCGCTGAAATCGAGATGTCGGGCCTCGCTATCTCGATGTTGCTTCTGACAATGAGACTCGAGTGGAGAAATCTGTTCTTGTCCTTGAAATTTGATCTTCATGTCGATAGTTTCGGGGAACAAGGTTGCAAACTAGACTTGGAATGGAATTACGAAGCGAGAGGAATGTGCGCAAGTTTGTAAGCGGCGAGGTTTGAGCAAAGGATATACAAGGAAGATGTGAGAAAATGCAAAGGGAAATGTTCATTATATAGCCGTTTGGGGAGCGGAGTGAATTCAATGCGCATTTAATTACGCAACCACCAATTTGAAAAGCGTCTAAGTATGGATGACACTAGGCACGCTTGGGACATGTGAGACGCGAATGCGCGAAACACGCGGCTCGGGCGAAATGGAGAGAGAATGCACAAAAAGCTTTTGGAACAATTGGGATGAAAATGCGCGCGAGTGCGCGGTTCGGACATTTCGGCCAGAATTGGAGCAGCAGCGGGCCCGTTTGGACTTGGGACTTTTGGGACAGAAAGTTCCGGAGTACGCGGTTTGACCGGCTCGGCCGAAAATGAAGCGGGGCGCATTTTTCGGTTTGGGACAAAGAATTTTGAAGTACGCGACTAGGAAGCTTCGGCCGAAAAAGAGAAAGCTCGTACTTTTGACTTTGGGATATTTGGGACAAAAAGGTCGAGAATCACGCGGTTCGGGTGGTTCGGCCGAAATTGGAATGACTTGCACAAAAGCTTTCGGGACACTTGGAACAAAAACTTCCGACGGGCCCGAAGATAGGACAATTTGGGGATTTCGGCCGATCGGGGAACAACTTGCACTTTGGAACTTGGGACAGTCGGGACAAAAATGTCAAGACAGAGCCCGAAATACATGCGAAAAGGCCCAATACTTGGATTTCTTCAATTTTATGACTTAGGTACCTCGGAGAAAAGCACTTAGACTCAAAATTTTCAAAATTTGCTCTTGTTAGAGAGGGAATTTTGAGTAGACAACAATGTTGGCTCCTTAAGGGATGACTTGACATAAATTCACTGAATGAAACAAGGCAAGAACTTAGACAACTTGGTGAAGCAGACCAGTGCCTTATCCATTGGGCAAAAGGAGTCAAGGACAAACCAATACAAGGGCAACACACACAACAACAGAAGGGAAACACACCAAAAGCAAGAAAAGCAGAAACACTGTACATAATATACAAAGGAACTCCCTAGTCACCTAGGACTTGAACAACTTCAAATACTGCCCACTATAAGGAAGTGGGAGGGGGGAACCATCCATGTAATCAAGATAGAAAGAGTTCTTACCAGCAAAGTGTCTTATCTTGAAAGGTCCAAGCCACAGAGAATCAAATTTTCCATGGCTACCACGAGGTTCATGTCTTTTGTCCCACAACAGCACGGTATCACCAACTTGGAACTCTCTGCTCCTAGCTTTCTTATCAAACAGAATCTTCACCTTCTGCTGGTGGGCAGATATTCTGTCAGCAACCTCCAATCTATCCTCGTTCAGTTTGTGCAGGTACATGATCCTTTTGTCCAGAGCATCACTGAAACTAGTGTCTTCAATGGCCTTCATCAGGTGCAAGGCTGGTAGTTCCACTGTCACTGGCAATTGAGCCTCTACTCCATACACTACTTGAAAGGGGGACATTCCAATGGCTCTTTTAGGTGTGATCCTGTCTGCCCAAAGAGCATCATAAAGCTTCTTATGCCAGTTTCTCTGAGATTCGTTGACCAACTTCCTTATGATAGTCACCAGATTCTTGTTGGTAGATTCTGCTTGTCCATTTCCCTGGGGATAATAATCTGAAGAATGAGCCAGAGAGATGCCATACCGTAGCAGAAATCCATTATCTCGGTTGAGGAGAAGTTTGAGGCATTATACATTCAATCTTGTTAGGTACACCATACCTAACCAAGATGTTCTCTTTGATGAAGTTGCATACTACTTGAAGTGGTGCTCTTAGTGGAATAGCTTCCACCCATTTGGTGAAGTAGTCGATGCATTAGCACATGAGTGTGTCAGCGCTAGAAGCGAGGGTTGAGTGCACCAACGAAGTCAGAGACCCCATTGTTGAAATGGTTCCTCAATCACAAGCGGCTTGAGAGGCAAAAAGCCAATTTAGGTCTTCCCACGAAAGTCGAGCGAGGCCTCACATTTATCCACCCACTTGGATGCATCTTTGAACAAGGAAGGCCAGTAATACCCTCCACGGAGTATCTTATGAGCTGTGACTGTTGATGAATAGTGCCCTCCACATGCCTGATCATGAAAAGCTGAGAGCAACTTTCTCTGTTGTTCCTTGTCTACACACTTCAGAAATCTCCCGTCCAAACCACGCTTGAACAAGGCATTTTCCCACAATACATATTGTGCTGATCTCAATTTAACAGTCCTCTTTTCTTTAGCAGTTAAATGAGAGGGGCATTCCCCGTAGGTGAGAAAATGGGCGATGTCAGCATACCATTCATCAACTGAACTCAGGAACAGAAACAGTAGGAAGGTCAGCTTTCTTCTCCAATAACTCATGTTGGGCTCCTTCAGCAATGAGCTCGCAAAGACCTTTTCCCCGAACCAGCTTGGTTGGCTTGATATCAAGGTCATACTCCTGGACCTTAGCCACCCAGTTTCCCCTCTTGGATCCAAATTCTTGTTGCGTGAGAATTGACTTTACAGTCGTATCTGGGACCAGGACCGTAGAGTGAGAGTTGAGGATATAGAAAGAACTGCTTGACAGCTTTGACTACTGCAAAGGCATGCTTCTCCATCATGGTGTACTTTAGCTCATGGTTCTTCAGGATATAGCTCATGAAGGCAATTGGTAGCTCATGTTTATCAGAATCTTCTGGTTAAGGCAATGGCGAGTACTATCTGTAGCGTAGCAATAGATAATGAAATCCTTGCTGAAATCAGGGCAGGCCAAAACTGGAGTTTTAGCAATAGCTTTCTTGATACCCTCAAAGGATTCCTTTCCTTCAGAAGACCAACCAAATGCTTGCTTTCCTTTCATCATCTGAGAAATATTCAAAGTTAATTCAGCAAAATCAGGGATGAATCTTCTTAGAAAATTGATCTTACCGAAAAAGGAATGCACGCCCTTTTTACTAGTAGGGAGAGGAATCTGTTGGATGGCTTGAACTCGTTCAGGATCAATCTTGATGCCATCCTTTGAGACAATGTGTCCTAATAGCTTTCCCTCTGTAACACAGAAGACAGATTTTTTAGGATTCAGGGAGATTCCATGCTCTCTACATCTCTGCAGAACTGTTTCCAGGTGATCGAAATGATCTGCTCTTGTCTTTGAAAACACTGTCAGGTCATCAAGGTATATGACAATACATTTCCCTTTCAAGCTCCCAAAAGCCAGATCCATAGCTCTCTGGAAAGTGGCACCGGCATTAATCAGCCCAAAAGGCATTCTCTTGTAGGCGAAGGTACCCCAAGGAGTTGTGAAGGCTGTCTTATGTTGATCAGCAGTATCAACCTCTACCTGATTGTATCCAGAAAAACCATCAAGCATAGATAACATCTCGAGAGCACATTAAACTTGCAAAATCTGATCCATCATAGGCGGAGAGGTAGTTATCTTTCGAGAGGGCTGATTCGGGTTCACGAAATCAACACGAGATGCGGATCTCACCATTCTTCTTCCTACTTGAGTACAATGTTTGCAATCCAAGTCGAATGGTGAATGGGAAAGATGATTTTAGCCTTGACGATTTGAATCTCTGAAATATGGTGTCGACTATCTTTGGGTTGTCTTGCCTGCACCTTACCTTGAAAGGCTTGATTCCTGGCTTGAGAGGGATAGAGTGCTGCATTTCTTTTGGCTTGAAGGCTTTTAGATCTTCATAAGAATAAGCAAGCACATCCTTATATTTCCTTAGAAGGTCAATTGCTCTTCTCCTTTCATCTGATGTGCAACACTTCCCGATATTTACCAGCTTCGGGCCATCAGAACTCCCAATATCAATCTTATCATACTCAGCTGATTGCTGAGGTCCAGTGGAAGCTTTAGATCTCACGTATCTGTCATGTTTATCAAACAACTCCTCCAAACTCACCAAACCTTTGGGAATCTTATTTCCTTTGAGCTTAATGCACCCTTCCTGATCAGTTTCTTCTCCTTGGGTGACGGCTTGGTCAGAAGACACGCTCTCACGAGGCAGGTTGTCACTTCCTTCGAAATACAGTTGTTCAAAATTGCCCTTGAGCTCCAGGAAGGAAAGCAAATGCTGGTCGTCGTTGAAGACTTGCCAGTTATTAGTATTGTCAGGGACACTAGGTCGGTGGACCATCTCAATAGTGAACTTATCCTGAGAGAATTCAGGATGAGGAATCAACAGTGACCCTGAGACAGCCAGTGAATCAGCTCTGCTGTTCTTTTCTCTGGGAATTGCTTCAATGGAGAAGGCATCAAGGAATTCAATTGAATCCCAAACCTGATTCCGATAATGCTTCAGCCTCCCGTTCTTTACCTGAAACAGGCTTCTGACTTGCTTCACAATCAGCTCTGCATCACCACGAGCCAAAAGATTTTTAACACCTCGTTCTTTGGCCACTTGCAGTCCAAGGATGAGAGCCTCATACTCTGCTGTGTTGTTAGTGTTCTCGAACTGCAATTTAAATGAAAAGGGGTGCAGGCAGCCTTCAGGTGATATTAGCAGAACACCGGCTCGAGGCCGTGAGGAACAACTGCCATCGAATTCTAAAACCCAGACACCATTGGGATCTTTAGGTGATATTTTGCAGGGTCGGATTTCATCAGGGGACAAAATCATGTAATTACCATGGCCCCTGTCCTCATAGAGTATTTGTGCCTTGGGATCATCTGTCTTCTGCACAATGTACTCGGACTGCTTCTCAGGTAGTAGCTTCTTCATTTGTCCATTGACAGGTATGAGAGCGTGTGACCAATCCATTTGAATCTCTCCACCCACATCTTTACAGAAGTTTCTGCTTAGCAACATTCCATAGGAAGGAGGAATGTCGGCTACTAGTATGGTAGCCAAGACTTTCTTTTCAGGTAAAGCAGCAAAAGCCACTTGTGCATCTTTAATCCTTCCCACCAAAGGTACTTCCTTACTTTCCATGGAGTAGCAAGATCCATAAGTACGAGTAAGGGTCAAGCCTAAAGCATGAGCTACTTTAGCGGGCATCACATTATCTGAGGCTCCGGAATCTATGACACAGTTACTGAGCCTGTGGCCAGCTATAAGGAGTGTTACATAGAAAGGCTTGATTTTGTCACCAGGCGAGGTGACAGCAGCTACTAGACTAGGCTGTGGTGCAGAAGGAGGTGTGGGCAAAAGGCCTTTGGAGGTGGTCTTGGAATGGGAATTCACAAATTGGATCATCTTGGCAAAAGCTTTTGGATGGGTTTGGTAATATTCAGCCTCTGAAATTTGAACTTTGGTCCTTTTTAGATGATCTACAATGTCAAAGGATCCAGAGGTGGATGGTCCATCATCATTTGGAATCTTAGGCTTATCAACCCTAGGAGAAAAAGAAGAAGAAGAAACTTTGGGATCGGGTTGTGATTACTTACCTTTGGTGCGGATGATGAGGTAGGGATAGGAGATCCTCTTACGCAATTACGAGGAATAGTTGCGAGGCTGCTCTTTGGACTTCTTCATGGGTTGCGTCACCTTTTCCCTACGATGTGTGCATTTCTCGAGTCATGACAGAAGATTCATTTGTTCATATCTGCTACCACTTCATCATAGTCATCTCCATCATCAATGCCTTCGGTGGTAAAGAAATTAACTCGAGATCCTCGGGTTCTTACGCCTCATCATCAATTCCTCCGGGAACTCCTCCACGACTTCATCCGTCCATCATCATCACGGCTCTTCACCTTCACAGTTGCATTCACGGGAACTTTGGCGGAGGTCCTTGAAGTGCTAGTCTTGTGTGAGGAGAGCGTGGAACCGATTTCTAGGTTGAAAATTTCTTCTCGGAACATCGGCATACGGGCATCTTTGAGCTAATTGTTTCTTTATAGCTACTAGATCATTTGCAAGTTTACGGACTAATGGATCGATATTGGGTCCCGAGAGGTGGAAGGGAAGAAGCGGCAGATTTAGATTTGGGAGGATCTCTCTTGACTTCCACGACATGATCGGGTCATCCTCGACACTAACATGCCCGAGTTCTTGATCCGAATTAGCGTTCCAAGATTAGCTCTTCTTAGAGCATAAGCCGACTTTAGGCGTTTGGGCATTTAGAAAGAAACATTTTTGGATTTGATCAACCGGTCGAGTATTCACGGGAATTTTGTTGATCGATCATGTTGAATCGTGCCACAAATTCTCTCATGGGTTCCGATGGATCTTTCTTTATTTGAGAAATGCAGGCAAGCGGTGCATGCACATCTTACGCCGGCTTGAAACGGCTTTGAGGCCCGTTCTCATGGTATTCCAGTCGATGATGGCACCAGCCGGAAGGTGATAGAACCAGTCAGCAGCATTGTCCTGTAACGTCTCGACGAACAGTCTTGCGAGGCGTCTTCATGTTCAACCCCCAAGACTCCACACGCAACTATGAAGGCTGCAATATGTTCATCAGGGTGCACTTTGCCGTCGCCTTTGAATTTGGGGAAGTTCTTTCGGTTACCTCTAGGTAACTCATGCAAAGGCTGAGTGAGGGCCAGGGGCCCGACACGTTGACCCCATGGTACTTGTGCCATTCTTCTTGGAAATACGGTTCGGAGGGGAACTGTAACACCAGCAAGGATTAAAGCTTGTAGATTAGGACTAGCAGGTTCTGAAGGAACGCCACACGTAGGACTTCTTTCTCGAACAGGTGGAGTGCTCGTTGAACGAGTTCTTCTATTTGAAGGGAAAGGAAAACCCTGTTGCTCCAAAAGCTGGCCCGAGAATCTTGATACCAGGGCCCTTCTCCCTCGAGTGAAACGCGGAGTCGCCAGATCAAAGGATGATCGAAAAATTATAGTACTGGAATGCGATTTTCCCCAGCGGAGTCGCCAAAAACTGTTGGTCGTCAAATAGGACTTTTTAGAGAGCAACAGACAGGGGACGAAAAGTCCCTCCTCTTTAATGGGAGAGGTTCCCTTATTCTGAAACGAACTTATTTACAAATATACAGAACATTATTTTATGGTTAAACTTGGATATTACGAAAGTGCTTTTCACCAGGATCATCAGCTACGCAAGGACTGAGGAAAAAGAATAAGAAGATGAGCAGAACAGCAACATTCAGAATTATAGATAGCAGAATAATTCTTCGTGTATGCGAAGCTTCAAAAGATTTAAGACAAGATCATTTGAATGAGATTAAATTTAAAGACACAAAGTTCCATAAATAACCTTCTTCGAATTTATTAGTCAAGGACACAAAGTTCCTTCTTGGTTGTACAAGATCGTTGTATTTGCAAAACTGGACGGTATGCATCGAGAGACCAAACGAGTTAAGAACAAAATGATCTTCACAATATTAAAGGAAAACACGAGAGACAACAAGAATCGATAGACAAAGAGCACGGAAAGCCCTTTTTGTATTGATTTCTTTTAAGATCTATTTACACTTTCAAAAATATCCAAGTTCTTCCTCCTTTTTCAAAATGGCGTGGAAAGGCCATTATATAGCTTACTGAAGTCGGTTACTCTTCGTAACCGTTTCTTTTAACTAAGAATAGTTAAGTACACCATTGCATACCTTAACTAATTACAAAGAATACGAAAAGAAAGGAAAGAAGAGGAAAGGAAGGAGAAGGGAGACAGGTGGCCGGCTCTGCTTGGGAGGGACCCACTGTCTTGAGAATCCATTGCTGAACTTCTTGATGACTCAACTATATCTACGCCACGAGGGACTGATGTGTTAGTTGCGGTGAGTCCAAAATCCCAGGCATTTCTCCATCTCTTTATCAAACTCGGCGTGAGTATGATAGTCTTTGTTTGCTTCTTGATAGCGGTAGAAGAGAACAAATTTCCTTTATCTTGTCCTTAGAGATGGAGTCTTCCTTGAAAAGATTATCTTTGACAAAAGCTCTAGCCGAGCTTTGATTTCTTGCGAGGACAAGGAGCGCGAGTTTTCATCTGAAGATGACAATGCATATCTTTGAAAGCAGCAGTTCTTCTAAGCGTCTTGAAAGCTTCTCCCTTTTGCAGGCTATTCTTCATTTCTCCTCTGACTTCTTCCAGGGACTACGATTTTCCACTCTGTGCTGTAGACCCAGGATTTTGATAGATTATCTTTGGCATCATCGAAAATCTTATTTGCCAGTAAGATGTTCTCATCTGTCTGTCCCATGAGGCGAAGGTCTACAATGCAACTGCCCCAGAGTTTAAGCTCCTTATCCATAACCTCAATGGTAGAGGATAGCTTATGTTGCAAATTGTCTACCTTTCCATGTAGCTTAAAAGCTTCGTCGATGAAGTTTAGCCCGGCAACAAGCATGTCATCCACCATGGCTTCGATAGCTCTACCATAGACAGAATACTTGTGCATATCTTTTATACTTTGCACTTCATCTTGGCTTAGTATTACAGGAGGAGGTAGAGCAGTCAAAGGGGTGGGATCCAAAACTTTGTCCTTAGATAGAAGAGACTTGATGAAACCTGTAAGAACTCGGGCTTGCTCTTCCAGCTGTTCGATAGTTTCTGTCCTTTTTCCACTCTCCCAATAACTCTTGTGGTATTTGTTTCACGGAGGTTATGGATCTCGCCTTCAGGGGTAGATTCTCCCATTGGGATTCTCAGTAGCTCCAAGTCAGATACTTGCAAGTCCTGTTCTGATTTGTCCATTGCAGGCTTGGCAATCTCCAGGAATTGCTGACCTCGAGTATCAGATACTATTCTGGAGGTGGTTCTTGCTTTCTTGGCACGGGAAGGCGTGGTGCCCAACATGGCTGCAACAGCATCAAAATTTGGTCCCAAGTTTTGGGAGGATGGTTTTCTCTTCCTTTTGTCAACCAAGGGTTGCACCCATGCAAAAGAGGAAGAAGAATCTGCAGGAGAAGCAAGGGGACCAAGAGACAGGGAGCTCATGACACTCGAGTGCATGTGCGTTGACTGACTCAAGCTGGGATGTGGAAGGAGCACTGGAGACAATGGCAGTAGAAGAATCAATAGCACCTGGAAGTTCAGTGCTCTGGACCTCCTTGTCTTTATCTGTTGGGTCCTCAGGAACATTTGTAGGAGTTGGCCTCTCACTTTCTTCACTTTCACTGAGGATGATGATGTTCTCTGGTCCGATAGGCAATTCTGCTGTTTCTCTGAAGATCTCTTTCCACGGTTCCTTCTTTACTTCCTTGAGCTTCTTCTTATATACAGTGGATGGAGAAGGAGTAGGTTCCACGAGTCCCCAGCTGCTTTGGCGGGGAGGGGTTTTCTTTGGTGTTTCGGACCTTGGAACTGGTGCTTCTCTTATTGGTGTCGATTCATCCTTGGAGGAGGATTCTCCCGAGTGCCTCCTGAATTCTCGGACCTTCTTATTGAACCAAACCTTAGTCCTGACTAAGACTGGAGCAAGGATTTCAGCCAAATCATCCCTCTCTTTTCTGTTCCAATCCAGGTCCTCCAGAGGGGTGTGCTTGATCACATTTTCATACTCATATGAGTATAGCTCAGAATTATCATCTTCGAGGCCTTCAGGAACTTGGTACAGACCGAGTTCTTGAATCAATTGTAAGGAGAACCTGCCATAATGCCTTCTTCTGGCCTCAAAGTCGTTTGCACAGTCAGCCCAGTAGTCTTCTGCATCTGCCACATGGTGATAGGCTATCTTGATATTCTGTTCAATAAACTTCTTCAAGTCAAAGCAGGTTCTTGGCTTGAAGAAATGAACGGTGATAGGGACCAAAGTTCTTTCTATATTCTGGGCATCCAGGGCTGTTTTACATGTGTAATTTCCCAGAGAGATGGGAAAGTGCAAGCCAGAAATCTTCTTGTCTCTGCAAGTTCTGTGCAACTTGTCCAGTTGCCTGCATATTTCGATCAAGGCCATCTTGTCATTGCAGAACATGGGAAGCCGCAGAGGAGTACTCTCATAACCAGCAAGCCTGATGTATGAGAACTTCCTGAATTGGATGAAGTAGGCCCCATACTATGATATCAAGTTCATGGCTTCATCGAAAACCTCTGGCGGTGTCACCCTCGAGCAATCGGACCACGTACATAGTGAAAGCATCATTAACCCTTCTGAAATTGCGGTTGCTGGTATCCAAGGTAAACTGCGGGCAATAGGCATACACTGGGTTGCCTTTGTGGGCGTCTATATATGAGAATCCAAACCATTGCCTTGATGCTGCTAGAGTATACATCAGATATGAAGTCATGAAAAACTTCTTTGTTTGCAGCACGTTGGATAGCTGCTCCGTCAGATTCATGCTGATGATCTCAGCCCAGTTGATATTTTGTGTACCCTCGCACACCATACTGATGAGCGGGCACATCCAGAAATGGAACTCACTGGTGGAAGGCAAACCCATGACCCGAGCCAGCAGTATTATGAAATCTGACAGTTCTTCGTTGAAGTCTGCTCGGATGAGGGTTTTGGTGAGGCGGGAAGCTCCCTTCTTAGGGTTTTTTAGCCAGGACTTCGCCACTCGTGCTCTGTACTTGTCACTGTCTTGATCGAACATGGCTTGCGCTTGGGCTTGGGAAACAACTATGGCATTGTCCAATTCCAGGATCCTCGGAGCGCGCGGCAATGGCGGCGGCGTCTAGCTGCGATGAGCTCCCCATGTATGTTTGTCAATTCACTTGAGGCGGGGTCGAAGTGAGCTCCGCATCTGGCAAATTGCATGTCATCAGCACTTGCTTGAAATGGGAATCCTCCAGCGTACGCCAAACCACTGTCATGAATTGTCTGAGCCATCGGTGAGGGATTTGCATCTTCCATCCTTGCCCAAAAATCGCTGAAATCGAGATGTCGGGCCTCGCTATCTCGAATGTTGCTTACAGCAGACTCGAGTGGAGAAATCTGTTCTTGTCCTTGAAATTTGATCTTCATGTCGATAGTTTCAGGGGAACAAGGTTGCAAACTAGACTTGGAATGGAATTACAGAAGCAGAGGAACGTGCACAAGTTTGTAAGCGGCAAGGGTTTGAGCAAAGGATAACAAGGAAGATGTGAGAAAATGCAAAGGGAAATGTTCATTATATAGCCGTTTGGGAGCGGAGTGAATTGAATGCGCATTTAATTACGCAACCACCAATTTGAAAAGCGTCTAAGTATGGATGACATTAGGCACGCTTGGGACATGTGAGGCGTGAATGCACGAAACACTCGCGGCTCGGGCGAAATGGAGAGAGAATGCACAAAAGCTTTTGGAACAATTGGGACGAAAATGCGCGAGTACGCGGTTCGGACATTTCGGCCGAAATTGGAGCAATGCGGGCCCGTTTGGACTTGGGACTTTTGTGACGAGAAAGTTCCGAGTCAGCGGTTTGACCGCTCGGCCGAAAATGAAGCGGGCGCATTTTTCGGTTTGGGACAAAGAATTTTGAAGTCTGCTGCGACTAGGAAGCTTCGTAAAAAAGAGAAAGCTCGTACTTTTGACTTTGGGATATTTGGGACAAAAAGGTGCGAAATGCACAAAGCGGTTCGGGTGGTTCGGCCGAAATTGGAATGACTTGCACAAAAGTTTGGGACACTTGGAACAAAAACTTCCTCGAGGCGGGCCAAGATAGGACAATTTAGGGGATTTCGGCCGATCGGGAACAACTTGCACTTTGGAACTTGGGGACGTCGGGACAAAAATGTCAGAAGGGGAATTTTGAGTAGACAGGGCCTACTAGAAATACATGCGAAAAGGCCCAATACTTGGATTTCTTCAATTTTATGACTTAGGTACCTCGTTTTATTTTCATAATTAATGTGGAGAAATTTCAAAGTGATAATGGTCACTTAGATAAAGAATTTTCCAAATTCCTTTTAAAGAATACTCGCATAATAGAGACTTTCTTTTGGTAGGACAATATCTCTAAGGGATCCTTCTTTTGGAATTATTTTCTCTCTTCTAGGGAGATCCTGAGTAGGGGTATTAAATGGAATATTGGGAAAGGTGATAGAATTTTCTTTTGGAGGGATTGTTGTCTCTCTGATAAACCTCTATTATAAAGAATAACTTGGGAGAATTGTGGCACAGTTCTTTGAAGACAATGGTAAATTTTGGGTTAGGGACTATTGGAGCTTCTCCAATAATCTTGTTCTTTGGGAGAAGGTGCTTCCCCCTCCCAATTTCATTGGGGACACTCAAATTTTTGATGATCTCAACTCTAAGTTAAAGAGTTTTTATATTCCACTCTTCCAACAAAATGAGGACTCTATTATATGGAAGGAAGAGGATTCTAGAAATTTCTCTGTTAAATCTACATACCTCCTGAATTTCAAGAATTATAGCCAAAAATATTATTGGGTAAACTTTGGGTAAAAGAACTTCTACCTAAAGTTAACATTTTCCTTTGGTTGGCTTCTCAGAACAAAATCCTCACTTGTGGATAATTTGAGGAAATGTGGCATGCTCCTCCCCAACAGGTGTGTGCTTTGTAAAAAAGAGGAGGAAAGTGTCAACCACCTCCTCATCTCTCGTCCTTCACTTAAGCAAAGTGCTTTCCAAGTAGTTGGTGGTTTTCAAATTTCAATGGGTCTACCCTAATTCCATTGAGGAATGTTGGTTACAATGGGATTGTCCTTTTAGGTATCCCTTTCTTATAGCTACTTGGAAAATGGCCCTTCCCCACTTCATCTAGAGCTTATGGAAGGAAAGGAATGTTATCATCTTTAGAAATCAGAAGGCTAATATCAGAAAGGTCAGTGTTGGTTTGATTTCCTCAATTAAAGAGAACTCCAATATCAGTAAGGTGACGACTAAAAAGGTTGTTTCTAGTAGAGAAGAGGAAGTTCTCAAACAGTTCACCTTCATTCTACCTCAAGTCATATTCCCATCCACTACCATTAAGTGGTCCAAACCAGAAAGGGGAAAAGTCAAACTTAATTTTTATGGGGCATCTAAAGGAATCCTTGGCCTTGCTGGTGGAGGGTGCATAATCAGGGATCATAATGGGGACTGGATCTTAGCCTATGTTAGACCTTTGGGGACTCAGAGTAACAATGTGGTGAAGCTTGTGCTCTTCTCTGGGGTGTTAGTATTGTTAAGGAGAAAGGAATTAAACATATTATTATTGAGGGGGACTCTCTTCTCATTTTAAATGCCATCAACAAGACTAGTTACAATAATTGGGCTTTGGGTAATATTATTTATGATATTAAAGAGCACCTTAAGTACTTTGATTCCCATATCATCACTCATATCCCTCGTGCATCGGCAATACTTGTGCGAGACAAATTGGTAAATGAGGGAGTTCAAAGTAATGATTTCAAAGTGTGGAAAAAAGTTGAGGTCATACTTGTGCATATTAATGATATTATTAATCATGAAAATTTGTAAGCACTTCACCTTAAGCAACGTGAGGGAGAATAATGGGTTCATTTTCCAATATTGTAAAAGTGAGTCTGGTTTAAGCTATTCTTAGAAAGGAAAGTCTAATATCAAAAGTTGTAAACCTCAAAGTGCTGAGCATTGGAGTAAAAATTTGGCCACCATGGGCGGAGATAGAACCAGATTCAAGCCATCCAGCCATGGGCGTATTGTGGAGGATAAGTCCACATGGCACCTATTTAGATTGGGGGTTTCAGGAATGTTATCACCAGACTCCAAGGGCATGATCCCTCACTTACTATGGATTTCAAGATAGCGTGGAAAGAGGGGAAAGCGGTGATCCGTGGCATGGAAATTGATACGTCGGAGGAATCCATTTCCCGTATTACTAGCATGGACATGGAAGGTCTGAAAATCTTTAAGGATAGGAATCAGAGAGAGTATGAAATTAATACTTTCTTTTTGGGAAAGAAATTTCCATTACTTCACCAATGGCATCACTCAATCTTGTATTCCTAGGGTGTGGAGGGAGGTCTACCTACACATCATGAAGTATCTTACCCTAGAAGGTAAATATCGCAAGATATATACCCACGACTTGTATTTTTGAACATGTTTAAACACAGGAAAAGGCTCAATATTCCCTTCTATCTTTTTATGTCTCTGACCACTTCGGTGAAGGATTTCCAACGGAGTAAGGTGGAGTCCCCCATCCATGAGGGCCTCATTCTTCTCTTGTTATGCAATGGAAACCGTCCCGGATAAACAAATGCCCCTAATTGAAGATGAGGAGGATATTACCCTGGATGAGTTTCTTCGTCCAAGATGAGGGAGGGTAATATGCGTACTAAGAAGATGGGTGAGGAGAAGAATGTGGAAGGGATGGAAAAGTAGGAAGATTTCCGGTTGAAGGGTAAGGATAAAGTGTCCCCGGAAGGAGAGCATGGTCTTGATATGTGGAAGAACAAAGTTCAGTATTTGGAGATGGTGGTCTAGGTCTTGGAAGAGACTAACTCGGTGGTGAGGAAGGGCATGATTGATAGCATTGAAGCCACCAAGAAAATATTCTTGGCCCGAATAAACATCCGCGGGGATATCAAGCAGTTGGACTCTCTGGTTCAGGATTTGGGTGCTCATTTGGACTGCTGTGGAAAAAGAGAAGTAGAAAAGGAGGTGGATCAGTTTTGATGATGTTGAAGAGGAGGAGGATTTGAGGAGGATACTAAGGAGGACGTCGAGGAACCCCCTAGAAGAAGATGAATTCTGATCCTAGCATGAAAGAAGAGATCAGGGAGGTTAAACCCTCCAACAAAAGTAAAGCTAACTAATGGAACTTCTTTTGAACTATCTGTGGACTTTCGGGAAATTTTTCTATTTTTTCTTTTTAATGGATTAGTTCTCTTTTGGCCATTGCTTCTTGGACCCCCTTCTATGTTTTGGAGTTAAGTTTGTTTAACTCTTTGGGTCCTATTCCTCTTTTTCTTGCTTTGTTTCTATCATGATGTAATCTTTTTGTACTTGGCCTCTGGGAGCCTATCCCTATTTTTAACCCTATCTAATAAAAATAATATGGGGAGTATATGGAAAATGATTTCAATGTTTTGATTGATCTTATATAACTAAGAAGTTTTTCTATAATGAATTCAAAGTATGTTTAAAGGATTCTTGTCCTAAAGATGGTTATGCTAGTATTAGAGGAAAACATGTTGTTCTAACATGGTACAAACCTAAGAGGTAATGTATAAAGGTAAGAAGACAAAATATAAAAATTTACTCTCACAAGAAGCTATGTGGATGATGTTTTAACTTCCATACATCCGATTGTTGTTGAAGAAGACATGAAAAATTGATTTCATTCCAAAGTAGAGTCATTTGAGAACGTAAGTTTTTCATTTGCATTTATTCATTTAACTTATCATTTTTCATGCTGAGTAATTATTTAGCCTTATTCATAGATGTCAAAGGGAGAGTAGCATTAGAAAATTTTAAAATATGTCATGTTTATGTTTGGTCTTGTTATTTACCATCAATTAAAAAGGGGAGATTGGTGTTCATTTGTCTTAGGTTGGCATTTAGGTAAAATTTAATTTGATGGAAAATTTTATTTAAATGTCATATGAGTCTCTATGAGGTGTAATTCATTGTCAAACATCAAGTTCTATTGGTAGTATCTTGGTGTGGTGAAGTCGTATGTTGTTTAGGAGTATGGTATAATGGGCATGGTCATAGTATGAGCTATATAAAGTTGGTTTACAGTTTTAATGAGGTTTATCATGGTTGGTATGATCTTGCAAAGGTGTCCAAGTTTCTACATGAGGTCTTCATGGTCAAGTCATGAGCTCTCATGGTTGAGTTAGGTCATTCTAGGCATATTCCTAAAGCTAGAGCATGTGGTTTGGTATAAAGGAATAAATTTTGTAGCATTGAAGTCATGTTAAATAGTTGTTAGATAATTTTTTACATTTTATATGATGTGTATCATGTGTTTGAGGTTATATATTATGATTTTAGGATGTTTCATGGTCTTTGGGAAGTAGGATAGTTAAGATATGATAAGTAAGCACAAGTAAGTCAGTGTGGTTGGAGAGTTATAAAATAATTTGATCTTAGATATTATTTTCTTGCATAGAGGATGTATTCATGATGCTTCATGTCATGTTTCAAGTAATAACTAATATATTTTCATAAGATTTGATTTTTTGTGAAAAACCAAGTTCTAGTGAAGGAAAAATCAACTCGATATGGAATACTTAGATGCTTAGTTTCTATCAAACATTGGGGCGGACATTGTTCCTTTGGTCAATGATTTTAAATTCATGTAATAGTGAATTGCAAAAATAATGAATTTATTTAATCGTCAAAATTTTAACAATGAATGTAAAGAAGGTAAAGTACTTTAAAATCATAGTTAAACCCTCATAGCAGAGAGCGAATGGAGAAATATGAAAGGTATTGTATTAAAATTATGTTGGAGAGGAAATTTTAATATTTGGGATTGTAGAGAATTTTTCTAAGCTCATGTTGTTGGTGGTTTCATGTTTCGTCATTTGGTAAGAGAGAGAAAATCCATTTTTGTGGAGATTTCTCATTTCAAGGAAGAGATGGAAGTTTCATGATGAAAAATAAAGTGTTATATATTATTTGAGAGGTGATATAAATTATCATGAAAAGTTTCAAGATTATTCAATCAAGAAAATGAAAGATATAGGTCCTCAAAGTAGCACTATGGATTTTGGCCTTCAGGGCTAAAATTTTAGTCTTGAGGTTTGAGTCAAGTTTTTTGAACCCTGGTTATTGGTTTTTGATTGATGTCAAGAGGAATTTATGGAAAATAAGTGATTGGTGAAGTGAATATCAGTCAAAGGCATGAAGGTTTATTGGTATTGTGTTCAATGTGTTAGTGAGCATTCAAGATGGTTTCAAGATAGTTTTAGTGTCCTACAAGCCTGGTTTGTTAAGTAGAGTCCAATGGAAACATAGAAAAGGCTAGAATGATTGGATAAGAGGTTATAAAGTTTATATATGATGGTATTAGGATATTCAAGAGCTTTTAGAGTAAGCTTGATGTCGGTTGGTGGGATTCACAATTGTAATTAGATCATTTAGGCCTAGTTCTATAGCCTAATTAGATATGAAATGTTTTAAAAATCATGAAAATAGCATGAGAACATGAGATAAGAATAGGAATTGTTTCTATGGTATGTATGAGTTTTATCAGGGTTTACTTTAGCTCCTAGAGGTAAGATTCAAAAGTTCACCAAATTTTCCCTTGAGGAATTTTAGTGTAAGATGTTGCAAATGAGATAAGATTGAAACGTAAAAGAAAACATATGGCTAATAAAATATTGTAATGTGTAGATGTGTTCCTTTTAGTGCTTCATGCCAAATTTCATCAAATTTTTAAATGGGGGTTTTATGTTATTCAAAGTTTTCCTCAAACTTGTCTGCATTAAGGAAGGAAATTTAAGCACCTTTTCTTCTTAGAATAAAAACAAAATTTTATATTCTCCTTAAAATAAATCATAGAAATAATTTTTAAACATAACTCTAAGCTTGAGATTTTAAAAAAGTTTGAGGAAGATTAGCTAAGAAATAAAGAAGTTATGAGTATTTTTCTAATATGACTGTTTTTCTCCCAAACTGCTTTTTGAAGTGTTAAACACAATTTGAGGTGTTTTTATTTCAATTAGGTTTTTATGATAGTAAAAATTATTAGGGCCACATAAAAATCTTTTTAATCCATTTTAGTATTTATTTTTCTAGTCAAGTATGTGGTATTGTACGGACAATACCTTGTTTATGTAAATTTTGATGAGTTTCAAGGTGGTTAAAGTATGTCCATTGTAGTTTAAGGGAAATTGTTCATTATCTCCCACTATAGATAAATTTTGATGAGAAATATCTCCTAATTTTATTTTGAGAAATGCATGGAGGTCAAAGAAAACTTATCCTCATGTTCCCAGTTAAGTTCTTAACAAAAATTCTACTTTTAAATCGTAGTACAATACTAACAAGGATCCTTTTGTTTTTTACGCACATAAAGCTAGTATAAGTACTATACCTACTATATTCAGAGGTTTTATTTCACAACAAGATTATGCAGATAATGTGTTGTAACAAAGAGGGCACAAAGGTTTAGTCAGTCTAACAGATGCCTCCAGAAATGATGATCACAACATGTTAATTGCCCCTCTCACATCAAGGTTATCTCAATTGATGATTGAATTTAAATCAATAATGTTTCCAACATTTAATCCACACAAAATTCATGCCTTAAGTGTATAAAACAAATAATTTTGTGTAAATAACTCTATAATTATGAACTATGCCAAGCACTTTAACAAAATGATGATCGGTGCTCACATGTATTCAAACAATGAAGTTTATCCTTAAATTAATGCAAAGGAAGGCTCGATTTCAATGACAAGAGTATCTAGTAAGGTGTTTTCCTCAATATAAATGTCACAAAATTGAAGTATTATATATGAATAAGTCTTAATAATATTAATAGGTTTTAGGAGTTTGTATGAAGAAATCACAGAGTTCTCTTAATATTTTTATTCATGAACTATCTACTGACATGTTGAAGTACAACTCAAGTGAGAACAGAAAGACTCTCGGTCCCAAGTTTGTTCTTTCTATTTATCCTTATTGATGCCAAGATGGAGACTATAGGTGATTTTGGGTCTTAAAACTCAAGGTTAGGGTTTGTAGATTAAAACCACAAACAAGGTAAAACTCTAAGGATGTGAAAATATATCATGTAAGAAAGCTTCCAAGAATACCATGGAGTTGTGGAGCTACAAAGACACTAGCATGCTCTATCAAAAGTTTTCTATGCAACTCAAGAGGTAAGATTTCTTGTGACCATTCGTAAACTAAAAGTGTGTAAAAATTAAAAGAATGCTTTGTTGTCATAGTTTCCTATAAAGTAGTGCATTTGAATGGTTAAATGTTGAAATGGTTCCTAGTGTTGTGATATGAATCATTCCATCATCTAAAGTAATCATTGAATATTTTTGAATTCTTAGACAAGATGAGAACCAATTGAAGAAGTGATATCTCTCTATCACGTAAAAATGTATGAATCCTAATTTGATGCACAAATGAACAAACATGGATATATAATTCCAAAAGGTGAATGATGAACTATGGTAAGTCATATGCCATGCTTCTCTTTCTTGGTATCACCTAGTAAAATATATTATATGAATTGCTCAAAGGGAATGTGAAAAGGTTTGTTACATATTGTTCAATGTAACTAAAGCTTTAGTATAGTTGTTAAATATTTGTTTGAGTTTATTATAAAACTGAAAGGTCATTATGCCCTACATTCTTGAAAGAAGAAAAATAGGTATTTTAAATAGTTACTAATATTTTAATCTTATGTATAGAATTAATAAAGGTCGAATGATCATGTGAAGAGAAAATTTGATCTTGACAAGATGATGAATAATAAAAGGATATATAAAATAAAAATCATTGAATATATGTAGTTTGTTGTTAGCTATTGAATGATCTTGAGAAAATCTATAATTTTCTAGAGAGAGTGAAGAAGGATAAAGGATAAATTTGTTTCAAAAAATATGAAAAGTTGGTGTGTAGCTTGATATTGAAAAGGGGAATGACCGTGTAAAAGTACTTGAATTATGTGAATTGATGAGGAAGATAGTAAAGTTATTAAAATTTTATGAGGCATGAAAAATCATTTGAGTATTGTGAGCAATCGGTTCGATGCAAGTGTGAAGAGAAAAATGTTGTGTTGGATAGAATGAAAAGGTTTATAAAATGTCAAGTGTCCAGAATGAAAAACTAATTTATGAGGTTAACAATGATAGATTTGAATGTTTTCTACGATGCACTTGAACCTTATTGAAAGTTTGAAAAAGGCTAAACCCTCTGGAAGTGAAGTTTTATGAAATATGAGTGATTAAGAGTTATGAAAGAGATACATAGAATGATGCTAAGTGAAGGATACGGCAGGTGGTTATTATTGAATAAGATGGTGCACTTATTAATAAACATGGTGAAGCCAATGAATCATGAAAAACAAATAGAAAGTTGAAAATATGGATTGAGGACAAAATAAATATTATATGTTAAAGTTAATTGGTCTAGATAGGATCTTTTATATGAGTGGGCTATGAGTGGTTAAAATTTAAATAGAGTAGTTAAAAATTCAATTGAAGAAAAGGATCTATAGACTTATTTTATCATGAAAAAATAGGTAAATTTATTGAGTACTTTAATTACCAAGGATATAAAAAATGATAAATATGAAGAACTAATAGAGATATTGAGGTTATAACAAGATGAGATAGGATTGAGATCGGTGCAGATGAATACCATGGTGTTTGAAATGTGTCTTTAAATACATATAGTGACACGAAAATCCCCTGAAGAATCTGATAAAACTTGTGTGTGAAGAGGATTTGTTTGACACTAAATGAAGGAAACTTATGAAAGACTTTTGTAGAGAAGATTGAAAGGACCATGACTAGTTTGTGTAGTAAATTGTAAATTTGCAAAGGAGGAGCTTGTTTGTGTGTCTTTATTGCATGATAAGTGAGTGTGAATTGAATATTACTAATGAAATCATGACTTGATTTTGATTTGGTAATCAAGTCAAAGAAATATTAGATTTCATATTAGAAACTGATTGAAATAAGAAAATGTGCTAATTTATTTGTAACTATCAATTGTTTAAGAGAAGAATTTTGTGTGAGAAAAACATATTATAAAAGTCTAAGTTACATCTTAGCATACAGGGGGTTACTGACTCTATGTAAGTAGTATCTTATAGAAGATCAATAGAAATTGGTTAAATTCTAAGGATTTTATGTTTCCTTACAAGTTGTAGCTTGTAGAGGGTAAATAGTTGTTTATTGAATTATCTTGGGGTTGTTTCCTCAAAATTTGAGTTACAACTCAACTTGTAATCATTAGAATCGATATGAAAAATTGTCCAAAGCTAGTTATCTGATTTTAGTGGGTTTTCTTCCTAGTTTTTGTTTCCCACATTAAGTCTTGTATCTCTTTTTAATATCTTTCAAATTACTTGTGTATGGTTTTATGTGTTCATTATATCACATTTAAGAAAGAAAATTTGAGAAGAAACGTATTCACCTCCCTCTTAGTGTGTCAATTTCCAACAGAGTTTGGTTATTTAGCATCAAGCATTTGTTGTTTTTGGTAATGAAAATAATGTATACATGTGGTATGATGTGGTGGAGCATTTAGAATGATATAAAGAAGTTTTTTCTTGCATAATCCCTAATGTCCTAATTGGTCCTATTAATATTTCTCAAGAAGTTGACTTAAATAATTGTGTTGGATCGATTTTCTATACATGACCTAAGATTCCTAGTAGCTGATATTTTTTAAAGTGTCCTTGAAGTGCTCCATATTTTTGTTAATCTTGGAATTTGATATGGAGATATATTAACTTGTTTCTTTCAAGACTGTTCTTTGAGTCCTAGAATCTTTAATTAGAAGTTTCAAAGATTGATTATTAACTAGAGGATACAATTCATTGTTCCATATGATATAATCATTAAGTGGCATTTGATGGAGTTCCTATGTGAGTATGAAATGGAGCTAGAGAATGTTAAGGGGAAAGAGAATGTTGTTTCAAAGCTCTCGGTAGACAAAGACATTTGGCTATGGCTACTTCAAAGTGGTACAAATTTACAGAGCACTATTTTACAAAGCAGCCTTCCTCACGATAGCTTCTACCTTCCAAATGAGATAAGAGATTGAGTTTCAAAGACCCCTTGAGGGAAGTTTGATGGTTTTACATTAGAGATATATGGACTTATAAGACACGAGAGACCAAATCTATGTACATAGGGATGGAGGTTTAAGACATGATATCTTGACAGAGGCTCATCATGCACCTTATTTAGCCCATCCAGGGGTGAAGAAAATACATGCAACCTTGACACACCTTTATCGTTGGAGAGGTATTCGAGAGATGTAGCTCAAATTTTTTGTGCTATTTAGAGTTTCGTGAGGGTGAAGGTCGAGCATCAACATCCATCTAGCCTTCTTTACCCACATGATATCCCAACATGGAAATGGGACATCATTTCCATGGAATTCATTGTAGGGCTACCAGCTTTGAGATACCACCATGATGCCATCATTATCACGATTGATAGATTGATGAAGGTGGATAATTTTTTCTAGTGAAGACCACCTATACATCTAGTGAAGTAGCGAGTGTACTTGGATGAGATTTCTAGAATTCATGGGATTCCACAGAAGATTATTTGCGACCGTGATCCTTTGTACACATCATGCTTCCGGAGTACCATATAGTATGCCCTTGGGAGAAGTATTAATTTTAGTAGATCACATCATCTTAAGAAAGATGGTCGAGATGGAATGGGTGAATCACATTTTAGATGAAATGCTTCATATGTACGTCATGGATCATCAATCGAAGTGGGAGGAATACCCGTATTTGGTGTAGTTTTCTTACAATAACATTTTTTAGATTTTGATTGAGATGTCACCTTTTCGAGAATCATGGTAGAGAGTGCATGACACCGTTGAGTTAGGACAGATTGGAGGATAGACTATCTCTTGGACTAGATTTGTTACAGTACATGGAGCAACAAGTTGTTTTGGTCCAACAGAGGTTACACGAGGCTTAGGATAGGTAGAAGAAGTATGCGAGATAAGAGAAGAGTCAAACATAGTTATGAGGTGGGTATGAAGGTGTTTCTTCATGTTAGACATCATAAGATTCATATCCATTATAGAAAACCCTCTAAGTTGTGTCCTAGATTCATGGGTCCATTCGAGATCCTAGAGCACATCGGTCCCTTAGCTTATCATTTATCCTTGCCACACATCTTGTATCACGTGTATGGTGTGTTTCACGTATCTATTCTTAGGAGATATATCCCAGATCCATCTCATGTATTGGATTGGACCGCATTTGAGTGCAAGAGAATGGGAAGATAATAGTGGAGCCCATGCATATTTTAGAGCACAAGACCTTAGGCCTTTGAGGCTACAGATTGATTAGGTGTGATTCCAAAGGGAGCGGTATGATGAGACTATTGCTACATGGGAGGATGCTATGTTATTACGATTCTAGTTTCCACACCTATTTCGTGACTTCCGTGAGGAAGTCGAGTCTAAAGTGAAGGGGATGTAGTGCCTACTCCTCTTCAACACATATTATATTTTTATTTTGATTACTATAGACTATAGACATGGATATTATTGTATCGCTTTGGTTAGCATGATTTTAAATGATAGAGATATTCTCGACTATAGATGGATTTTGATCATAGTATTATTTATGTGGTTTCTTAGAGACGTAGAGATATATTTTGTAATAATGATGAATGATGGGTTGTTAGCGTATATAATTACACGATAGTTGGGATTATCATCATGTTGATTGTGACTTAGCATTTGAACTAATCTTGTGATCTTGTTGATATTGTAAAATATATAATTGAGATGTTGTTGAAATGTTAGACAAATCATAGCATTGTTTAGTTGAGATGACATAGTTATATGAGGATGTTTATTGATTGATATGCGTATATTTTATCCTTGATGTATTTGATGTAGCCACGAGGCCAAAGGAGATATTTATTTATTTTGTAAGTAATTATATCACGGCAATCAAAAGGGGGATTGGAGAACAACCACAATGGAAGACTAGATGGATACAACGAAGGTCACCATGGAAAGTTGTGTAATGTTTTTGTTTTGTTTTAATTTTTGGGGGTTCCCAGGGGTATGACCTCCAATTGTGACCATGGGATTTGTGTGTAATTATTTCCCTTTTCATATATTTATCGTTGAGTATGTGATTTATTTTGTGATGTAATTTATTTAATTATTGATGATTAATGTACCTTTATTAAGGAATTTAGTCTAGATATTAAGTTATATGGGGATGTGACAAAATGGGTCATTTATCATAATTTTTGGTATTTTGGATTTTATGATTTTGTTTGAGTGTAAGTGACTTTGAGTGTTGTGCGCTCTACCTTACATTGCAAAATTCGGATTTGGACTTAAGGGCCATTTTGGAGGCTTGTGGGCCAAGCTAAGATTGTCCCACACCTCTTAATTTCATGTACCAACCCTACCTATGTATTGAGGGGTCAAAACAACACCCCATTATGTGTTTTGTAAGACAAAAAGTAAGATTTATTGGACTTTTCTTACATAGTTTTTAAATTTTGTTCTTAGGGGACATGGGTTTGGATTGTGTGTGTAAGAGGCTTGTCATTCATTTCAACCACAAATTTATTGTGCATTCGGTTTGAGGTTTGACTTCTAGTGTGGAGTTAAAGATGAGTTATGTGGCATCCTACATGGAACCACCTCACCCTCCTCTCCCCTTTTCCTATTTATGCAAGTTTATTTGTTTGTATGGGGGTTACTTCATTTCATGGGTGCTCTTGTATTTTTGGGAGTTAGAGAAATTTGGAGTTATTATTGAATTTTGGAGCTTATTGGATTTGGATTGAGCTTGAAGGAGTTTGGAGGGTGATCCATTGATCAATTTCTACCATGGAAAGGTAGGAACTACATCCTTGTCTTTTTGTTATCTATTATATGTCTATATTTGTATGTTATTGAATGTTTTGGTATGCTTGTTGGGTTCTTCAAAGAGAATGCCTAAGTACGTTGTAGGAGAAGGTGAAATGTATTTTATATGTAAGGAGGCATAAGAGATTATTTCATGTTTTGGGATGGAGTTGGGTTGGGTGCCCCACCTTGATAAGAAAATGCTTACCTTTCTTACTTGTTTTCATTGAGGGAAACATAAGAGAATGTAGGAGGTATAAGAGGATCTTGAGGAGGCATAAGAGTTGTGTAGGGGTTTTTAGATGTATATTGGAGGGTATTAAGGTGCGAATGTAATTCCATTGAGAGACATAAGTGATCTCCCAATAGATCCTTGTTCCATTGGCTTTGCATTTCAAGTCTTGTGTATTTTTAAATTTGCATTCTTGTGATTGGATTATTGTGTTGAATGTGTCTTATATGGCTGTGAAATTTTTATTGTGATGTTCAAATATTCTATATATTCCATGAGTTTGATCCATCCTTTATTGTATTTTTATTGGGGCTCGGGGCCAATAAGGAGGATAGCTTCTTCTCCTCATTGGATTATCGGTTGGGTGGAGAGTGTTTCCTCTCCCCCATATTTTTTTTGTGATCAAGTTAAGATATAGTGGAGCTCTTATTTAAGAATTGGCATTGAGAGATTTTGTGAAGTCAAAGAAATCCTTCATTGTGTGAAAACCTTTCTTGTTATTTCCACCTAAGATGGAAAACTAGTAGTAATGTATTTCAAAGAAAATTTACATTGTATATTTTGGTTTTTAAGTTGTAATGTATTGTAGAAAGAAACCTCTTTACATTGTAAGAAAAGAGCTATTCTCATATAAGAAGAATTTCATTATTATTTGTGGAAGTTATATTTTTGTAAAAAAGAAGAAAAACATAGAAGATGTAAAACTTTGAGAATGTTTTCTTAGTAATACTTAAATGTATAATAACTTGCTTGTGTTTACCTTGCATAAATAGTTGTATTTTAAATGGAAGGATGTATCAAATTTTAATGAGTTATTTTGTTGCAAAATATTCATTTTATTGTGGAAAGGAAAACAAGAACACTAGGAGTAGATTTCACTTCATTCCTACTTGAGAACTTGAAAGAAATTTTGCTAGAATAAAATGAAAATGATCTTATAGTCGATTCTTATAATTATAGAAATATAAAATCTCTAAAATTAGTAATTTTAAGCATGGAATGAATAAATGGTGTAACTATTCAACTAGAGACTTTAGACACAAAAATTAAGCTAAGCACAAACTTTAGATATCTCTAGTAAAATTTGTTTTTTGAAAAATTAGGGAAATGATGGTTTTGTTTTCAAGAACAGGATCACCACTATGTGCAGAGTGGTAGTCTCGAACCTCCACTCGGGTAAGGTGATGGTTTTAAAATCATCACCTATGTATGGTGGAGGTCCTAGGACCGTCAACCGCTTTGGGAAAAGGTTTCATCAAGACGGTAGAAAAATAAAAATCCGCAACTAGGAAATTTTTAAAAACTTGTTTTATTAAAATTTAAGCCTACAAATTTGTTGTAGATGAAATCACTTTCAATCCATAAGGGCATAAATTCATTATTCTAAACATGTAAATATTTAAATGGGTATTTAAAATCATTCAATATCGTGGATTACAAAATAAGTAGGCTTTTTTCCAAATACAAGACAAAAAAATGGAATTGTTTTTATAACAACTCCCGATTTATGTGGAAACCTCTATGCTCTTCAAATGAAATACATTACAATAATAAATCCATAATCCAATGTAAACTAATATTGATTCTTGTGAATTCCTTTATGGCTTCTTCCTTCCTTCGCTCCCATGGTTTCCATTTCTCCAACCTTCAAATGAAACAAAAGAAAAGTTACCTAATGAGGAGGCTAGGGAAAGAAAAAGGTTTAATAAGATTTCATAAGGATAGTTAGGGTTAGTATGGAACCCTAAGATCTAGTGTCCATAGTTGATTTGATCTGAGGGTTAGGAATCAATCCTACAATTATTAGGTGATAATACATGTTATAGATTTTATATAATTTAAAGGTATGTGTAAATAGTTTAATGTGGGGCCATTTAATACCCTTGTATGTTAAGTTAACTATATAACTCTCCTAGTATGTTTTAGTAATTATTTAAATGGACATTAAATCTATTAATATAATGGAACTGAAGTAACTAAGGATAAGGGTTTATTAAATATGGATTTGAATGTTAATTTAATAAAGATAAAACCACTTGACCAAGTAAAATAATTTATGGCACATTCCTAGCAGATTGTAATTTAAAATTGACCTTGGAAACAAATTAAGAATAGTTGATCATTAATCTAGACCTGATCTATCCTTTGTAATGTAGTAATTGCTAGTGGGAATTAATTAAATGTTTTATTAGGTTTGACACCTTACTGAACCTATTTAAGACAAAAAACAATTAAAAATTTCTACAACATTCCAAATAATTTTTAAGATTTAATGTGGTTTTAGAACGTCAAAATTGTGGGTGTTACACTTGGTATCGAGCCGTGGGTTCAACTCGGGACTTGGTTACACTTGGAAACATAAGATATAGCAAGATAAATAAATAATTTATCGCAACTATAAACATAGATCACAAAACATTGCATAATGTTTTAAGACCTAGAAAACCTAGAAAACTGATAAAAAATCTAGAACAGTAGACTAACTCTTGCCTTGGTCTATGCAGCAAGTGCGAACTAAACAAGGGTTTCTTACACATGGACCTATAATTACCACCCCCAGATCATGTAGTAGCGGCCAAATTACCTCGATACTTCAGAGGTTATAGGATATTAATTCCATTATACGTGAAGGATCCTTGGGTGGGAGACATACCAAATAGGAAAGAGAGCCATCGGTGAGGCTCGTTAACCTTCCCGATATAGTTATGAGAATAGGGAATATAACTCACACGTGGCGAGATTCGGACAAGGTTCACCACGAGAGAGTTCATGGAGACAAGTGCTACATGATAGAGGGACATATCTAGGATCGATCCCTAGGAAGTGTGATTATCATGGTGAGAGACCTAGAGGTAGACATTGTATAGTGGTAAACCACATAAAAGAGATCCTAAAATTCCATCCATCTCATTTCTCTGGGGACACTAGAGGATTTTAGGAAGAGGAATGGTTGGTTAGCTTCAGCGGATGCTTTAAGCTATGCACGTGTACTAGCACCATAAAGGGTCATGTTGTCATCCAAATTTTGAGAGATGGAATCGGGGTTTGGTGGAGGATTGAGGAGCGAAGCTCTATGTCTATTCCGAGTCATTAACTTGGGAGCTCTTCGAGGAGTGGTTCAGGAGAAGATATTTATCTAGGAGTTTCATTCAACAGAGGATAGATGAGTTCCATGACCTAAGTCATGTGTCCATGATGGTGGCAGAGTATGAGAGTCACTTCCTAGACCTACTTCAATATGTAGAATATATGTAGGATGAGCAGGTTAGGATCCACAGATTCCTCGGTGGTCTAAACCTAGACATTGGAGGGGAAGTATGCATTCATTGTCTAAAGACTTTAGTAGAGGTCGTTGAGAAGGCCTACATCACGAAGGAGAGTGCGGGGAAGATGCACCATGCTAGAGATAGAGTGCGGATTCATATCAAAAGATGCGGATAGTAGATCACGGGGCTCGATCCCCCTCCTCATGGCAGACATGGTTCTTAAAATTCTTCATTCATACCACCATAGCATCCACCTCGGGAGTAGTATCGGAAGAATGACCGTCCATTTAGTCCTCCATAGAGATTTGATGCTCAGAGGGGATGCAGTATGGGGCCTCCTCCTAATGCACTAGGCAAGAATCGGCACCACCTAGAGCTCAATTAGTAGGAGCTCATCAACAAAGACCACAACAGTCCATAGCAAGATCATCAGGATCCATGACACAGACCACTAGAGTACATGCATGATCCACTTCTCATTGGAGGGACTTGGTAGTTGTTATTCATGTAGATTAATTGGGAATCATTGGAGAGAGTTCCCTTAGAACCCTAATAACAAGGGTAAGGCACCCGTTTCAGAGCCTATATTAGGTGATATGGCTAGGGCCATATGATATATGCAATAGTCAAGAACTACCACGAAGTGCATGATGATTGAGATGACGGGTAGCATTAATGCCACTTCTATTCCTATTTTATTATATTCAGTCTCCTCAGATTCTTTTATTTCTCCATTTGTAGTAGAGCGATGTAGGTTGGTGGTAGTTAGGAAGAGACATAGTTGGGATGTGGTGATGGCTTCCGAACAAAGATCAAAGTGGACTCCTTAGTTAAGGAGTGTAGAGTTGACCTAGGACCCTTTTTTTGACCTTGGATCTTCATAACCTTCCTTTGGGTTCCTATGGGATTATTCTGGGCATAAATTGGTTATCTTCACACATGGCTAAGGTTGATTGTTACAGTAAGGTAATATCATGTGCAAATGATTTGGGAGTGGATTTAGTGATAGTTGGAGTTAGGAGACCCACCTCTATTCACACCATATCCGTTATGCATCTTAAGTGGTGTGTGTGATGAGGTTTCCAATTGTTTGCTCTCATGATTAGAAAAATATCTTAAGATGATTTTATTGGGACATCACTTTACACCATCATATCATTAGATGATATATGTTTTTCACACGATCGTGAGAATATTTCAATGATTTTGGTTTTGGAAGAGTGAAGGATATTTGGTTTATGATGCCATGCCATCATGCGAAAAAAGTATACAATGGAATCATCGTCAAACTGTTGGATGGTGTATAGGTCAGCGATAGTAGTTTTGCGTGCAATGTTAATTGAAAAGTGTTCTAAGAACAACTATGCAAGTTGGGTGAAAGAAAATATTGAGTATCAAGAAATATATTTGTACTATCAATGGGGACCGGATAAGGATATGGGGAAAGTGCAAAGCGAGAGATCGTGATCATGCACAATAAGAGAAAATGCGTGTTTAAATGTGTGGAGATGCTATTGGAGATTTTATTTGTTGTTGAACTTATTAAACTAAGGAAATTTCCAATGAGGATAGTAGCATTTGATTGGAACCAATGAGTGTTTCGGTTCATTATAAAAAAATTTGTAGGATAATGTATATTTGGGTACGAAGGTATTAGATTCTAAATTAGCCAACTAATTCATTAAAGCATGAATTGAATAATTTGATGTGATGTTAAGTTGAGATTGGATTGGTTGTGTGGTTTTAAATGTAGCTTGATGAGGTGAATGATACATTTGTTAATGTGTGGGTGTTTGGGGAATCGTTTTATAAGGAAGTTGATTAACTTGTGGATGGGATGTTTGAAAAATCATTTGATAAGATGATTGATTAATTTTAGGATGTGTTAGTGTGTGGGGAAATTTTTATAAGGTTTAACATGTGTCATGGGTTAAGATTGGATATGTTGCTACAATGATTGGTGTTGAGAAATAGGGATGTGATGTGATCATTGAGATTGGGTAGGTTATTGTGGTAAGTGATATGTGGGGATATGAGTGTTACGAGATTGAGAAGATTGGAGCATATTATGGGTAGGAACATAGGTATTAAGACATTGAGATTGTTTGATAGGAATACTTGTAGTGGATGAAATAGAATTAACAAAATGGGAAGTGGTTGTAATGTGATCCACCAATTGAGGATATTGGTCGATTGAGAGAATGAGGGGATTTACAAACTACAAAATCATATATGGGGTTAGGAGGAGGTGTAAGAGTTATTTTAATGAGTTATTTTGTTAGCATAAATAGTTATAGTTTAAATGGAAGGATGTATCAAATTTTAATGAGTTATTTTTTGCAAAAATTTCATTTTGTTGTGGAAAGGAAAATATTAACACTAGGAGTATATTTCACTTCATTCCTACTTGAGAACTTGAAAGAAATTTTGTTAGAATAAAATGAAAATGATCTTATAGTCGATTCTTGTTATTATAGAAATATAAACTCTCTAAAATTAGTAATTTTAAGCATGGAATGAATAAATGGTGTAACTATTCAACTAGAGACTTTAGACACATAAAATTAAGCTAAGGACAAAATTCAAATATCTCTAATAAAATTTGTTTTTTTGAAAAATTAGGAAATGACGGTTCTATTATCGAAGAATAGGATCACCACCCTTTGTAGAGCGGTAGTCTCTAACCGCCACATAGGTAAGGTGACGGTTTTCAAATCATTACTTATGTAGGGTGGAGGTCACGAGAATCCGTTGAATCGCTTTGGCAAAGGTTTCATCATGATGGCGTAAAAAATAAAAATCTGCGATCGGGAAATTTTTAAAACTTGTTTTATTAAAATTTAAGCCTCAGTAAATTTGTAGATGAAATCACTATCAATCCATAAGGGCATAAATTCATTATTCTAAACATGTAAATATTTAAATGGGTATTTAAAATCATTGAATATCATGTATTACAAAAGAAGTAGGCTTTTTTCCAAATAGAACACAAAAAAATGAAATTATTTTTATAAAGCACTCCCGATTTATGTGGAAACATGTACGCTCTTCAAATGAAATACATTACAATAATAAATCCATAATCCAATGTAAACTAATCTTGATTCTTGTGAATTCCTTTATGGCTTCTTCCTTCCTTACTCCCATTGTTACCCTTTCTCCAACCTTCAAATGAAACAAAAGAAAAGTTACCTAATGAGAAGGCTAGGGGAAAGAAAAAGGTTTAATAAGATTTCATAAGGATATTTAGGGTTAGTATGGAACCCTAAGATCTAGTGGCCATAGTTGATTTGATCCAAGGGTTAGGAATCAATCCTAAAATTGTTAGGTAAGAATAAATATTATGGATTTTAGATAATTTAAAGGTATGTGTAAATGGGTGAATGGGGCCATTTAATACCCTTGTATGTTAAGTTAACTATGTAACTCTCCTAGTATGTTTTAGTAATTATTTAAATGGACATTAAAGCTATTAAGATAATGGAACTAAAGTAACTAAGGATAAGGGTTTATTAAATATGGGTTTGAATGTTAATTTAAGAAGGAGAAAACCACTTAACCAAGTAAAATAATTTATGGCACATTCCTAGCAGATTGTAATTTAAAATTGACCTTGGAAATAGATTAATAATAGTTGATCATTAATCTAGACTTGATCTATTCTTTGTAATGTAGTAATTGCTAGTGGTAATTAATTAAATGTGTTATAGGGTTTGACACCTTAACCTATTTAAGAATAAAAACAATTAAAAATTTCTGCAACTTTCCAGATAATTATTTAAGATTTAATGTGATTTTAGAACGCGTTAAAATTATGGGTGTTACACTTGGTATCAAGGCCATGGGTTCAACTATTGGACCGGTTACACATGGAAGTATAAGACATAGTAAGAGAAATAAATAATTTATTGAAACTCTAAACATAGATCACAAAACATTGCATAATGTTTTAAAACCTAGAAAACGATAAAAATCTAGAAGAGTAGACTAACTCTTGCCTTGGTCTATACAAAAGCGCGAACTAAAGAAGGGGTTCTTGCACATGGATCTAGAATTAGCACCCCGCATCAAGTAGTGGGCTGTATTACCTCGATACTTTATACATTATAAGATATTAATTTCGTTACATGTGAAGGATCCTTGGGAGGAGACATAGCAAAAAGGAAAGAGAGCCATCAATAGAGGCTCATTAACCTTCCCGACATAGTTATGAGAATAGGGAATATAACTCACACGTGGGGAGAGTCAAATGAGGCTCACCATGAGAGAGTTCATGGAGACAGGGCTACATGACATAGGGACATATCTTGACTCCTAGGCGCAGTGTGATTATCATGTTGAGATACCTAGAGGTAGATAGTGTATAGTGGTAGACCACATCAAAGAGATCCTAAAATTCCATCCATCTCATTTTGCTGGGGACACTAGAGGATTTTAGGAAGAGGAATGGTTGGTAAGCTTCAAATGGGATGCTTCAAGCTATGCCCATGTACTAGCACCATAAAGGGGCATGTTGTCATCCACCTTTTGAGAGACGGAATCGGGTTTGGCTTTGGAGGACTTAGGAGCGAAGCTCTATGTCTATTCTAAGTCATTCACTTGGGATCTCTTCGAGGAGTGGTTCGAAGAAGATATTTGTCCAGGAGGTTCATTCAGTAGAGGATAGATGAGTTCCACGACCTAAGTCATGTGTCCATGATGGTGATAGAGTATGAGAGTCACTTCCTGGACCTACTTCAGTATGTAGAATATATGCAGGATGAGTAGGTGAGGATCCACAAGTTCCTCAAGGGTCTAAACCAAGATGTTAGAGGGGCAAGATGCATTAAATGTCTGACAAACTTTAGTAGAGGTTGTTGAGAAGGCCTACATCACGAGAGGAGAGCAGGGGGAAGACGCAGGCATGCTAGAGATAGAGTGCGGATTCATATCAAATAGATGTAGGATAGCAGATTGAGGGGTTAGATCCCCCTCCTCATGGTAGACATGGTTATTTAAAGTCCTCATTCAGACCACCATAATGGCCACCTCAAAGCAGTAGTGGTAGAATCACCATCCATTTAGTCCTCCACAGAGATTTGATGCTCGGAGGGATGCAGTATGGGTCCTCCTCCTAGGGGACTAGTCAAGAATCGGCACCACCTAGAGCTCATTCGAAGGAGCTCATCATCAATTACCACAATAGTCCATAGCAGGATCATCAGGATCCATGACCACGGACCACTAGAGTACCTGCAAGAGCCACTTCTCATTGGAGGGACATGGTGGTTGTTATTCATGCAGATTACTTGGGAATCATTGGAGAGAGTGCCTTGAGAACCCTAATAACAAGGGTAAGGCACTCGTTACGAGAGACTACATTAGGTGATAGGGCTAGGGACCATATTATATATGCAATGGTCGAGATCCACCAAGAAGTGCATAATGATTGAGACGATGGGTAGCATTGATGGCATTTCTATTCTGTTTTATTATATTCATGCTCCTCCGATTATTTTATTTCTCCATTTGTAGTAGAGCAATTTAGGTTGGTGGAAGTTAGGAAGAGATGTAGTTGGGATGTGGAGATGGCTTTTGGAACAAAGATCAATGTGGACTCCTTAAAGAGTGTAGAGTCTTCTTTTTTTTTTACCGTGGATCTTTGTAACCTTCCTTTGGGTTCCTATGGGATTATTCAGGCATATATTGGTTATCTTCACATAGGGCTAAGGTTGATTGTTAGAGTAAGGTAATATCATGTGTTAATGATTTGGGAGTCGATTTAGTGATAGTTGGAGTCGGAGACCCACCTCTATTCGCACCATATCCTCTATACAAACTTAAATGGTGTGTGCGACGAGGTTTCCAATTGTTTTCTCTCACAATTAGCAAAAGATCTGAAGATGATTTATTGGGCTGTCACTTTACGACCATCATATCTTGAGGAGTTTTAAAATGTCTTTCAAGGGGAGCTTTTGGGGTAACCTCCTCCATGTGATATAGATTTTCACATTGATTTAGTTCCGGGAGCAGATCCTATATCACGAGCCCTCAGTAGGGTGACTATCCTTGAGCTCTGTGAGCTCAAGTTCCATCTTGAGGATTTTGGAGAAATTCATAATCCATCCTAGTGTATTCCATTTGAGTGCACTAGTTTTTCAGTAAAGAAGAAGGACACATCTTTGCTTATTGTGTATCGATTATCGTCAAATTTTGAATAAAGTAACAATAAATAATCGCTACCCCCTTCCATGTATTGATGATTTGTTTGATAAGATGAAGGGTGCCACCGTATTTTCCAAGATAGATCTTAAGTCTTGATACCATTAAATGAGGATCACGAAGTTGGATATTCATAAGAAAACATTCTCGTATGAGATATGACCACTAGAAGTTCACGGTAGTGCCTTTTGTTCGGCGAATGCCCCAAGCAATATTCATGAGTTTGATGGATGGGCTATTCTGGACATTTTAGGATCATTTCATTCTAATTTTTCTTGATGACATTTTGATTTACTTGTACATACGTGACGAGCATGAGGAACACCTTCGAAAGGTTTTGCAGTGTCTTCATGAGCAATATCTTTATAAGAACTTGGAGTCGTGTGCATTCTTTTAGCCACAGGTGCATGACTTGGGTCACATCATCTATGGGGAAGGTATCATCATTGATCCTTCCAAGATTCAAGCTATTATGGATTAGCACGTGCCAACTACTATGACCAAGGTGCGTAGTTTGATAGGGTTGGTAGGTTACTACATAAGATTTGTTCAGACATCTCTTATATTGTGTGACCCATCACTTCCCTTCAACGAAAAGGGAAGAATTTTGTTTGGTCTAATAGATATGAGTGGGCCTTTAGTATACTAAAGGGATGCCTTAAGCCAACATTGATTCTTGTTATTTCAAACCCTCAAAGGAATTTCTTTGTGTGTATGGATGCTTCCTTGGCAGGATTAGGTGGGGTTTTGATGCAAGAGGGCTTATGTGGTTGCCTTTGAATCTCACAAACTCAAAAATCATGAGCTCAACAATATGACTCGTGACATGGAGCTTGGAGCAGTTGTGTATGCTTTATTTTGATGGAGACTTTTCCTTCTTGGAAGGAATTTTATCCTCAAGAGAGACATTTAAGCTTTCATCACCTCTTCACGTAACCCTATCTCAACACTTGTAAGCGTGTTGGATGGAGTTTCCATGTGAATAAGATATGGAGATAGAACATGTGAAGGGGAAAGAGAATGTTGTTCTTGACACTTTAAGTGGATGGATATATTTGGTTATGGATACTTTAGTGCGCACAAATTTATGGAGAAGGATTTTGTAGCAGCTTCCTCATGATAGATTATACCTTGTAGTTAGATCGAGATTGAGTATTAGAGACCCCTTTAGGGGAATTTTGATGGTTTTACATTAGAGACAGATGGACTTATCGACACATAGACTAGATCTATGTACATAGGGATGGAGGTTATAGATAGGATATCTTGGCATAGGCTCATCATGTACCTTATTATGCCCATCCAGGGGTGAAGAAGATACATGCCACCTTGAGACAACTTTACCATTGGATATGTCTTTAGAGAGATGTAGCTCAATTTTTCTCACATTGTTTAGAGTGTGAAAGAGTTAAAGTTGAGCATCAACATCCACACGGCCTTCTTTACCCACATGATATCCTGAAGTAGAAATGGGGCATCATTTCCATGGATATTATAGTAGGGCTACCAACATCGAGATACCACCATGATGCCATCATGATCACGGTCGATAGATTAACAAAGGTGGCTAAGTTTTCTCTAGTGAAGACCACCTATACAGCTAGTGAAGTAGAAAGAGTGTACTGGATGAGGTTATTAGAGTGCATGGTATTCCACAGAAGATTATTTAAGACTACAATCCTTTGTACACATCACACTTCTTGACTACCATACAAACAGGCCCTCGGGAAAAGTATCAATTAAAGTATATCACATCAACTAGAGACAGATACGATGGAGCGGGTGAATTAGATATTAGATGAAATTATTTAGATGTATGTCATGGTTCATCACCAAAGTGGGAGGAGTACATGTATTTGGTGGATTTTTCCTACAAAAAAATTTCCGAGTTCAATTGAGATGGAACCTTTTTAGGAATTGTATGGCGAGAGTGCATAACACCATTCGGTTGGCATGGATTGGAGGATAGAGTATCTCTCATAATAGCTTTGTTATAGGACATGGAGCAACATGTTGTTTTGGTGTGACAGAGAGGTTACGGGAGGCTTAGGACAAGTAGAAGAAGTATGAAGATCAGAGGAGAGTCAACCGTAGTTATGAGGTGGGCACAAAGTTGTTTCTTCGTGTCAAACCTCATAAGAGTCCTATCCGTTACAGAAAAGGCTCTAAGTTTTCTCCTAGATTCGTGGGTCTATTCGAGATGTTGGAGCAGATCAGTTTGTTAGCTTATCATTTAGCCTTACCACCCTTCTTATCTTGTGTGCATGATGTGTTTCACGTATATGTTCTTCGGAGATATATCCTAGATCCATCTCATGTATTGGATTGGACCACATTAAAGATGCAGGAGCGGGTCGATGATGGCGGATCTCATTTGTATTTTAGAGCATAGGACCTAGGCCTTCGAGGTTGAAAGATTCATCGGTGTGAGTCCGGTGGGACCGGCTTGATGAGACCGCAACTACATGGGAGGATGCTACATTTTTACTAGTCTAGTTTGCACACCTATTTCAAAGTGATTTCCACGAGGAATTCGAATCTAAGGGGTGGTGGATGTAGTTCCCACTCTTATTTGAAACTTATTATATTTTCATTTCAATTATTGTAGAATACGGACATGGATATTATTATATCATTTTGGTTAGCATGATGTTAGATGATAGAGATATTCTGACTATTGATGGATTTTGATCCATAATATGATTTGTGTGGTTTCTTAGAGACGTAGAGAGATATTTTATATTAATGATGAATGATGGGCTGTTAGCATACATAATTACGTGACAGTTGGGATTCTCATCATGTTGACTGTGACTTAGCATTTGAACTAATCTTGTGATCTTGTTGATATTGGTAAAAGATAGAATTGAGATATTGTTGAAATTTTAGTCAAATCATCACATTGTTTAGTTGAGATGATGACTTAGTTATATGAGGATGTTTATTGATTGATATATGTATATTTTATCCTTGATGTATTTGATGTGGCCATGAGGCCAAAGGAGGTATTTTTTGATTTTGCAAGTAATTATATCACGACAATCAAAATGGGGATTGGAGACCAACCATAACGGAAGACTAGATGGATACAAATAAGGTCACCATGGCAACTTGTGTAATGTTTTTTGTTTTGTTTTAATTTGTTAGGGGATTCCCATGGGGGATGACCTCCAATTGTGACCATGGGTTTTGTGTGAAATTTTTCCCTTTTCATTTATTTATTGTTGAGTATGTGATTTATTTTGTGATGTAACTTATTTAATTATTGATGATGAATGTACCTTTATTAATTAATTTAATCATTCTAGTAATTTATATGGGGATGTGACAAAAGGGGTCATTTATTATAGTTGTTAGTCTTTTGGATTTTATGATTTTGTTTGAGTGTAAGTAAATTTGAGTGTTGTACACTCTACCTTACCTTGGGAAATTCATATTTGGGCTTCAGGGCCATTTTTGGATTCTTGTGGGACAAGCTAAACTTGTCCCACACCTCTTAATTTCATGCACCAACCCTACCTATGGATTGAGGGGTCAAAAAAATACCCCATTATGTGTTTTGTAAGAAAAAAGTAAAATTTATTACAGTTTTCTTACATGGGTTTTATATTTTTCCTTAGGGGGTGTGGTATGGATTGTGTGTGTGAGAGGCTTGTCATTCCTCTCAAGTACCAATTTATTGTGCATTAGGGTTGAGGTTTTATTTTTGGTTTGGAGTTGATGATGAGTAATGTGGCATCCTACATGGAGAAACCTCACCCTCCTTTACCCTTTTTCTATTTATGCAATTTTATTTGTTTGTTTGGGGTTTACTTCATTTCATGGGTTCTCTTATATTTTTGGGAGTTAGAGGAATTTAGAGAGCTTATTGAATTTTTGTATCTTGTTGGAGTTGGTTTGAGATTTAAGGAGCTTAGAGGGTGATCCATTGATCAAGTTTTACAATGGAAAGATAGGAACTACACCCTTGTTTTATTTGCTTTATCTTATATGTGTATATTTGTATGTTATCGAATGTTTTGGTATGCTTGTTGGGTTCTTTGGTAGACAACCTAAGTATGGTTTAGGAAAAGGCTATGGGGATTTTATATGTAGGGAGAAATAATAGTTCATTTCATGTTTTTGGAGGGAGTTGGGTTGGGTGCCCAACCTTGGATAAGATAATTCTTGCATTTATTAGTTGGTTTCTTTGAGGGAGACATAAGAGATTGTAGGGAGGCATAAGAGAATGTGGGAGGTATAAGAGGATCTTGAGGAGGAAAAATAGCTATGTATGGATTTTTAGATGTATATTTGATGGTTTTAAGGTGGGCACCTAATTCCATTGGAAGGCATAAGTGATCTCCCCATAGATCCATTGGCTTTGCATTTCAACAGTTGTGTATTTTGAAAGTTACATTCTTGTTATTGTCTTCTTGTGTTGAATGTGTGTTATATGGTTTTGAAATTTTGTATTGTGATGTTGAAGCATTGTGTAGTTTCCTTGAGTTGGATCCATCCTTTATTGCATTTTTGTTGGGGCTTGACGCCAATGAGGAGGATAGCTTATTCTCCTCATTGGATTATTGTTTAGGTGGAGAGTGTTTCCTCTCCCCATGGTTTTTGTTGTGATCAAGTTAAGAAATGGTGGAGATCTTATTAAAGAATTGGCACTTGGAGATTTTTTGAAGTCAAAGAAATCCTTCTTTTGAGAAAACATTTCTTATTATTTCCACTTAAGATGGAAGACTAGAAGTATTGTGTTTGAAAGAAATTTGCATTGTATATTTTGGTTTACTAAGTTGTAATGTATTGTAAGAAATGAGTTGTACTAGAAGAAGAATAAGTTCATTATTATTTGTGGAAGTTACATTTTTATAAGAATGAAGGAAAATTTACAAGATGTAAACCTTTGAGAATGTTTTCTTAGTAAGACTTAAATGTATAATAACTTGTTTGTGCTTATCTTGAATAAATAATTTTAGTTTAAATGGAAGGATTTATCAAATTTTAATGATTTTTTTTGGAAAATTTTCATTTTGTTGTGGAAAGGAAAAAATAAATTTAGATTTAGCTTCATTCCTACTTGTGAACTTGAAAAAAAAAAATTGTTGGAAGAAAATGAAAATGATCTCGTAGTTCGCTTCTTTATAAGTTAAATACAAAATCTCTAAAATTAGTAATTTTAAGAATGGAATGAATAAATTGTGTAACTATTCAACTAGATGCTTTAGACACAATAAAATTAAGTTAACGACAAACTTTAGGTCACTCTAGTAAAATTTATTTTTGGAAAAATTATGGAAATGATGGTTCTATTTTCGAAGAACATGACCGTCGCCTTGTGGAGAGCGGTGGTCTTTGAATAATCTCTCGGGTAAGGTGGTGGTTTGAAAATCATCATCTAGGTAGGGCAGTGGTACTAGAACCACTGGCCTTCTTTGGGCTGCGTTTCATCACCGATGGCGGATAAATAAAAATCCAGGACTTGGAAATTTTTCAAACTTGTTTTATTAAAATTTAAGCCTGAAATTTTGTAGAGGAAATCACCAAAGAAGCCATAAGGGCATAAATTCATTGTTCTAAACATGTAAATCTTTAAATGGGTATTTAAAAACATTCAATCTCTTGGATTAAAAAAGAATTTGGGTTTTCCTAAATAGAAGACAAACAAAATAGAATTATTGTTATAGAAACTCTAGATTTGAGTGGAAACCTTTACAATCTTCAAATGAAAGACATTGAAATAATAAACCCATAATCCAATCTAAACTAAGCTTGATTTTTATGAATTCCTTCATGGTATCTTCCTTCCTTTCTCCCATGGCTTCCATTTCTCCAACCTACAAATTAAACCAAAGAAAAGTGATCAAATGAGGAGGCTAGGGAAAAGACAAAAATTTTAATAAGATTTCATAAGGATAGTTAGGGTTAGTATAAAACCCTAAGATCTAATGGCCATAGTTGATTTGATACAAGGGTTAGGAATAAATCTTCAATTGTTAGGTAAGAATAAATATTATGGATTTTAGATAATTTAAAGGTATGTGTAAATGGGTGATTGTGAGGGCCATTTAATACCCTTGTATGTTGTGTTAACTATGTAAGTCTCGTAGTATGTTTTAGTAATTATTTAAATGGACATTGAAGCTATTAATATAATGGAAGTAAAGAAACTAAGGATAAGGGTTTATTAAATATGGGTTTCAATTTTTGACCAAAACGAAAGGCTTGCGGGTTAGCGAGTAAAGAGGGGATTAGTTCCTTTGGCTTTTTTGACCAAAAGTGATAAGGGAAAATTCGGGTCCGTGGGTCTGCTAAGGAAATTTTTTCAATTTTTTTATGATAGTTAGATTTTTTTATTTGACGCCAAATGAAGAAAAAACTTCAGAAGGCCATAAATTTTGATAGAGAGCTCAGTTTTGGGAAAACGAGGACTTTCTGGAAATATCCCGACATCCTATTTACACAAGGATCACAATATTTTAATTTTGATACAGTTTAAGTGGTCAATTTTATGAAAATGATCTGAAGGCTTTTAAAAGGAAAACTGGTAAATTTTAACTTATGAAATTTTAATCAATTAATCTTCTTCCTCCCTCAAATTGTCCATTAAACATGGATAATTGTTCTTAGATGTATTTAGGATGGATCTAGAAGGTGATTTTGTTTGATTGAGCTCCAATTTGAAATTTTATAACTTTGACAACAAAATGACAGTGAAATGATTTGAGCCCGAGTTTGCTAAGTTTTCTAAGAAATTCCTTAATTGTTAATGTCTAGATGAAATTGTTTAGATCTTATTAGGTCAAATTTAATGGTTCATTTGTTATTTATTTGTTGTATGTTTGGTCTGTATTTTTGGATTAAATAATTGCCAGTTTGAAAATACAAAACAGAGATCAAATTTTAAAGGGTCTATTTACCATTTTCTTCTTCCAAGTATTAGAATACATTCAAATTCCACTATAATACATTTAGTTTATTCAAATCAAACTATTCAAACCAAAATTAAATTATGATTTAAAATTTTACACATTTCAAAAGATAAAATTTTGTATTTTTCTTACTCGCATTTCTTCCTTCAAACAGAGACTTCAAATACATAGAAATGATCAAATTCAATGTAACAATGAAATTTGAGAAAGGTAATACATTCATTTATTGATTCCAGAAGACAACTTACAACTTCTTTCTTTCATTCCTCAAATTCATCATACGAATACAATTCTTTCTTTCAAAAATAGAAATAGAGTATATCTCTTTCACATTTCAATTTACAACTTCCATATTCAATAAAACATATTTCCATTACAAAACATATACGAGTTCATCCACTTCAAGTGGGAAGGTTACAATAAAAATTATCTCAACAAGGGTCTATCAACTATTTTATTTTAATTTCCTTTTCTCCGAACAACATGTATATTTATCATTCTTTCAATTTTGATCACAACAAGAGCAGGGGAAAGACAACGTTCTCCACCAAACCAAGACATCCAATGACAAGGAGAATCCATCCTTCTTCATTGGCCCCCAAGCCCCAACCATAATGTAATAAAATATGTGATCCAACTCATGGCATTAACAAGCTTCCACAAACACACAAGTAACATTTTCACAATAAAAACACAAATCCAAACGAGAATGTAGTTTACAACTACAATAAAGCATGAAAAACATTACAGAGACTTCATCAAGCAAGCCAAAGGAGAAATAAACTATGGGGGATGCTTCTTATGCCTCCCAAAAGGTGAAATGGGTATCACCACCTGAATTACAAACCACCAAAATATAGTATATCAAAACCCTGACATTCCTTATGCCTCCCCCAATTACCCTTATTCCTCACATTTCCTTATGCCTACCCAACCTCTTATGGCACCCCATAATGAGTAAAGAAATACAAGCTATTTCTTTATAAAGTGGAACCTAAATCCCAACTCCCTCTACCCTAATACCTCCCTAAACCACACTTGTGCCTCCCACAAAATAAACCCCATAGTCTTCTCCTACACCATTCCTAGGCCATGTACCCAACAACCCACAAACAAGCCAAAAACATTCACACATTAACATTTCCATTCATAAAAGAAGATAATTTCAAGAGTCAAGCTCTTACCTCTCCATGATGGAGTTTCCCAAGTCCCAAACAGCAGTTTCTTTCCAAGCAAAAATCAAAAAATCCACCAAACAACAAGAATGCAACAATATTCAAACATATCTAAAAGCAAGACCTTCCAAAAAAACAAGGAATTCGCCCAAGAATGAAGTCTCCAAAGTGAAGCAACTCAAAACAATGCAAGGAATTCAAATTTTATAGAAGAGGGAAGGGAAGAGGATGAGGTGGATCCATGTAGGATGCCACATCAAACATCCTCAACCCCAAACCAAAATTCAACTTCATTCTCCAATGCATAATAAATAGGTGGGTGAATAATATGAAATTTTACTTACATACTCAAATCCAACCCACAACCTAAAGGACTAAAATTAAACCATGTAAGAAAAGTGTAATTAAAACTTACAATTTGACTTACGTAAATGCATTATAAAATTCTAAAATCAACCCTCCAACCATAGGTATGGTTGGTAAATTAATTTAAGAGGTATGGGACAAGTTTAACTTTTCCCACTAGCCTCCAAAATCAACCTCCAAGGACAAATTCGAATTTCCAATAAGATGAAGTGTTTCACACTTCAAAATCAACTTACACATTACTTACACATTCTTTAAACACTTTAAATCATAACCAACAACTCTATTAATACAACATTTAATAAATAAATAAAGGGGAAAATGCATCACAAAATAAACACATACAAACATTAAAGAAAGGGTCAAATAAAAGAAAAATACATAAAACCCCTTGGTCACATTTAAAGGTGACCCCCCATGGGAATCCCTAACAAAAAAAACACACACAAAAAATACAGTTGCCATGGTGACCTTGTTGAATTCATCTAGAATTCCAATGTGGTTGCTCTCTAATCCCCGATGTTTGTTGTGATATTCTAACCTGTAAAACACAAATACCTCCTTAGGCCTCATGGCCATATCAGAACATCTAAAATAATATAAATAAAATTCTAAAATCATCTAGATATATGGATCACAATAACATCCAAGCAACCAACAAGATCATTTGTAATTTTACTCAACAACTATATCATCATCAAATAATTTCCATTTCTAGGTCTACTCACAATATCCAAATATCACATGTCCGAACAACATCCATAGTATAACCTTGTCAAACAATATATCAACATTAATATCCAAAATGTCTCTAATAATCATCATGCATCATAACTGAATCAAGTCAACAATAATCCACAATCTCACATCTAACATCACACTATAATAAATTCCATAATCGTGTGCATAATACAATCAGAAGTATCATGATCGTATCAAAAGGTGTCAAAGGGAATTTGGCACTACACACATAGGCTAGAAAAAGATACAAATGAAAAAGAACAATTCAAAAAGTAGGCCAAACACACTAGACCATCCTCTAGGATCACTCTAAACCCATAATATACTATTTTAACCAAACAAAAAGGGTGGTTTACTCATGAGGCACCCGACCCTGGGATCTTAAGTTCATCTTAAGGGGATAATTTAAAATCTTTCCTTTCTTTTTCTATTCAATATTTTCCATGCCTCACTTTTATTAGGATTCAAGTTTATATCTAAATGGATAGGAAGAATAATTTTCAATTTCTAATTTTTACATCCATTTGAGTATTTCTTCAAAACTTAATTTTTAGTGAAACTAGAGGTCAACCTAAATGGATCGGCTTCTCCTTTTTGACTGAAAAAATCCAATCCTTCAACCCACTCAACATGAGCAAAATCCGGGTCCCAACCCGTATATTATTCTCACTTATTCGATTTTAGATTCTTCCGAGGAATAATCTACATCATTTCCCACAACCAGCATATTAGGTTGAGAATCCTTTAACCAGGAAAATTTTCCATTCAAATTTTGTTTCACACTTACATAATGAAGCTAAGTGACCCAAGCTAAAGCACTTACTACATATTAAAGGTAACCCTTCATAGTCTAAAGGTTAGGATCATATCCTATCAAAAACCCTAAGTTCCACAAGTTGGGAGAGAACCCGATGTCTCCAAAATGCACCATATATGAACATAGGTAGTGTGAGTGTATAGTTCAGTTTTGGTATCAATATCCAAACATTTCCCCAAGGCATTTCCTATAAAAATAAGATCTCTATACCCCCAAAATTGTAGTTGAAGACAATAAAATCTAACCTAGATTGGCTTGACATGAAAGGTTTTAGTAGTTGGGTTGAAATAAGGAAACCATGATTTCATGAGAAGGAGATGATTCTAAAGTTCTCAAAGCATAGGAAAAATTATATCTCTATATTCAATTAGATTAAAAACCACAATAAAAAAAATCCTCTAGCACAGGGATAAATATCCACTCTACCTTCCATGATTAGTTACCACTAAGAATATATCCAGAGTGTAACAATGATAGTCCTAGCTAAAATCCATTAATCCTACATATGAAGCCCTTTATTGTGAATTTATTCTCAACTTCAATCACATGTCCCCCAAAGGTGAATGAAGGAGAGCTAACAATTGCATCTTGAGGGGTGACTTTCCCTACAAGACCTCTGGAAATATGGATTATCCTTATGATTAATAGTGGAAATGAAAAATAGGGATTTTCTTCCACCACTCCTCTCCATGCCACTCAAATGAGGGTTTTAAAACTTTGGTCTCATAGAAGATATAGAGATTTTTCCACCCACATCAAATATTTTGGTAAAGCTTCCATAGATGCTCGAGACAACCACCGATGCTCAAGACAACACCAAAAAAATAAACAACATTCCCAATGGGAAAGAACCTACATAGACAATAGTAGGATTAGAGAGGGCTACATCATCAAAACTATGGAAAAAATAAAAAACACATAGCCATCCATGCTTATCCCACCTACATCATTTTAATCACTATACACAGCTCCTAACTAGATGCTAAACCCAAAACATCACTCTTCCTAGGGTAAATTCCTCTATCACTTCCTCGAGTATAATGCTAGGGTTAGGGGTTTCAACCAAATATTTCAAGGATATATTTCGTCAAGGAGTCTTTGTTAGTGAGTCATACTATGAAAGTTATAGGGGTGGGAGTTCCTTATGAATTATGTACTCCACTTAAGAAATCTTACAAGATGTGTAATATTCTTGCAAGTCCTTTATTTTGTGTAATATAAATAAAGGATTTCATGGGTTACTTCCCCGAGGATTTCCCAGCTTACATATGTTTTTTTGTGTTATGTCTCTTATTGTGTGTAATTTGGAATGTCTAATACACACATAATAAGCTCACATGGTTCATGGATGATTAAATGAATGGTTTGAATGACGAATGTTTGTAATGGAAAATGAAATAAATGTTTTTAGGATGTATTCACCCCCATATTCCATTGTGCTTCCAACACTAGATCCTTCATTTAGAAGGTATTATAAGATGTCTCGTGTGGCTTATGTCCATATCAAGATAAAATTACAATAATAATGTCATGTCTCTCCAACCCTTATGAACTTCTTCAAATAATTGCATCTCTTAGTTGTTGATTCCTCTATCTACCTTCAAGTAATTAAACATTCTCTTTTCTTTTGTTTCAAAAGATTCTTATTTCTTAAAATTCAATAATATTTCTTCCTTGATTTTATAAATAACATTGGATTTAATCCTTTGTATATCTTCACTCGATACAAAAATGGTTGGGTGACTTGAAAGGGTTTAGATGAATTTTCTTATTATTGTCCTTTTTATGACTTTCTTAATTGAGTACATATTTTCTCGACCTAATGATCCTATAAAGAGTTGATATTACACATAGTGTAGATAATCGTATAGTTTTAGAAGAAACATTTGTTTTGATTAGGGAAACATTTTTGTATTCATCATTATATGATCATTTCATGGTGTTTAGTAAAATATGATTAAAAATTTAGTCTTGAATTTTTCAAATATTTTCACATCAACCATTAGTAAAGAAGAGAATAACATTATGGATTTTTTTATTTTTTTGTAGAAAATGGATTAGTATTCCATTTATTTTATGTTTTCCCCTACGAAGACATAAATAGGATTTAAAGATCATATATTCAATAGTTGATTTTGTATGTTTACAAAGGATCAAATGTAATGGATGGAAAATATTGATTTCTATTGAATTAGTTTTTAAAAAAATACATTTTTGTTCAATTGAATGATACGAAAGGATATCTATTAAGTTTCTTTAAATTTTTTGAATAAAATGTCTTATTGAGAATCTGAATTGGGCTTATATTTTATTTTACGATCAATTTGAAACATGTTATGTAAAATATATAGCCAAATTGACTTACAAGATTCCCACCCTTTGCAAGATTATAATAATCCTCTCTATGGTTATGCCCATAGTTTGATGTTCAAATATGTCTCTATCATTCTATATTTATGTGGTTGTAGGTTTGGAAGGGGGCACCTTTTGGTGGGTGTTATTCTCCTCAATTGGAAGTTTTTTTCACTTCTGTAAAAGGATGAAGATGTCAAGAGAAATAAAACCCATAAATAATTCATTGAATGCACATGTCGACAACATGTAATCATTAAATAAACTATTAGAATTTTGCCTTAGATATTTATGTGTTATCCATTTCCTTCATAGATTGTATCTTGAACTTGCTACATGATATGATTAAAAGTGACTTAAATTCCATGTTATACATGTGACCCCTACTATATGAAGATAACTACATTTTATATTTGGAAAATGTCACTTATGTTTTAAATCTAATAGTGTTCTATATGATTTAAATGTATATTTAAAAATATGAACCAGTCATTTTTATTTCCTTGTTATGATTCCATATGGATATCATATTCTAAAACGAAAATTTTATTGACATTTAAGATTATTACATATCATAATTAATTTTCATTCTTATTGAAAGCATGAACTAATATAACATAGAATGTAAACCATTAATAAGTTATGTTATTTATCATTCATTTTATTTTATATTAGTAGTTTGTTGACTAGATATTATTACTTATAGAAGTGTTTTTTTGAGATTGATTGTAATTTTATTTATGTAGTTACATTCTTATTCCATCACATGCATAAATAAAATATTTAAGATTAAAATTTCATAGTTGTATTTTCCCCTATTTTATACTTCTTTAATTACTTTGTTACAAATAATCATTTATTGATACTAATTAGTAAAGGACAAAAAACAATTATTACAAAATCTTCTTTGTATAAGTTATTTTTGTAGAATTAGTTTTATCCAATTGATTATCTATTGATACAAGTCATAAATACACAAATAACTTAAAATGATTATATAAGATTCCTTATATAAACTATCTTCATAAGTTCATTTCCTATGATATCATTTCACACACCATTGTTCCCACTCCTTTTTCTTCAAATTCATAACATTTCATTTTAAAATGCATTACTTTGGTTTCAAATGTTTTATTGTCCATTCGATTCATTTATTACAATATCATTGCACATACTAGCTCTCTTTCATTTTGTAAAAATCCATAAACTTATCCTTACATACATTTGCTTTATGTTAATATGTATTAGATTCTATTCATATTCATTTTGTATTCTATCATTGAAAATAACACCTCCCGTTCATTTTGTTTACAATTTCCTAACAATTTTTTTAATAAGTATTTACTATTTTTTTCAGATGTTTTACTTTCCTTTAGATGTTTACCTTAGGTTGTATAAGACATACTTTTTTTCTATTGGGTTGGTCTATATCCAGAGTGATAAATGCAATAAATTTTATACATTTCTTTAAATTATTCAATTTCAATGAATCTTTAAAATTTCCATAATCACACACAATGAAATAGAGAAAATTATAATTTATATAAATACAAATATATTGAGAATTAATTCCCTTTGGAAATGAAATGAAATAACATTTTTCTTGTGAATTCGGAAGAAAATCAACCATTTAGCCTATTTTAAGATGTAACATTCCTAGGTGCATATATGATTAAAAACCACAAAAAGGTAAATTTGTGTTTGTTATGTAAATAATGTTAGTTTTCTAACCTGTAGTAGAGAATTGTATACAGGAGGAAAGACTCCATCCTTTTTACAATTCGATAAAGATAGTCAAATCCGTGTCCTCCCAATAAATAATCTCAACTAAATCTAATCTTTGCTTTAAAATGCAATTAAAATGACATTCAAAAGATATAGATTTAGTTAATATGCAATCTACATAGGTAACACCATAAGAGAACTATTGAAGGATGCAAAATCAATTATTTTAAAATAAAAATTTAATCTACAATATCCAGTTACGGAAATTCAACCCAAAAAAAAACATTCATTAGTTTATCTCAGAAAGGTATGCAATATTATTAAACATGAATATAAGCTACTGTGTTAGTGTGTATGTTGCGGTGGTGGTGGCAGTGGTGGTGGTGGTGGGGGTTAACACTCCTTATTTTCTATCTCAAGCTACGGTATATATGACTTGTTAAAAATGAATTTAATTTATTAGATGAGCAAGATGATAATTGATTTTTGTGTAGATCACATTTCAGGAAGGAAGGCAAAGTTTTTTCTAATACACCTAGATTGAAAATTGCTTTGTATTCATGTGAAAATTGTACATAAGGCCCTAAAAGGATTACAATAAGTTCATTTTGGTGTTCATCTCATGTTTTTCATTTAGTGGATATTGCACAAAAAGAAAAATGTTAAGAATTTTTTTTTTTTTCTTTACAAATTTGACATTATAGAAGCTGAATTTTAAAACCCAAAATATGTGACACTAAATAAAAATATTGTAGTGACATTTACAAAATATTGATAAACAATACGGTAGGAGTTTTTCAACACATTATTATAACTAACTTGTAAACTGCAAAACATCCCAAGTTTCAAAGATATTTATAAAAAAACCTACGAAGTGCAAAATAATACTATGGGAAACTTTCCACATTTCAAATCTTATTGAAATTCAGTTTCCATATAAATTCCTTTCTAAATTAATTTGTATTACTAAGGTTTTCAGATGGTCTAATAAAAACATTATTACAAACTAGTGGTCGCTCCCTGTGGAGCAAGATTACGCCGTAAGTGTGTAGAAGGTGGTTTTTTTTGTTGTTTGGTTTGTGTATGTTTTTGTGGGGAGGTTTAGTTTCTGCTCTGGTAGATGCCTAAATATATTGTCTGTTTAAATATGCCAGTAAAAAGATACAGTAAGGAAGCTAAAACCTTTTTCTAAAGGCTTCCCTCGTAAACGACGAACTTCATAATTCAATGATTGATGGTCCCTGCAAGAAATGTCAAGTGAAGGCAAGTTTGAAATTGTTTCATGCAAATGAGGATAAACGGTATCGGAACAATACTAAAAGATTCCAGGATTCTTCTCTTGAATCAGAGTGCATAGTTGAAGATGCAGTGGATCGTGTGAAGGTAAACATGTCTACTATTGTTTCCGCACACCGTCTTTCCACAATTAAAGATGTTGATCTGGTAGTAGTGGTGAAGAATGGGAAAATTACAGAACAAGGGAACACCTATTTAAGCAAGACAATCAACAGAGGCATATGATAATTGAAGAAGAAGCCAATGTGCTGCAATGTCATTGTGAGAAAGTTGGCATCAAGTAGAAAAAATCCTTTCCTATTGAGTGGCGAGTCTCCCACACCTAAACAGCTGGACTTGCTAGGGAGTAAGAATAGTTGATTAAGACCAATAAAAAAACACATAATGTTTTAGATTTTAGAACTCTAGATTGTATGCAAAGTGTAGTTTTATCATCATTTGGTATTATACACTAACAATAAAAGGCTTAATTTAATGAATATACTCACTCAGGTTAAAAAATGGGCATTCATACTATATTGAAGAATGCAACATGGTAGTTTGAACTTTATAACTCTCTATAAATTATATCCAGCAATCATTTGATCTTATACAACAAAAATGAACAACACGGTTTAGTGAGACTCCAAATCACACGGGTGGAAAGATAGTCATTCACGTTGTATTGAGCAATGTAACTAAAATAATAATATTTGGTCTTTAACATACCATGGACAATATTAATAAACTTAAGGCAAGATCCCTCTTCTTCGTCAATCTTGCAAAAACAATCCAGAATCTAGCATTAAAAAATTAAAACCAAAGAAGCAATATTGCCTCACCTACATAGTCCCCCATGAATAAATAATTAGTATCAGGTGCCTTGCCACCAATCCAGAAAAGCTCTACCAAATCATGGAACTACCCATGGATATCACCGCATACTGTGACCGGGAACTTCACTAGTTGCACATTCCATTCTTCAACTAAAACAACCCTGGCCTGGTCACAGAGATTCTTTACCTCTAACTCTGCCAACAGCTTGCAGTCTAAGAGCTGCTCAATCTGTCTATCCAGATCAGAATGGGAAGGCATTTATGAGACTCGTAATACCTCTTCAACACACACAGATGTACCTAAAAGAAACCCAAACCACAGTGAGTTCATAATCAATCAGAATTCAAACACCAGGTGAATTTTTTTAAATGTGCATAAACACACACATATATATAGGCTTGATCACAAAGATATTTGAAATCATAAACTTGTATATGAAATCTTAAATCAAGACAATCAAAGAAGGCTTGGAGAATTTGTACTAAAACTGGGCACCCATAAAAACAATCTTCCAAACAAGTGAATAGGTGCTATAGACCGATTTGGACAGCCGAAAGGTGAGAAAAAGTCACCTCACCTCATCTCATCCTACATACTGTAGTACCTACATGAGGACCCACATCAAGGGTACAAATCCATTCCTACGAGATATGGGGCTGATCTTGAGCCGCCATCCAAGCACGAATACCTTCCTTCAAGAGAATTTTTTTGTGTAGAAAGTTTCAAATTCAGGATCTTCTGCCACAAGAATCTCCTGAGAAACAAATACGATTGCCAAAGACTGATCCTTTTGATTGAACTGAGATTTTTCCAATATAATCTTGCTAGACCAGTAATGTATGCTAAATAGTAATAGGAAAAAACAAATAATTCTGACTTCAATAACAACAACACCAGATCTCCAAATAATATCAAGTTCTTTGTAAGTTGTAACTGTCCAATAACAAGTTATTTGTAACTGGCCAATATTGGTTGCATATAGCATTAAAAATGTAACCCACAAAACAACAACCTGTCTCCAAAGTTTAATTATATCTTTCATTTTGTGCATCACTTGATCAAACACGTCTTATGTAATATGAAGACTGATCTAATATGACCATTCAAGCATTTCTTTAGTTAAGCACCTTTAATCTCATCTCAAAATTTCATGTTTTACTATTTACAGGGCATGGATGGTTCCATTTGTGATACATACATACCAAATTGTATTTATACTCAATCCCATCTCATAAATCTAAAATCTTGACATCTTAACAAAATAAGCATCCATGCTTTAGAAACAAAATTAAAATCTAAATAAAAGCATTTTGATATTCAAACTCATAAATACTGCTGCCGTATTTTCAAGATAATTCTGCAATGTAGGCATACAAGTATTATTACCCTTCTCCAAAGCAAAAATTTTAATTGATACACGTAAATGGCAGTGCCATATACAATAAGGAAAAGACAATAATAACTGTGATAATATTGTTCCAACTCCTGGAAAGGGAAGAATGATGTGATGAACAATATAACAGCTGATATAGGAGATGTGTCAGCTGTGGATATACATGATGTTACATTAGGTGTAGTATTGTCTGTCCTTCCAAAGATGGGCAATACCGTCAACAGACCAAGGGAGGATTCATACCATGGTAAACTCATTACACAACTTTTGTAGTCTTTTTTTCTTGTCTAATTTGGTTGACAAGTACCATTTGCCTTTGAAGCTGTCTCGAAGCTTGAATTTGAAACAACAAACACTGTAAAAAACAAATCACAACATCAGCTGGTTTAATCAATTAAGGGGATAATAAGAAAGGCTAATTTCAGTTGGATTTTTGCTAGCATCATAAACTGTGCAACTTAACTAAATTATCAAAAAATATATCATTTCACAAAGCTGAAGGTGTAAATTATGGTTTCATCAAGATTCAAAATTGAATGTAATTTTGACTTACCACTGAAATATATGTCTGATGTTGAGTTGAAATCTAAATCTTTTCATGAGAGCATTCAGCAGGTCGTATCCTCAGCATCACTCCACCCAGATTTTTCCTCCCAAATTGAATGTAAATATGGGATTTTATTGGAAATTAAGACGTTTACACTGAATAATTTGTATTGTAGTTTTAGTGCTGTAAGAAATGAGTAGTAATTTAATTTTATTTATCCATTCAGACTCTTTCATCCATTCCAATCGCGTGAAACAATGACACTTTCTATATTGATGTGATCACTTAAAATGATATTGTATCAGCTGCCCTACAAGCTGTTTAGAGTCTCTTCAAAATTAAATCTGAAGGATGTCAAGGAAAAGAAGATGTATAGAACATAGTCTATTTATATAAAATATTATTAGAGATTCCATTACTAAATCAATTAAATTTTTGTTTTTCGGTTGATGCACACATTCTCATGTTACGAAATCTAAAATTCAGATCGCAGAAATGGCCATTGTATAGCGATCTTGGATCCATTAGGAGCTATTAAGATAACAAAGAAAAATGTTTATTTCCAGTTAGTGGGGTAAAGAGTGATGTTTATTTAAATGATTTTTTAATACCTTTAAGTAAACATCTACGTTGATATCATTTCTTTTCAAATTTTCAAAAAATTTAAATTATATATTCTTCTTAAAATTACTTCTATGTCCTTCAACCATCATTCATTCATCCATCCTAATCATGAGAAATGACAATTATCCACAGAAACTGCTACTCTTTATATTGGTGTGATTACTTTGTATAATGATCTGATGTGTACCATATCCTGCTCCTCTTACACTGAGGTGGGCTGCTGTAAGTGAGTTATTACAGGCATTAAACATGTGATAAACAAGTCAAATTATCTGCAGTAGTAGAGTGGCTGATTAGTATTTAGTATTTATCAACAGGTGGTATACAACCAGGGCTGCAATGCATTACAAAGAATGTATAATCTATTTTCTCAAATTTTTTATCTATTTAGATAATTAAAAAAAGATAGAGCTAGAAATGCATTGATACAGAGAGTCCATACAGGAACTTAATCTAATGAGCATGGAGAACGAATTAAAAATTGTGACAAACTAAACTGCCAAATACATAAACAGAGTATCTCTTACTCTATCTGTATCCAGCTAAGATAACACCACCCCAAAATTAAGACCTCTGCTACTAATACTAATTGCATTTTTTCCAAAAAAATGGCAGTAAAGGATATCTTCTGCATTAAATGATAAAATACCCATAAAATATGATTATACAACATTTACATTATGGTTAAGTTGTATGCCTGAGTACATGTAATTGGTTTATGTCAGATATAGCCAGCACAGAAATAACCAAAATTTTGCCCAACAGATGGTTTTTGGGGAATAGGTGAATTTGCTCATTTTGGATTATATTAAAGATTTTGATGATGCCATATTCGAATTACCAAGCGCAGTCTGTAATTTTTGCAGCACCTCTTTTATAGAGTAGAGTAAGAGATTCTCTAAATGGACCTTTACTTGCTTCCAATTATGATAGACAAAGCTTTATGTATCTTTGGATTATGATTAATGTTGATTACATTGCTTTATCTGCCTATTCATTATGTGAGAGAGACTTGATGAAAAGAAAGAAGGTTGAATTCCATACACATGAATAATAGTTACTTGAGAGGAGTTAAAGATATCTCTAAATCCTTTGAAATGATGCATGAATTATATACATGATCTTGTTTGAGCGTGAATTGATAACCTTGAAATAGAATCAGGGAGAGATGAGATTAAGTGGCATGATGGTTTTTGGTTTACCTTTGTTCTGTTTGCTGAATGGGGAAGAGAGTAGAATTTAAGGGTGAGACTTGAGAGAAGGGATTATGCTTTCCTCCTCTCCCTCTTGTGTCTAGTGAAATTTAGAGATGGTTCCGTGTCAGTAAAACTAATGGTTTTACTTCAGAGGATGTCTTTAGGTATTGTGTAGTTGGAAATTCATTTCTAGCTCGACATTCTTTTAGTAACTGTTTGTATTCAAGATTACTTAAATGCAAATGATGAATTGAAAGCCTCCTGCATCCATACTGCATACAATGGTTGGGTTGATTCTTGTGAAGATGTGTCTGGATCCCTTTTGAAGCTATAATGCCTTTAAAAAATGTAGATCTCAAAGAAGATTATACTTAAAAACAGAGTGGTATTGTGTAGCAGATAGGAAGAGAGAGATAAGGAGAGGACTGTATGGAAACCAGAGCTTTTGGAATGCATTCAGATTGGGCCTTGGATGAGGATTGAAGCAGGCTTAAGATGGAAATTGGCAACAGTTATATAGAAGATAAGTTCAATTAATGGATTTCAAGAGTAGGTGAAAACTTTCGTTTGTGCATACAGAAGCATCTAAACCACTCTAGAGTTTTGCAAAGCTTTGACTTTGAGATGTGGATGGTGTTTTAGCCTTGATGGAATGCCACAGTGTTTATATTTTCACTGTCTTTCTAAGAATATAATGCCACCTGGTGTTTACATCTCGCCCTAATAAATAAATATATAATGTTTGGTCCCGCGAGCCTGGTTATTTTTAGAGATTTGGATAGTAAAATAATTGTTTTGTTGAGAAGGAACAGATTGAATCGCTTGTCATGTAGAGGGTTAATTTATTGTTTTTTTAATCTTTTGTTATATAATGGTAGAAATAATGGTGTATTGTAGGAATTTGAACCCACCATGGATCTGGGCACGTATTGTAAAACATGGCTCGTAATTGAACAAAAACCTTGAGCTCGTTTTGGTGGGGCATGAGCAACAATGAAATCCCATTTCAGAATGCAGCTAGAGGTACAAAGATCTCAAACAGTGAGATCTACACGTGCTGGAAAACTAGGAAATCCACTCACACAGCCCAAAAAGTAGAAGATACATAGTTTTGTCGGAAAGAAAAGTAGCGGCCATAGTTGAGAATAACCAAAAAATAGATTTTCCAGGCCATAATATCCAGAGTTTTTTTTCCTGTAGACAAAATGCCTTTGTGGGATGCAAGGTAAAGAACTACAATCGTTAAAACATTGCGATTTACCAAAAAAAACTATAGATGAAAAATGTAACAGATGAAAATAAAAATTGTAGACAAAATACCTTGATGAAATGGTAGGTGAAGGACTGCAATCATTAAATTGTTGTGATATATGTTTAAAAAGAAAATTGTAGATGGAAATCCTAAAAATGATGTATTGTTGAAGACTGCAATGATTTGTTTTTTGGCCATTTCTCTACAGAAGCGGGAGCAGAGGAAATGTTTCGGTGCAATGTAGTAGTTGTCCATTGGACTGTGTTGACTGGTGTAGCCATTGTCAAATAAAAGACACTGGGATCAAACCCCATGAAGCTAAGACCATCATAAATATATATAAACCATCAAGCTTATAAAAGCATTGCAAGATAGTTTTGAGTATATTATTTCAGTTCCTCTGGCGTACAAGATTGGGTCAATTTTAAGTTTAGAAACAACTAACACTGTGCTATCCACAAATATTGTTTGAGATATCAAGAAACAAAATAAAAGGAAAACTGAGCAGAATAAATTTACTTGCCTGGGTGCGCTGGTTTCTAGAGCGATGGTGATCCTCAACAACAGAGCTTAATAGCATAATCTGGGAAACACTAAATGCAATATAAATAGTTTGCATGGATTTACTCATAAATTTAAATGGAGCAGTATATGGAAAATCGTATGTTACCAAAATCTAGCATTAATCAATAAACATAAGTTACACAAGTAAACAAGAAACCACATAGTTTGGGGTATGTACAGTGGGGGTTTTGTTGTTATGGGGAGGGGGTGGATTTATAGAACTGTATGTAAAATTTTCTCTTAGAATGTGGATGGTGTCTTCGCTGGCTATGGATGATTGTTGCAGTGCAATTTGTGCTTGTTGTAGTTCTTGTTGGGTATGCAGCATTGCAGAGATTGTAGTGTCATCTATAGTTGTGGCTTTTGTGCACTTTTTGTTCGACACATTCAGATAGCAACTATTGTATGTGAGTACAATTTTTTGTAATTCACGCTGCTACGGTGTCGAATGTGGTTGTCATGTTTAAAGTCCCTGTAAAAGGGGGAGGGTACGCAGTTCCTATTTGGCTCCTAATAATCAGATTTTCTCCATGACTGTAATTAGTTTGTTTACAATAAATTTTAGAGTATTCTGCATGGTGTGGGTGTGTTATAGCGTGCTCAGTTTAATTTAAAGATTAACTTTGAAAAGTATCTTTGCATTTAACTTCCATGTCAGCTATTTGTGATAACTTTACTCCAGAATTATAGATGAAGTTGAATAGATTGTTGAATGTTTTGAAATGTGGAGATTCAATTGGATTATAAAGCATGTAAGCAATCATTAAGCACATTATAACACAACATTTGATTTGAAACAACACTTTATTTATAAACCACATTCAAGCAATGTTTGTGTAGCATATATACAAGCCAAAAAACCAGACACCTTTACTTGTGCTGGTACTGAAAAGAGTAGATATGTACAGGGTTTGAGGAGTAAACATAAGTATGTTATGTAGAAGACGGAATGTTTTTTTTATGGGCTACTGTTTTTGTAGGCTATTGTTTCTAGGGCCCTTTTAGAAGGTAAGAAGTGAATGCCTTATTTAGTAGTTTTTGAAACATGTCGTTATAACCTTTTGCTTTCATTTTATTTTGTGCATTTTGGGCAGCTACAATTGTTTGTTGCAGTGTTTGTTGTGCCTCTTCAATTTTATTTTGTGTGGAGTACATCTTTGTAATGGTAGATTCATCCACTGTTGCAGCCGTTTGGTACTGGAGTCCCCATATGCGCATAGCAGGGATTCCAGAAGATTGGCATTAGTGGAAAATGTTGAGTGTTTTTTGTATTTAATATTATTTTGTACATTTGTTTAAAAATTAATTTCTATTATGATAATTGTTAAATTTATGATATACAACAATGTTTCAAATTTTTGCTGTGCATTAGTACACTCATCCATCCTTGTGGCATTTTTTAATGGAGAAATAAAAAACCTCTTCGACCCACTTTGTGGCTTAAGAAAAGGGGACTCTTTAAGCTTGTAACTATCATCATCCTCGGCAAGCTTCCCTCTAGACTGTTAAACTCCAATAGGGAATGGACCAAGAATTCAATGCCTACAAGTCCAATATCTTCTTTATGAATGTCCTAGTTTGACGGAAAATGGTAATTATCTTCATCGTACAATTCAGCGAAGGGTTGTGCCTTACGAAAAACTTAGGCTTCCGACTTAAGTTGTCGCATGGTATGTTGGATATGGTCCATGGATATGTTTTTAACTTTTTGGAATTTAGTTGGAACGGCTACCTAGCTTAGCATGGCTATGAATGTGCTGGTCTTCAACACCACTTGCAATTTGCAAACACATGAATTAAATACATTTTCCCAGTACACCCACATAGTGCTACAAAAAGATAGAAAATGGAATTCATTTCTTTTCCAATCTGCAGATGTTGCCTATGTTCCAAGACTTGCATATGTATCGAATTATTTCTAGATTGATGTCAGTTGAAGCATGGCTTCTGATGCTATTTATGTAGACAACTAACTCTGATTTAACAAAATGGTGCCAGAGATATGCTTGTTTCTTCACAATCTAGACCATGGAGACATTGAAATATGATCTGACCATGGAAGTAGGCATACTAATCTATGTTCTTTTGTTCCTCTTCTAGTTTCCATTTGTTTGATTTGCTAATTGATTTTGCAAACATTCCTACCAGGGTTCAAATGAAAGAGGTTGGATCTCAAGTGACCTCATCAATCTTGAGGACAGTGTTAGGAGCTTCAAATGATCTAGATGCTTCAATTTCTCCCCATCCTTTGCCAGGGGCACATTCTCATGGGAAGACTCTTCATAGAAAGAAACAAGGAGATGATACTAAAGCTCAGCCAAGTCCTCGTATTGTTGGAGGCACACTAAAGAGTGTTGCCACTGTTGGTCGTCAAGGTTTTGGTCTTCAAGATAAGGTTTCTTACTCCTTCAAAGTTTAGGAGTTCTTCTAACCAAAGTGTGGTACCTGTGGAAAGGTAGCAAGTATACCTTTCTTGGTATTTTTATGTCCTATACACTGGACTCTATGTTAAGCGTAACTTGTTTTTCTTTTGCTTTAGTTAACACTTTCCTTGCCTGATGTGTGATTTTCTATTGTTGTTTTCCTTTCTTTCGTCCTGAGATTTAATAATTGTAATGTTCCCACAGCTATTATCTATATATACTACTGGTAATACAGTGCCAATCCCATTTTCCTTCCCATCATTTTTTAGCTTAAGCATTGATACTACAAGGCCTCTAAACAAGCTTGAAAAGTAGTTATGGTTTTGATAGTTTGAACCACTTAGAGGAACTTAGAACAACAAATTAGATGATAAATAAAGTACCTGGCAGCATCAAACAAATTGGACATGGAGACATCCACAGCTAAGGGAATGTTGGCTGGGTTTTAGTAAATGTTAAACCTCTGATGCTCAGTGGTTAAAAATTAGCTGAGCTAAAATTTGCAAAGTGTTTGAGAGAATAAGAAATTGTCTCATTCTTTCACTTGGTCAAAATCTTTACGCGCATCTATCAAAACTCTACTAATCTTATTCTAAGCAGCCCAACATTTGAATGGGAGATTCTTACTCTTCATCTGCTCTTTGACACAGTGATTGAACAGGTTAAATTGCATTCTAGTATGTACCCTAACACTATAGCTCCAGGGTCTACAAATGCATAGAGTAATGTCATGAAGAGAACCCATTATAAGGGAATCCATAGACATTCAACCTGGAAAATAGCCCTAAAACCACCCAAAGCCAAAGAAGAGATACCAAAAAAAGAGCAATTCTAGCCAGCGTTAGAGATATCACTTTCCATTTAGAAGTGTGTTAGATCTTCTGTGTAATTTATTTTTTGTGTAATCAGTACCCTAATTTTGGATTAATTAGGGTCTTCAGAAGCATTTTAGCTGTTTGAAGGTTTCCACACCTTATTTAAGAAATTATGGAATAAAACACACTGTTAAAACATTAATTCCTGGTCTAAATTTAATCTTCCTCGGCTTGAGTGCTCCTCCCAACATTAGCATCAGGTAGTATCTTCTCCTAAAATATCTTATTCAAGGGTGATCTCCTCCCAGCAAATTTTATTGCTCTAATTCCAATAACATGTTCCCTAATTCTGCTAGTGTGTTCCCTTATTCTGCTAATTTGTACCCGAATTGCACTAACACCACTAACATGTGCTCAAATACCATTGGTGTATGCTTTCCCAATGTGCCAGAAGTCTGTGCCTCCTTATCTCAAAATACGTAGTTCCCTGATAGGGTGGGGAATGTAATCAATCTTTAAGTGTTGCTCTTGAACCCCCACCTTAAAATTTTTAAACCGGGGCCTTGGTTTTGCTATTACCCAAAAATTATTCCAAATAAGGAGATCATTGTTAACCTTGAATTAAACTGTACATAATTATTTATTTGTTTGACTTTCCTGAGTGGGCTGTTTCAGAAGTCTACCAAATGGTCCATGAGACCACATTTCTTTGAGGCATTCTATCAAACAGTTCATGGACCTTTTCAACAAATCCATTTTGTGCATATCCTGCAACCATGGCATTTTATCAAACACTTCACGTGCCTTGTCTATGCTTTCACATTTAGCATACATTTGTGCCAGGCAGTTGCAACTACATCAGTCAAAATTCCTCTATCCATTATGCTTTGACGGATGTCCATACCCTATTCCAAAGCTCCCATTTTGGCACAGGCAGCGATGATGCTAACAAAGACATTTTCAAAAAACCCATTTTGGGCATATCCTGCAATCATTACTGTCCACGATACCACCATTTTGGCACAGGCAGTGAGGATGCTGACAAAGATTGTGGAATTTGGCCTCACATCTGCCAATTGCAATTGCATGAATGTTTCTAAGTAATTATAAGAGGCATTCTGTCGAATAGTTTACATGGCTTGTCTACGGTTCCACATTTTGCATACATGTCTACCAGGACATTTGCAACCACATCTGACAAAATTCCTCTACCCTCTATGCTTTGATGGATGTCCATATCCTGTTCCAAAGCTCCTATTTTGGCATAGGCTGGGAGTATGTTCGCAAATGTAAACTGATCGGGTTGAAGACCTATTTCTTGCATATGGTGAAACAGTGTAACATTGCAGAGGATTTAACCAGCGTATCAGAATCATAATCATGCTCTTAAACGCAAAGATTGTATTAGAAACTGTAAGCTTAACAAATCCTATTCATGTTGTACTATCAAGGTGCTCCTGCTACATGTCCCAGGTAAGTAGTATTTTGGGTTTAGGGCACGTCAATGAATGATACCCTAAAAGAAAATAAATAGCATCGAACATGAAAAAATAGCAAAACAAACCTGTGCACTGAAGGTTTGAAATAGGGTGGAAGAAAGCAAAGTGATAACAGACAAGAATAGAAGAAACCACACATGCAAGCGGAGACCATATTGAAGGGTTTGCAATAATCGACAGGGACAGCTGCAGCCAAAAATGGACACACAGATCACCAAAGAACCAACACACCGACACTCCTTGACAGTCAGGTCAAGCAGGAGGATCTGATGACAAGCAGCAGAAGCTACACACCGTCGTCGTTGGAGACCGAGTGCACTATAGCCACACCTCCTGCGTAATAAAGATTTTATGGCTGTCATCACCATATTCATTAGAGATAGAATAGGAAAACCTTACTTAAATTTCTCTTTCACTCGACCACAAACACAACGTTCTCATGTTATGAAAAGTGACCACTTCAAATATCCTCCCTATATCCCTTGAGGAAGCAAGACGAACCGAACCAGCTTTAAATTCCCCAAGAGATCTCTTTCTATAACAAGCATCAACAATTTAGAGGAAAGATAAAAACCAGGTAGAAAGCCTCGAGATAGAAAATTGAGCGATGCCAAAAGCCCCTTTACATAGCTATAGCAGCATTGATTTGAGCTAGAATTGTACTTGAAGAAGGTTTTCTCACATAGGCCACAGGAATCAAAATGAGCAACTCTATGCCCAACATGCATGAATCTTACACAAAAAAATTTTAGTGTCTTCATAAACCAAATCTACAACCATTCACCATGTTTGGTTATGAGCTTGAAGGAGGCAGGCGGGATTATTAACCCGGTGCAAACTTAAGTGGTGCTATAGTAAGCAATGGGGGTTCCAAAATCCTTGCAATGCCAATAATAAATTTAGGATCCCAAAACACCTATGGAAGAGTAGCCAACCTAACCCACATAGGGAGATTGTGGAACCCACTAAAAAAACCCTCATGAGACCTAAGAACAACCTAGGATTGGTTAGGAAAATTATGAAATATTTTTATTTGTTTAAAAGAGTCTACAACTAGGTTACAGGGCAATAGTTGTCACTAACAAGTTCTAGAACAATTTTAATCCACTAGAACATACTTTTATTTTATTAACAATTATTAGAGGTCATAAGGTCCAAAATTTAGGGTTAGAAGGTTCCATTAGGTTCAGAGGGTAATTCCTCATCATACCCACTCTCTTACAAGATTAGAGATTCAACTTAGTTTTTTTTTCTCAAACTTAACACATTAAAAATTCCCTAAATTATTCCCATTGGATAGGAAATTTCCTCACCTTTCCATTGATACAAAGAAGTCCTCCTTACTCATATTTTTTGAGTTATGGGTTGCGAGCCTTGCAGTGAAAATTTTCCCAAAGACCGGGCTGCGGGCCTAGGGGTGAAAATTTTCTCTAAGGGTGGGTTGGCAGGCATGGGGAGATTTTAGAAAATATCCAACATAGGACACAAAACCAAAGTTGCACTGTGCACCCACGGTCCATAAGGGACACGTGGCACCTCCCAAGTCGGTCACAGGGGAGAGCCGGGTGGTGGGAGATATTTTGAAACATCTTTTCATGAGGAAAGAAAGCCAACTTTGCCCCGTGCTCCCGCAAGTCTAAAAAGGACATGTGGCATCTCCTAAGCCAACGCAGGAAGGTGGGGCAATGGGGAGAAAAATTGTTTAACGCCCGAAGGTAAAAAGTGTAGCATTCACCCGCACCTCCACCGACACCTCATGATGCCACGTGGAAGCTTCTGATTGGCATGGGCCGGTGAGTAGCGAGGAATATTTAAAAAAAAATCATAAAATATTTTGAAACGCAAAAAGGAAAAAGGGACCCACCGCACCGCCAATGCCTTGTGATGCCACATGGCATCACTTGATTGGTTGCAAGTTGGCGGGGAGGTGGGGACAATTAGAAACATTTTCCCAAAAAAATTGTCGCTTAAGCTTAAAAGGGTCTCCCCCCTCTACTGAAATCTCGTGGTGCCATGTGGCAATCTCGATTTTCTGCAAGTTGTCCGGGTGGCGGGGAAAATTATAAAATTTTTCCTAAGTGCTAAGGTAAAAATTCGGGCCCGCCAAAGATTTTTTTCCCAAATTGTTTTTTTTTATGCCAAGGAAGAAAAACTTCAGAAGGAAATAACTTTTGATAGAGTGCTCGGTTTTGGGAAAATTAGGACTTTCTGGAAATCTCTCAATGTCCTCGTTACCTAGCAATCATTAATTTTTAGTTTTAGTAAAGTTTAAGGGTTCAATTTTAAGAAAATAATCTATAGGATTTTACAAGTATGAACTGGTAAATTTTAACTTATATGATTTGTTTGATTTGATCTTCTTCCTCTCTAAACATGTCAAATAGACATGGAGGATTGTTCCTAGATGGATTTAAGAAGGATTTCAAGATTCATTTTGTCTGATTAATTTGCATTTCTAAATATTTCTGCTTTCTTGACAAAACAACGACTACAAAAATGGTTTGAGCCCAATTCTGCTAAGTTTTCTAAGAAATTCCTTAAGTTTTTTTGTCCAATTAGATTCATTTAGGGCTTACTACTTCAATTTAATCATTTAATCTATTATTTCATTGTTGCAGGTTCGAACTGTGCATTTTGGATAAAGTATTTGCCAGTTTTGAAAATGCAAAAGAGATCAAATTTTAAAGGATCTATTTGCCACTTTCATCTTCCAAGTATTAGAATTTTCCAATTCAAATCTAATATGTTTATTTGATTCAAATCAAACTATTCAAAATTCCAAATGTAATTTGATTTTCAATTTTATACATTTTAAAAGACAATTTTTGTATTTTCCTCACATGCATTTCTTCCTTTCAAACAAAGATTTCAAATACATTTCAAAACAGATTTCAAACAATAGTAACTTCTTTTGTAAAGGTAGAACAACATATATATTTAGTTGGAATGATTTCTTTCACAACTTCTTCATTTACAATGATCAAATACAACTTACAAGGATATGATCTTTCTTTTCTAGAGAACAGAGTGCATCACTTTCACATTTGAATTACAACTTTCATAACCAATACAAACCATCTTTCCATCAGAAAATATATTACATTATCATCCACTTCAAGTGGGAAAAAGGCTTTACAAAAAGAACTCTCACAAGGGACTTTCAAAATTGTCTTTTTCCTTTGCTCCAGAACAACAACATGCAAATCCATCATACTCCAATTTTGATCACAAAAAGGCAAGGGAAAGGCAACGCTCTCCACCCAACCAAGACATCTAATGAAGAGGAGAATCCATCCTTCTTCATTGGCCCCTGAGCCCTAACCACAATGCATTAAAATATGTGATCCAACTCATGGAAACAACAGGCTTACACAAACTCACAAGCAACACTTTCACAAAAAAACATAGTCCAAAAATGAATGTAGTTTACAACTACATTAAAACGTGACAAGCAATACAAAGGCTTCATAAATCAAGCCAAAGGATCAAGAAACTATGGGGATGTTGCTTTATGCCTTGTAAAGGGAAAATGGGTATCACAACCCAGAACAAACCAACAAAATATGTATATATATATTATTTCAAATCCCCAGGCATGCTCTTATGCCTCCCCAAGTACCCTTTATTCCTCACATTTCCTTATGTCTCCCTAACCTCTTATGGCACCCCATAACGAGTAAAGAAATGCAAGCTATTTCTTTGTAAGGTGGAACCCAAATCCCAACTCCCTCCAAATTTATACCTCCCCGAACACACTTGTGTCTCCCAAAAATAACCCCATAGTCTTCTCCTACACCATTCCTAGGCCATCTACCCAACGGCTTAAAAACAAGCCAAAAATTCACACATGAACATCTTTATAAACAAAAGAGAAGCATTTTCAGAGCCAAGCTCTTACCTCTCCATGATGGAGTTGTTCCAAGTTCCAATACAACAAGGCTAACCCAATGCAAGCAATCTAAATCAACCAAGCACAAGCATGCAACAATCTTCCAAACGCTTCTTCAAAGCAAGAGCTCCCAAAATAGCAAAATAATTCAGCCAAGAATGAAGTCTCCAAAGTGAAGCAACCCAAAACAAGGGGAGGAGTTCGAATTTTGTAGAAGAAGGAAGAGAAGAGGATGAGGCAGATCCACGTAGGATGCCACATCACACATCCTCAATCCTAACGCAAAATTCAACTTCATTCTCCAATGCATAATAAATAGGTGGGTGAAAAATATTATAGTTTACTTACACACTCGATCCATCCCACACCCTAAAGGACTGAAATTAATCCATGTAAGAAAAGTGCAATTAAAACCTAAAATTTTCCTTCTCAAAAGCATTATAAAAGTTTAATCTCAACTCCCTAACTCTAGGTATGGTTGGTAATTAAATTTAAGAGGTATGGGATAATTTTAACTTGTCCCTCAAGCCTCCAAAATCAGCCTCCAAGGAAAATTTAGTATTTCCAAGAAGGTTGAGTGTTTCAAACTCAAAAATAACTTACACATCACTTACATATCTCTTACACATTACTGATATCACTTTAAATCATGACAAACAACTCTCATTAATTTCCTTCTTATGACATATTTTATTTATTTATTTTAACAATATGATTACTCACAAAAAATTATACACCATTAAATAATTAATGAAAAGGGGTAAAAGCATCACAAAATAAACACATGCAAACATAAACAAAGGGACCAAAATAAAATAAATACATAAGACCCATTGGTCACAATTAAAGGTGATCCCCCAAGGGAATCCCTAACACACACACCCACACACAAAAAAATACTAGTTGCCATGGTGACCTTGTTGAATTCCTCTAGAATTCCAATGTGGTTGGTCTTCATTCCCCCGATATTTGTTGTGATATTTTAACCTGGAAAACACAAATACCTCCTTCACCTCGTGGCCATATACGAACATCCAAAATAATATAAATATAATTACCAATATCATCTAGATATATGAATCACAACAACATCAAATAAATCTAGCAACATCATTTACACTTTTACTCAACAATTATATCATCATCCAATAATTTCCATTTCTAGGTCTACTCACAACATCCAAATATCACAAGTCCACACAACATCCATAATATAACCATGTCAAACAATATACCATCATCAATATCCAAAATGCCTCTAACAATCATCATGCATCATAACTGAATCAAGTCAATAATAATCCATGATCTACATCTATCATCATACTATATTAAGGTCCATAATCATGTCTATAATATAATCATAAGTATCATGATTAGTATCAAAAGGTGTCGAAGGGAAGTGGGCACTACAGAAATCACTTGGAAGCATCATTGAAAGATATTTCCAAAGGGGCCTATTTGGCTAGATTCATGAAAATTCTTCCAAAGGACCGTGGGTCCCCATCAAAAACCTTGAGAAATTCTTTTTCTATAAGAAAATGTAAGAGAATGGATTCATGGTCCCAGGAAACAACTTCAAGATTATCCTTTGGTATCTATATCCTTTGCGCTTAGATTCGACATTCAATTTTGGGACAAGTTCCCACAAACCTACCCTATAGAGAATTTTTTATCTAGCCTCATATCTATCATTCGGATCATTAGGAACAAATACGGAAGGGTAATCACCATCTAAAGAAGGAAGAAGATACCATGCAATAGCTCTAACACCCACCACAAAGTACACCCAAGTTTTATTTTCTATGGAAACCCTACGAGGGGAAGGAATGACCCTCCACTAGGGTCACACTTCCACCCATCTAAAATTTTGAACGCAAGATATTCCTCGATCCCGCTTTTCTATAAGGAATATTTTAATTTTGGTTCATTAAATCATATATATCATAATAATCTAATTCAACACATATAAAATAAATTTTAAAAAATTATTTAGAGAGAAGGGAGGATAGATGGAATAGAAAATAATAGGCATAAAAATCTCACATATCACCAAAAATGTGAAAATATGTACATTATTATATTTACCATTTAATGAAATAGAAGGTAGTTTAAGACTAGTATGAGAAAAGGGGAAAAAGATGAATATAAATTCCAAACTTGAATGTAAATTCAAAGCTATTAGATGAACGTAATTGAAGCATACTTGCGTGTAAATTCCAAGATATTATATTTTTTTAAAAAGCTATCAAATGGATGAAAAAGTGACCAATGCTAAAAGCAACACACAACATTCATCAGAAATCTAGAAAAAAATATTACTATTGTGAAATCTTTCTTATTTTACCATTTAATACATAAAATGGAAATTTTGTAGAAGAAGAGTAGAGGATGAGGAAGATCCATGTAGGATGCCACATCACACATCCTCAATCCTAACCCAAAAGTCAACTTCATTCTCCAATGCATAATAAATAGGTGGGTGAAAAATATTATAGTTTACTTACACACTCAGATCCATCCCACACCCCAAAGGACTGAAATTAAACAATGTAAGAAAAGTGCAATTAAAACCTACAATTTACCTTCTCAAAAAGCATTATAAAAGTTTAATCTCAACTCCCTAACTCTAGGTATGGTTGGTAATTAAATTTAAGAGGTATGGGATAAGTTTAACTTGTCCCTCAAGCCTCCAAAATCAGCCTCCAAGGACAATTTAGAATTTCCAAGAAGGTTGAGTGTTTCACACTCAAAAATAACTTACACATCACTTATATATCTCTTACACATTACTTATATCACTTTAAATCATGACCAACAACTCTCATTAATTTCCTTCTTTTGACATATTTGATTTATTTATTTTAACAATATGATTACTCACAAAAATTATACACCATTTAATAATTCATGAAAAGGGGTAAAAGCATCACAAAATAAACACATCAAAACATAAACAAAGGGACCAAAATAAAATAAATACATAAGACCCCTTGGTCACAATTAAAGGTGATCCCCCCAAGGGAATCCCTAACACACACACCCACGCACAAACAAATACTAGTTGCCATGGTGACCTTGTTGAATTCCTCTAGAATTCCAATGTGGTTGGTCTTCATTCCCCGATATTTGTTGTGATATTTTAACTCTTTAAACACAAATACCTCCTTCAACCTCGTGGCCATCTACGAACATCCAAAATAATATAAATATAGTTACCAATATCATCTAGATATATGAATCACAACAACATCAAAGCAATCTAGCAATATCATTTGCAATTTTACTCAACAATTATATCATCATCCAATAATTTCCATTTCTAGGTCTACTCACAACATCCAAATATCACAAGTCCGCACAACATCCATAATATAACCATGTCAAATAGTATACCATCATCAATATCCAAAATGCCTCTAATAATCATCATGCATCATAACTAAATCAAGTCAACAATAATCCCTGATCTAAATCTATCATCATACTATAATAAGGTCAATAATTATGTCTATAATATAATCAGAAGTATCATGATTAGTATCAAAAGGTGCCAAAGGGAAGTTGGCACTACAGAAATCACTGGGAAGTATCATTGAAAGATATTTCCAAAGTGGCCTATTTTGCTAGATTCATGAAAATTCTTCCCAAGGACCATGGGCCCCCATCTAAAACCTTGAGAAATTCATTTTCTATAAGAAAATGTAAGAGAATGGATTCATGGTCCCAGGAAACAACTTCAAGATTATCCTTTGGTATCTATATCCTTTGCGCTTAGATTCTGACAGATTCAATATTGGGACAAGTCCCCACAAACCGACCCTATAGAGCATTTTTGTATCTAGCCTCAGATCTATCATTCATGTCATTAGGAACAAATATAGAATGGTGATCACCATCTAAAGAAGGAAGAAAAGACCATGCAATAGCTCAACACCCACCACAAAGTACACCCAAGTTTTATTTTCTATGGAAACCCTACGAGGGGGAAGGAATGACCCTCCACTAGGTCACACTTCCCCCTGTCTAAAATTTTGAATGCAAGATATTCCTCGGTCCCGGTTGTCTATAAGGAATATTTTAATTTTGGTTCATTAAATCATATATATCATAATAATGTAATTCAACACATATAAAATAAATTTTAAAAAATTATTTAGAGAGAAGGAGGATAGATGGAATAGAAAATAATAGGCATAAAAATCTCACATATCACCAAAAAAGTGAAAATATGTACATTATTATATTTACCATTTAATGAAATAGAAGGTAGTTTAAGACTAGTACGAGAAAAGGGGAAAAAGATGAATATAAATTCCAAACTTGAATGTAAAGTCAAAGCTATTAGATGAACGTAATCGAAGCATACTTGCATGTAAATTCCAAGATATTATATTGTTTAACAAAAGCTATCAAATGGATGAAAAAGTGACCAATGCTAAAAGCAACACACAACATTCATCGAAATCTAGAAAAAAATATTACTATTGTGAAATCCTTCTTATTTTACCATTTAATACATAAAATGGAAATTTTGTTAGGGAAACATGCACCAAACAAAATTATGGTTGGTGCATATTAACAAGATTAAAAAAATTATATACTTGTGTAATGCCCCATTTAAATGCTCTAAATAAAACTAACTTAAAACTTTTAAAAATCTGGTAATTTTTATTATTTTAAACATTCTAATAAATTCATGCAATTCAAATATTTACAACACTCCATTTTATTCTAAAATCATTGAACTAATATTTTTCTGCTGCTCACTCTAAGGTTTGCGTGATTAAGACTTTGTAGGTATTATACAACCTTTTGCACCACACAGATAAGCGGAGCATTATCAAGAATTACTATAAATCAATAAGTCTTTGTTGATCATTAATTCTTATTACGATACCACCATAACTTCTTAAGGAGGGGTATTTTGAAAGCAAATGCATAATATGATGGACCCAATTATGCAAATTATGGTCATTTAAAATGCACCGAAACGTGCCATAATTTGACTCAATACAATAGTATGATTATTATTACACATTGTTATTACAACAAAAGGACCATTTAAATTATCACACTAACACTTTACTCGATGAATTCTATCTGAAACAAAATAATCATTCCCTAAAAATACATTACAAAAATATATTAGTTTTATTATATTTTAACATAATCAATCCCTCTATACACAAATTAGAGAAGGGAAGAAAATAATTATTTTAAAGATTTAAAATTATTGTAGTGCCCACTCCTCTTCGACACTTATTATATTTTGATTTCGATTACTGTTGACTATATACATGGATATTATCGTATCAATTTTGTTTAGCATGATGTTAGATGATAGAGATATTCTAGATATTGATGGATTATGATTCATAGTATGATTTGTGTGGATTCTTAGAGGCATAGAGGGACATTTTATATTGATTATGATGATATGTTGTTGGTATATTTATTAATTACATTCAGAATTCTCATTATGTTGACTATAATTTAGCATTTGAACTAATCTTGTGATCTTATTGATATTTATAAAAATGTAGAATTGAGACGTTGTTGAACTTTTAGACAAATGATAGCATTGATGTATTTAATGTGGCCACAAGGCCGAATGAGGTATTGTGTGATTTTTCTAGTAGTTATATCACAACAATGAAAAGGGGGATTGGAGACCAACCACTACGGAATACTAGATGGATACAACGAAGGTCACCATGGCAACTCGTGTAATGTGTTATCTTTGTTTTATTTTGTTGGGGTTCCCATGGGCGGATGACCTCCAATTGTGACCATGGGCATGTGTGTAATTCTTTCTCTTTTTTATTTTATTTATTGTAGAGTATGTGATTTAATTATGCTTTAATTTATTAAATCATTTTTTATTAATGTTCATTTATTAAGTAATTTAATCATGTTATTAAGCTATATGGGGATGTGAAAAATGGATTCATTTATTACGTTTTTGGTCTTTTGGACTATTTAATTTTGATTGAGTGTAAGTGAATTTGAGTTTTGGACACTCTACCTTAGCTTGGAATTTTGGATTTGGGCTTAAGGGCAATTTTGAAGGCTTATGGGACAAGCTAAGCTTGTCCCACACCTCTTAATTTCTTATACCAACCCTAGCTATAGATTGGGGGAGTCAAAAATAGACCCCATTATGTGGTTTTTAAGACAAAAAGTGACATTAATTGCACTTTTCTTACAGAGCTTTTAAATTTTGTCCTTCGGGGTGTGGGTTTAGATTGTGTGTGTGTAAGAAGCTTGTCATTCCTCTCAAACACCAATTTATTGTGGATTGTGGTTGAGTTTTAACTTGTGATGTGGAGTTGAGGATAAATGATGTGTCATCCTACAAGAAGACACCTCTCCATCTTCTTCCCCTTTTCTATATATGCAAGTTTCTTTGTTTGTTTTGGGGTTACTTCATTTCATTTGTGCTCTTGTATTTTTGGAGTTTGAGAGTTTTGGAGTGCTTGTTGAATCCTTTGAGATTTTTAGAGTTGGATTGAGCTTGAAGGAGCTTGGTGTGTGAATCTTTGATCAAGCTCTACCATGGAAAGGTAGGAGCTACACCCTTGTTTTATTTGTTTTCCCTTATATGTGTATATTTGTATGTTATTGAATGTTTTTGTATGCTTGTTGGGTTCCTGGGTAGAATGCCTAAGTATGGTGTAGGATAAGGCTATGGTGATCATATATGTAGGGAGGCATAAGAGTTTATTTCATGTTTTGGGAGGAGTTAGGTTGGGTGCCCCACCTTTGAGAAGAATATGCTTGCATTTCTTACTTGGTTCTTTTCTGAGGAGACATTAGAGATTGTAGGGAGGCATAAGCTAATGTGGGAGGCATAAGTGGATATTGAGGGAGGCACAAGAGTTTTTAGGGGTTTGAGATTTATATTAGAGGGTTTATGGTGGGCACATAATCCCATTGAGAGGAATAAGTGATCTCCCCATAGATCCTTGCTCCATTGGCTTTGGATTTTCAAGCCTTGTGCATTTTGATAGTTTCATGTCGTGATTGTATCTTGTGTTGAATGTGTTTTGAAATGGTTTTGAATATTTGTATTATGATTTGGAATCTTTGTAATAGTTTCCATGAGTTGGATCCATCCTTTATTGCATTTTGGTTGGGGCTCGGGGGCCAATGAGAAGGATAGATTCTTCTCCTCATTGGATTATTGGTTGGGTGGAGAGTGTTGTCTCTCCCCCATTTTTGTTGTTGTGATTAAAGTAAAGAAATGGTGGAGCTCTTGTGGAAGAATTGGCACTTGGAGCACTTGTAGAAGACTAAGAAATCCTTCCTTGTGAGAGAACCTTTCTTGTAATCCCCACTTAAGGTGGAAGACTAGTAGCATTGTATTTGAAAGAAAAGTTGTATTGTATGTTTTGTTATTAAGTTGTAATGTATTGTGGAAAATAAGGTTCCTTGCATTGAAGGAAATGAGCTATGGTCAAAGAAAAATAAAGTTCATTATTATTTGTTGAGGATGCATTGTTGTAAAATGAAAGGAAAACTAGTAAGTTGTAAATCATTGAGAAAGTATTCTTAGTAAATATTAAATGTATAAGAGTTTCTTGTGCTTTCCTTGAGTAGATGGTTGTAGTAGAAATGGGAAGATGCAATTAATTATAATGAGTTACTTTTTTGCAAAATTGCATTTTGATGTGGAAAGGTAAACAAAAATACTAGGAATAGATTAAGCTTCATTTCTATTTTGGAACTTGAAATAAATTGTGTTCAATACAAATAAAAATTATCTTGTAGTTGTTTTCTTGTCACTATAGAAATAGAAAATCTTTAAATTTAGTAATTGTAAGCATGGAATGAATAAATGGTATAACCTTTCAACTAGAGACTTCAGGAACATAAACTCAAACTACGGATAAACTGTAAGGAACCCTTGTAAAACTTATTTTTTGAAAAATTACAGAATTGAAGGTTCTATTTTCAAAGAATAGGATCGCCGCCTTGTGCAGAGCGATGGTGTCTAAACCGTTGGTTAGATCGAGTGGCGCTTTTGAATCATCACCTAGGAATGGCAAAGTGGCCCTAGGTCCTCCAAATTTCTTTGGGTGGAGATTTCATCACCGGACGGAAAAATAAAAATTTACGATTAGGAAATTTAAAACTTGTTCTATTAAAAATTTAAGCCTGGAAATTTGTAGAGGAAACCACCAGTAAGCCATAAGGGCATAAATTCATTGTTCTAAACTTGTAAATATTTAAATGGGTATTCAAATGCATTTAATCTCATGGATTAAAAATGAAGTAGGGTTTTTTCCCAAATAGAAGACAAAAAAATGGAATTTTCTTAAAACAACTCCAGATTTGGAGTGGAAACCTCTACAATATTCAAATGAAAGACATTACAATAATAAATCCACAACCTAAACTAAACTAAGATTCATTGTTCCTTCATTGTTTCTTCCCTCCTATATTTCATGGCTTCCACTCTTCCAACCTACAAAAATAAAGAAAGAAAAGAGACCAAATGAGGAGGCTTGGGCAAAGAAAAAGGTTTAATAAGATTTCATAAGGATAGTTAGGGTTAGTATGGAAACCTAAGATCTAGTGGCAATAATTGGTTTGATCCATTGGTTCGGAATTAACCCTACAATTTTTAGGTGGGATTATGTATAATGGATTTTCAAATAATTTAATGCATGTGGAAATGGGTGAATGGGGCCATTTAATACCCTTGTATCTTAACTTAATATTTTAATTCCTAGTATGTTTTAGTAATTTTCTAAATGTACTTTAAGGAAAATGATTTAAGACAACTAAGATAAATATGATTAAGAGTTGATTAAATGTGAGTTGAATGTTAATTCCTAAAGGGGAAACTATTTAACCTAGTGAAAGGAATTATTGAACACTTATCTAGTGATGATAATTAAATTGACTTTAGAACTGGATTAAGAATATGTAATTAATAATCTAGACTAGATCTAGTATATGAAATGTAAAATTTATGGTAGGAATTAATTAAACATGTATTAGGGTTTGACACTCTTATAACTTAAAACAAACAACATTTGCCACAACTTTTTGGATAATTGTTTAAGGATTAATGTGGTTTATGAATGTCAAAATTGTGGGTGTTACACTTGGTATCAAAGCCATGGGTTCCACGCTTGGACCCCAGGCACACTTGGGAAACATAAGACATAACAAAAAAATTAGCACAACTATAAACCTACATCACACAACACTACATGATGTTTTAAAATGTACAAAATATAAAACAATAAAACAAAATCTAGAATAATAGAATAAATCTCGCATTGGTCTATGTAGGAGGCGTGAACTAAATGAGTTGTTCTTTATCCTAGTCGTAGACTTACCACCCCAAGACCAGTGCAATAGTAACCATATTTCCTCGATAATTCGACACTACATGATGTTAATTCTATTATACATAGAGGATACTTGGGAGGAGACATAACAGAAAATATAGATAGCCATCGGTGAGAGGCTTATGCATCTTCCCAACCTAGTGATGGGCATAGGGCAAAGAACTCCCACGTGGAGTCACCATATGACATTCACCACATAGAGGTCATGAATCAAGGTCTACATTACATAAGGACATATCTAGGAGCCCTAGGTAGAGTGAGGATGATGTTGAGAGACCTAGAGGCGATAGTCTACAAAGTGGAAAATCACATATGGGATATCCTTAAGCTCCATCCATCTCATTTCACTGGGGACACTAGAGGATTTTAGGTAGAGGAATGGTTGGTCAGCTTGACCGGATGCTTCAAGCTATGTCTATGTACCAACAACACGAAGGCTCTTGTTGTCATCCACCTTATGAGAGATGGATTCAATGTTTTTTGGAGGACCAAGGAGCAGAAGATCCATGTGGATTCTAAGATAGTCACTTAGGAGCTCTTTGATGAGCGGTTTAGGAAAATATACTTATCTAGGAGGTTCATTTAGCAGATGATAGATGAGCTATATGACCTATGTCAAGAATCCATGACAATGGCAGAAGTACGAGACTTGCTTCCTAGACATACTTCACTATGTAGATTATATGTAGGATGAGCAAGTGAGGATCTACAAGTCCATCAAGAACCCGAACTCCGGAAACCGGAGGGGAAGCGCATTCATTTCCCGAGACTCTAGAAGACGTTGTTTAAAAGTCCTACATTACAAAGGAGAAAAGGGGGAAGATGTAGCAAGCCGTAGATAGAGTGAAGAGTCATATCCAGAGATGTTGAATAGCATACCTAGGGGGTCGATCCTCCTCTTCGTAGCAGGACATAGTTCTACACACAGATTCATTTAGGCCACCACATCGGTGACCTTAACACCAACAACAAGAGAATCAACCTCTATTTAGGCCTCAACAAAGATTCGATGCTTAGAGGGGATGTAGTATGGGGGCTCCTCCTAGTGGAACAGCTTAGGACTTAGGCACCACCTAGAGCTCACCAAGTAAGAGTCCGTCAAGAGCAACTACAACATTCCCTAGTAGGATCATCATGATCCAAAACAAAAACCACTAGAGTACCTACAAGATATTCTTCTTAGTGGAGGGCACATAGTAGTTTCTATGTGTGCGGAGTACTTAGGCATGATTGGAGAGAGTGCCCTCAAAACTGTAATAATAATGTTAAGGCATGGGTTTTAGAGCCTACTCTAGATGACATGGCTATGAGCCACCGGATTTATGCAGCGATCGAGAGTTGCTAGGCGAGCACCGAGTAGGGTGATTGAGATTACAGTAGCATTGATGGTATTTCTATTCCCGTTTTATTTGATTCAGGTTCCTCAGATTATTTTGTTTCCCCATTTGTAGTAAAGAAATGCAAGCTAGTGGCGATTAAGCATAGCCATAGTTAGGATGTGGAGATGGCTTTTGGATTTAAGATCATAGTGGACTTCTTAGTAAAGGAGTGCATAGTTTACCTAGGACCCTTTTCCATGACCTTGGATCTTCTTATCCTTCCTTTGCATTCCTATGGGATTATTTTGGGCATGGACTCATTATTTGCACACAGGGGCTAGAGATGATTTTTATAGTAAGGTAATATCATGTGTAGATGATTTGGAAGTTGATATAGTGATAGTGGGAGTCAGGAGACCCACCTCTATTTGCACCATGTCCGATATGCATCATAAATAGTGTGTGCGACGAGGTTTCCAATTGTAGCTATAACAGATTAGCAAAATATATGAGGATGAGTCTATCATGCCATTGCTTGATAATCATCATATCTTGAAGGATTTCTATGATGTATTTTGAGGGAGTTGTTGGGGTTACTTTCCCCATGTGAGATATATTTTCACATTGATATGGTTTTGGGAGTAGAGCGTATCTCATGAGAGCCTTAGAGGATGACTACCCCTAAACTCTGTGAGCTCAACTTGTAGCTTTAGGGCCTTCTCGGAGAAAGGCCTAATCCATCCTTGTATGTCCCCATGTCATGCAATCGGTGAATTTAGTACGAGAAGAAGGAAGATATTTTTGATTTTAAATTAATTATCGATAGCTGGAAAAAGTAACAATAAAGAATCGCTACCCCCTTCCACGTATTGATGATTAGTTTTATAAGATGAAAGGGGCAAAAAATATTTTCTAAGATAGATCTTATGTTTGGATACCATCGGTTAGGATCATGAAGGGAGATATTCATAAGATAGCTTTCATGCACGAGATATGGCCACTACGTCACAATAGTACCTTTTGATCTAATGAATGCCCCATAGTATTCATGTCTTTGATGAATGGGATATTCGGACATTTTTAGATGTCTTTATGCTCATATTTCTTGTTGAAATTTTGATTTACTCAAGCACGTGTGAGGAGAACCTTCACAAGGTTCTGCAGTGTCTTTTTGAGCAACAACTTTATGGGAACATAGAGAAGTGTGCCTTATTTAAGTCGAGGTCCAAGACTTGGGTCAAATTAATTTTGGAGAAGTTATCACCATCGATCCTTCCAAGATTCAAGCTATTATGGATTGTCTTGTGTAAACTAGTGTGACTGAAGTGTGCAAACTTCATGGGTTAGAATGTTACTACAAGAGATATTTTCAAGATTTTTCTCGATTACGCACCCTATCACTTCCCGTTAGTGGAAATGGAATAATTTTTTTTTGTTTGATCGATGCGAGAAGGCCTTCAGTTCACCGAAAATATACCTTACATCAACACCGATTCTTGATCTCACAAACCCTCAGAGGGATTTATTTTTGTGTATGAATGCTTCCTTGGCAAGATTGGGTGGGTTATTGATGCAGGAGGGCTGTGTGGTTGCCTTAGAGTCTCAAAAACTCAAATATAATGAGCTCAATTATCCTACTCATGACCTTTATCTTGTACCAATTGTGCATGCTTTGGTTCAATGGAGACATCTCGCTCTCAATAGGATATTTATTCTTAGGACTCGATCACTTGATTCTTCATCACCTCTTCACGCAACCCAATATCAATGCTCATCAATGGCATTGGATGGAGTTTATTTATGAGTATGACATGGATATACACCATGTGAAGGTGAAGGATAATGTTGTTGTCGGTGCTCGAGTAGATGAAGACGTTTAGTTTTGGATACTTCAAAGGTGGGTACAGATTTGCATGGGGTAGGATATTGCAACAACTTCCTCATGACCAGACAGCTTTTGAAATTGCAGCTAGAGCAAAGATTGAGTCTCGAGACCCCTTGAGGGCATGTTTTATGGTTTTACATTAGATTTAGATAGAATTATCGACATACGAGGCTAGATCTATGTACCTAGCGATGGAGGTTTGAGATAGGATATCTTGGTAGAGTCTCATTATGTACCTTATTCATCCCATCTAGGTGTGAAGAAGATGCACGCCACCTTGAGACAACTTTACCATTGGATAGTTATTTAGTGAGATGTAGCTCAATTCGCGTGTCACGTTGTTCGAGTGTCAAAGGGTGAAGGCCGAGCATTAACATCCAACTAGCCTTCTTTAGCCACATGTTATCCTAGAGTGGAAATGGGACACCATTTCAATGGATTTCATAGTAGAGGGCGGCTACCAACGCGAGATACCACCACGATGCCATTATGGTCATGGTGGATAGTTTGACGTAGGTTTCTCATTTTTCTTCCATAAAGACCACCTATACAACTAGTGCGGTAGTGAGAGTGTACCTAGATGATATTGTTAGACTACACTAGATTCTATGGAAGATAATTTGTGACCGAGATCCCTCAGTATACATCACACTTCTAAACTATCATGCAAAGAGCCCTTATGATGATCATAAACTTAAGCACATCATATCATCCAGAGATAGATGGATAGAAAAAGTGGTTGAATAGGATTTAGAGGTCATGCTTCGGATATATGTCATGGATCATCATGAGAAGTTGGAGGAGTACTTGTATTTGGTGGAGTTTTCCTACATAAACAATTTTCGAGTTCGATTGGGATGAAACCTTTTCAAGGAATTTATGGCATGGAGTGCGCAGGACACCTTTTAGTTGGGATACACTTGAGGAGAAAGTATCTATTTGCCCAGATTTTTACAAGACATGGAGCAAAAGAGGTTTTGGTCCGACAGAGGTCAGGAGGAGGCACATGAAAGGCATAAGAAGTATGTAGATCATAGGGGAGTCAATCGTAGTTATGAGGTGGATACGAAGGTATTTCTTCATGTCATACCTCATAAGAGTCATGTATGTTATGGAAAAGGTTCTAAGTTGTTTCCTAGATTTGTGGGTCCATTCGAGATCTTGGAGTGGATCGGTCCCTTAGCTTATCGTCTTTCCTTTCCACCCATCTTGTATCACATGCATGATATGTTTCATGTATCTATTGTTAGGAGATATATCCTAGATCCATCTCATGTACTAGATTAGACAACATTTCAAGTGTAGGAGTAGGGGTAGATGACGGTGGAGCTCGTGCATATTTTATAGCACATGACCCTAGGCCTTCAATGCCAGAGATTTATCAAGTGCGGGTCCATTGGGATAGGTATGATGAGACTATTGCTACATGGGAGGATGTTACGTTGTTATGAGTCTAGTTTCCACACCTATTTTAGTTAATTCCAGGAGGAAGTTGAGTATAAGGGGAGGGGGATGGAGTTCCCACTCCTCTTCGATTGTTATTATTTTTTTTTTTTCGATTACTGTTAACTATAGACAGGGATATTATTGTATCATTTTGATTTAGCATGATGTTAGATGATAGAGATATTCTTAATATTTATGGATTTTGATTCATTGCATTATTTATGTGGATTCTTAGAGGCATAGAGGGACATTTTATATTGATGATGATGTGTTGTTGGCATATGTATTACTGACATTTGGAATTCTCATCATGTTGACTATGATTTAGCAGTTGAACTAATCTTGTGATCTTGTTGATAGTGATAAAAATGTAAAATTGAGATGTTGAAATTTTAGACATAACATTGTTATTTTATATTATGAATTAATTATATGTGGATGTTTAATAGAATTCATGGGATTATGGATGATGGTTGGATATTCCATTATTAGAGGTAAAAGGATATATATATAATTCATGATTTGATATGCATGGATATGATTTTGATAAAAGATGATCTTGATTATGCATAGGCATAGGAAGGAGGATACGAGGAAGTCATGACTCAAACCTGGATTGGTGGTAAAAAGATAAAGGACCACCGAAGGTATTGCACTTGTAGCCAATAGCTTGTGGTAACATATAAAAAATGATACTTAGTTATACCAAAAGATTATGAGGGAAATATGGATGAAACATGCTAATGTCACCACGACAAAGGGGTTGGAGATGTAAATTGTATGTGAGAAGAAATTTCTGCATAGGTGGTTGTTCCTAGAATTATGCCCCAACTTTAAGAAGGGGAAGATGAAAAATGATCAATGCGGGAAGTTTGCAATGTACATGAGAAAGTTGATCGATGCGAGAAGCTTTCTTAGGATGCGATGTTATATAGAAGGTTGATCAATGCGAATCCTTCACCAACACGATATAATAGAGTATCCATCTTTTGACGGTATGGTCTACTTTTGTTATTTTTTTTAGATTTTTGGATTTTTATTTTGATTTTGGATGGTAGTATAAGATATGCATGATAGTTGTCCTTTGGGGAGAATTCTACTTTTAATATATGATTTTTGAATGAACAATTGTCCTTCGATGGATCACTCTATTTTTATAAGATAATATGAGATAAGAGCATACATACTTGTCATTTCTTCTCTTTTCTTTTCTAGTGATTTCTTATTTGATGGGGAAGAGCTTGTTATAGATAGGTAGACCACTTAGGAGGGGATGATGATTGCACAAGAGACACACATGTACCCTTTACATGGTTCTAATGGGTGAATGAGAGGGTGATGGATGTAATGATCACATAGTTCTCAACACAGGGGAGAATCTATACATAAGGGAAATACTATAGATAGAGTGATAGTGCACATACTTAAGGTCATGTTAAAATGGATATGAACATGAAGAAGATAACCAAGAACATGTAATGTTTCACAAGATTCAACACATGAGCAAAGTGTGTAGAAAAATGAGGACCTAGACCATCAAAGAGAACAACGTCGAAAAGGGTCTCATCTCATCACCATTCATGTCCAATGTCAATAATCCAAATAAATTCATCGATAAAGGTTCCAAATTTCTATGGATCTAAAAGATTTATAGTTGATGCGTAATCACAACACCCTTGAATGTATACAATTCTTTGGGTTAAAACTACTTAGTGTGATTGCATAACATGAATATTTTCCCAAAGTGTGGGACTTTATGATTGGGAAATATCTTTAGATGAAGGTCGGTTCCTATTTCTCTGTTTTGATGCACACATATAAATAATAGATGATCTACTCTAAAACCTACTCTAACTTGCCAAGGAGACATGGTTAAGAAGATTACAAGAAAATAAACCTAAACTAATAGAGGTGATGCACCAAAGGAATGCTAAACACCTATTTTGCAATTAAACACAAACCATTAAAAATGTAATACAACCACCATGCACAAATAACCAAGATTACAATGAGAGATTAGGAGAATACAATGAACACAAGAGAGGGTGAAATCATCCACAGACTTATATTATTGCTCCAAATATTTGATACAATGCATTATAATGGCCAAGAGGCAAAAACCTTGCATTACAGCTTGAATGGGAGGTTTGGACTCCACAAATTCACTTTCAGAAAGAGAAGAAGGGAGAGTGCAAAGAAAGATTGTCCAACCTTTAGAAAAATGCCCCTTCTTATAATATATAGGAAGAATGAGAGAATGAGATAGAATAATTATAATTCTATCTTCAACCACCCTAAAAATCATTGAATTCACATGCAATAATGATGGGTTCTACTATGCAAAACCCATGCCTACATTTACTATGCCTTGTTGGGAAAGAAAGGAAGCCCATAATTCATTATTTTGGTAGGTGAGAAGCCTAACACCCTAAAAAATGGTGGACTATATTTCTTCATTTTGAATAACTTAGTCTCACTTTCCAAAATTCCTTTCTTATGTAAATCCAAGCTACCAAAAAAAGTTATGGCCATATGAAGGTCGGGGGGTCATTCTACAAAAAGTGAAATATAGATCTTCATTTTTGAGTCTGAAATGCATGCAACCACCGAAATCCTGAAAATTTTGACTTTCGTAAATTTTGAATTCAAAGGTAAATTTACTTTTCATCTGCTTATTCTCGCTAAGAGTTCCCAAACTTGGAAACCTAAAAATCCAAAAATTTAGACATTCGTAATTCATAATTTCGGACATTTTATCATGTTTTTATGTTTCGAGGATTTTAACTTCCAAAACTTCAAACCCCAAAAGTATGAAAGTCCAAAATTTTAGACTTTCGGGGTTTCAGAACTCGCTTCCTTTCGCACTTTTGTCACTATTCACCTTGCAACCTGTCGAGATCTTTGAAACTCTAAAACTTGAAAGTCCAAGATTTCAGACTTTTAGAACTTTTGATCATTTCTTCCAACCAAGCACTTCCTCTCTAAAAAAATCAACCTGAAAGTATAAAATTTTGGAATTTTAGGGTTTGGAACTTTTTTACCTTTATGCCCCGAGATATTTGAAACCCCAAATCTCAAAAGTTTGAAATTTCGACATTCTGCACTTCGGGTTTTGGAACTTTTGTTTCCTTTTTGCCCCACTTTGGCTCTAAAATGCCAAATTCCTAAAGTCCAAAATTTTGGTCTTGGTCCTTCAATCTTTTCTCGACTCGCAAAGCTAGCTACTTTTCTATACCCAATGTGAATTACTTCTATGCTCAATCGAGTTAATCCGATCCTTTCTTACTCAAGATTTGATCTCCTTCGACGTTCCCTTAGTCATTCCTTTTCAAACCTTCCATTTCCATTGTTGATATTTCCCCAACAAGGCTTTCCAATATGGAAATGCAAACTCCCATGTCTAAAGGAATCCCACTCGCCTTTCACAAAGGTCCAAGGTCATGTTCATCCAATTTCTCATACGGATAAAATTGGATAACGGTTATATTGTTAGGACATGTTTGAGAAAACACAAGCTCACATCCACACATGAAAAGAGATTTATTTTTCTCTGACGAATCACATGGTGGAACCATATTTCAAAGTGCATCTAGAAGTAATCCATGAGTTTTAGGGGAGAAGGGATCAAAACAAGATCATAAAATTATTGAATTCAAAAAATTTGATAGATGCGCAAGAAGGTAATGCATTGATAAAAATGGATACATAGTTCATGCACATGAATGTGAATAAAGGAGAAAGATTGCGTGACATAATAAAATGTTTTGAGGATATCATCCAAAATAAAATTAATATTTCATTGAAGCTCAAAACATCAAGGGAAGGTTATCCTCCATTAATTATAGTATGGATGAGCTTGTTTGGAAAATCACACAGTCATGTCTGGAAATAATTCTTGATGTTAAGGTTGATCACAACAAAGAGATCCATTGATTGGGGATTTGATTATCTTGTTATTCAAAAAGGTGAATTTTGGATAAGGAACAACTACTAAAAATATTTATGAGGTAATAGAAGTTAAGGTAGGAAAAATGATAAATGACTATGAGGACCTTGGTGCAAAGGTGAAGGAAACTTCACTTAGAGAAAAAAATATTTTCAAAATTTTTATAGGCTCTTTATTTATCGACACACATCCATTGGAAGAGGAAATTAAGAAGATGCCCTAAATTCCTCTTGTACAATGAATATAAGGTAATGCACATCCATAATTAGTGATAAGAATGGTAAATTATAAAATTTAATCGAGGAGTTACAAGAAATGGTGATTCAATAGGTGGACATCCTGGAAGGCATGACATCATATTGGGATACCATTCTAGAAGAGTTAATAGAAAATTCTGATGGGGGTGATCTTAGAAGGGATACCTTTATTATCACAACATTAATTGAGAAGGTCTTTTAGCGTGTTGTAAGAGTGGAAATGACTGGGAGAAAGTCTTGGCATAGAATTCCAAAAATGCTTTCATATACCTTAGTCACATCCATGATTGTGAGGAAAAAAATCATTCTTACTCAATATATTCTTCACATTATTTAGGGTGTTGCACATGCATATTTAATTATTTCATTTATTATTCAATTTTATTTCCAAGTACAAACAATACACCTATTTTAGGGGTAATGTTCAGATTGATAAAATTCCCGAGTACCAAATGTGCACAAAGGTTGAAGCAAAGTGTGTGGGATTTGCATGTGGAAGCATGAAGAATAGTACATGAAGGTTTGATGCATAGATGCAAGAAGCGACAACACACATTTGGGGGAGATAATGGAGAATATGTGCAAAGGAAAAGAAAGGATGACATATCACTCTAGAGACAAGTTGGAAACATATGAAGTTTGGATAAGGATTGGGATGAAACATGATAAAAGCATGAAAATTACATATCATTATAATGATAAATGGAAGGGGCTAATAATAGAGGAATGATCTAAAGATATGACTAAGTGCTCATTGGTAGATATGCTAACAAGAGAATGGTTACACATGAAATTATTTAAGAACTTCACTCTTGTTTACCACTAAGGGAAGCCAAATGATAAACCCTGACCCATATTAGATTGTGATTGAAAGATAGGATAAATTCTTATGAAGATAGGATATGATATGATATGATATGATGATAAAAATTATGCACTATACTTGAGGAAGCGAAGAAAATATGGTGCCCCTTAAGAAGGGACACATATGGCCACAATGGTGGACTTAAGATGGAAAATATGGTGTCCCAAAAGAGACAAAAATATTGCCACAATGGTGGACTTTGATAAAAATAAATGGTCCCTCAATGGAAGGACCAACATGGCATCGAAGGACTTAAATGAAAATAAATGGCACTTAATGGAAGGACAAGTTTTTCCTCAAAGGAGGTCTTGATGAAATAGATTGTGCCCCAAAAGAGACACAAAGGTGAATTTTTATGAAAAATTTGGAAATCTAGTCCCTCAACGGAAGGACAAACATGGAAAAAATAAGGCACTTAATGTGATATGAAGATTTGGATAGGATTAATTTAGATTGGATGAATTTTGATGAGGTAAATACAAAAATTTCAAGGATGGAGTCCCCAACGTCAAGGTAGTTGTTTATATAGTTAATACGTATGATATGATCAAGGAGGAGGGAAATTGCTCCTCCAATGAATTAAATATTAGATGTGGATGAGTTAATGGATGTTGAAAGAGTTTAGATGATAATTTTTTGGATTTATATTGGATAAATGATCGAGATCATAGGTTGATTGGAAAGATAAGCATTATTGGTTAATAATGAATTACCTTCCTTATAAGGAATGTCATGCACAAGAGAGATGCTACAAGAATATTTTAATGGAGGAATCATGGGAAACATGATGGATGGGATACTAATTGGATTAGATTTAGATATAGAAGGATGTTCCCTGAATGAGGAAATAATGCTTCTAATTAATGTCGTGGATAATTTTCTAAAGGTCCTTACAATGTGAAATGTCATGGCCCAGGGTACGATGATAAATTAAAATGTAATTGGGATTGAGCCATTATGGATTTTGACTTAAGGGATTAAAATTTTTAATGGGAGGAAGCATGATGGCATATATTTGAAGTAAATTTCAAAAAATGTCTCAGAAGAGACCCCATGAAATTGTCACGGGAAGGAAAATTTTGTAGGTTTTGAGAGAGTACTTTAGCTTGGATGGATAAATTATGTGTTTTGGAGGACAAATCAAATTTCATTAGAGCATTGGATTGTTTGGATTGGGAGGATGTATATTGGATGGGTAGATTATATGTCTTGGACGACAAATCAAATTTGATTAGAGGATTTGATTATTTGGATGTGGATTGATCATTGCGAGATGTCGTAGATGAAGGGACTAAACTTAAAAATAAATGTTGTAACATTGGATTTTTGTAAAGAGGGAAGACCTTATTTCTTAATCGGATGTGCAAGAAATTGTTGGGGATGCTTGACATGATCCTTAGAATTTGATCGAGAATATTTTCCTTTGGAAGAGATGATAATAATCTTATCTAAGGGATCTGATGGTGGTGGTGTGGGTATTGATGGAGAAAGTGTCCTAAAACAAGAAGAGGATAATAATGAAGAAATATATGTTTGTATGATTTGATTAATGATATCTATGTGAGATGTGGATTATTTAGGGTTTGGCAAGGAAAGAGTTGATTTTGGAAAATGCAAACCATCTTTATTTGACTTAAGTCGAGGTGTTTTTTCAATGGATTTTTCAAATGCTATATTTTATAGGGTTGCGAGATCGAGAGGATTTGTTCGTTGTGATTAAATAATTAAGTAAAGAGTATTGGGATAGAATGGGTGATGTGGCCATGGGAAAGGATATAGGTAAATATGTTAAGGTAGGGATAGTTGTTTTGTTGATATGATAAATATAGGGGTAATTGGGATGGATAGTGAGGTGGACTTTATTGGGATATTTCGAGATGTGAGTGATGTAGTGATGGGAATGTTTGACATAGATGTGGTTGAGGGGTTTAATATGACAAGTTTGGGCACAAGAGATGTGGATGAAGTGGTATTTTTACTCCAATCCGATGTGGATTTGGTCAAGGTTATTTGTGTGGTTAGTACAAAAGAAAGTGCGAAGGAGGAACTAGGAATTAACTCTAAGGATGGTATAATGGGTAAAGGTGGAAGCGATGTGGGTAAGGTATTCAAATATAATGAAGGGGATGTGATAACCGATGGAATAGACATGATAGTTAATTAAGTACATTTAGGATTAATTTCTGGTGTAAAATTAGTTGAGAATGGTATATTTATAAATGTTTCAAATGGGGTTGATGTTTTAGGTGGGGTTGGAAAGGTACATGTGGTAGAAATGATTTTAGTTGGGATGGTTGTAGAAATTAGTGATGTAGATGTATTAATAGGTGTGTTTGAGACAAATGTGAGAAATATGAGAGATGTAGGGATAGGTGTTGATACCAATGGGGAGGAAATGGGTGCTAAAGATGAATCAGATGTGATAGATTAGGGCATGATCAAAGTGGATAAAGTAGATGGTATAGTCAAATTTGATGCAGATGTTATAAGGGTAGAAGAAGGTGTAGGTTCAAAACAAGTAGTAAAAGTTGATATAGGTGTGATAGTTATAGATACGACATGTTCCAAATAATCATTGGGAATAATGTCCACTGTAGGAACATGTGAAGTTGTTGATGAGGTAAGATCTTGATTAATGGTGTCGGTTTTGTAAATATTTAATAAATTTTGGATGTAAAAGTGGTATTTGGATTCGTTAGTGGTTGATTAGGAAAAGGTTGTGTAATTTTGTTGGTGGGTTGGGTAGATGAAGTGGTGGAGCTATCAATTTGGATATCCTTCTTATTGATAAGTTGTTAGATATAGTATTTGAAATAATCACATTTCTCAATGTCATGATCTTTAACCCAATGATATTTAAAATATTGGGCTTTGTGATACCAACTTGGCTTAGCTTGCGAATTTTCCATGGATGGTATGGGAGGAAGTTCGATGGATTTTACGACCATCAACTTGTCAAATATGGAGCTATAGTATTATCCCAAGGGTTTATATTTGGATGTTGATTGAGGGGCGTGTTGTTGAGGCCATGTGCTAGATGTCAATATGGATGAGGTCTTAGTGAAAATGGCGTTGGCCGCACCTTTAAATGTGTTGTTACGTATTGATGGTTTAATAGATTTTATTTTAGTATTTTTAAACTTAGCTTAAGATGACCTTATTCAATGGCACAGGTTTCGAGTTTGCTAGCCATTGTGAAAAATTTGTTAAAGGGTGAGTTATGTGGCATCCTACATGGAACATCCTCACCCTCCTCTCCCCTTTTCCTATTTATGCAAGTTTATTTATTTGTATGGGGTTACTTCATTTCATGGGTGCTCTTGTATTTTTGGGAGTTAAAGAAATTTGGAGTTCTTATTGAATTTTGGAGCTTATTGGATTTTGATTGAGCTTGAAGGAGCTTGGAGGGTGATCCATTGATAAATTTCTACCATGGAAAGGTAGGAACTATAGCCTTGTTTTTTTGTTTTCTATTATATGTGTATATTTGCATGTTATTGAATGTTTTGTTATGCTTGTTGGGATCTTGAGTAGAATGCCTAAGTATGGTGTAGGAGAAGGTGACCTGTATTGTATATGTAAGGAGGCATAAGAGATTATTTCATGTTTTGGGAGGGAGTTGGGTTGGGTGCCCCACCTTGGATAAGAAAATACTTGCATTTCTTACTTGGTTTTTTTGAGGGAGACATAAGAGACTATAGGGAAACATAAGAGAATGTAGGAGGTATAAGAGGATCTTTAGGGAGGCATAAGAGTTGTGTAGGGGTTTTGAGATGTATATTGGAGGGTATTACGGTGGGTACCTAATTCCATTGAGAGGCATAAGTGATCCCCCATAGATCCTTGGTCCATTGGTTTTACATTTCAAGTCTTGTGTATTTTTAAATTTACATTCTTGTGATTGGCTTATTGTGTTGAATGTGTCTTATATGGTGTGACATTTTGTATCGTGATGTTGAAACATTTTGTAGTTTCCATGAGTTGGATCCATCCTTTATTGCATTTTTATTGAGGTCGGGGGCCAATGAGGAGGATAGCTTCTTCTCCTCATTGGATTATCGGTTGGGTGGAGAGTGTTTCCTCTCCCCATATTTGTTTTTGTGATCAAGTTAAGATATGGTGGAGTTCTTATTGAAGAATTGGCATTGAGAGCTTTTGTGAAGTCAAAGAAATCCTTCATTGTGTGAAAACCTTTCTTGTTATTTCCACCTAAGATGGAAAACTAGTAGTATTGTATTTCAAAGAAAAGTTACATTGTATATTTTGGTTTTTAAGTTGTTATGTATTGTAGAAAGAAACCTCTTTACATTGTAAGAAAATATCTATTCTCATATAAGAATAAGTTCATTTTATTTGTGGAAGTTACATTTTTTAAGATAGAAGAAAAACATAGAAGATGTAAAACTTTGAGAATGTTTTCTTAGTAATACTTAAATGTATACTAACTTGCTTGTGTTTACCTTGCATAAATAGTTGTAGTTTAAATGGAAGGATGTATAAAATTGTAATGAGTTATTTTGTTGCAAAATTTTCATTTTGTTCTGGAAAGGAAAACAAGAACACTAGTAGTTTATTTCGCTTCATTCCTACTTGAGAACTTGAAACAAATTTTGTTAGAATAAAATGAAAATGATCTTATAGTCGATTCTTGTTATTATAGAAATATAAAATCTCTAAAATTAGTAATTTTAAGCATGGAATGAATAAATGGTATAACCATTAATCTAGAGACTTTAGACACATAAAATTAAGCTAAGGAAAAACTTTAGATATCTCTACTAATTTTTATTTTTTTAAATTAAGGAAATGATGGTTCTATTTTTGAAGAACATGATCATCACCCTGTAAAGCAATGAGTCTCTAAACCACCACTCGATAAGGTGATAGTTTTCAAATCATCTCCTATGTAGGGCGGAGGTCCCAGGGACCGTCAAACTACTTTGGGAAAAGGTTTCATCATAGACGGCAAAAAAATAAAAATCATGACTAGGAAAATTTTTTTAAAATGTTTTATTAAAATTTAAGCCTGCAAATTTGTAGATGAAATCACTATCAATCCATAAGGGCATAAATTCATTATTCTAAACATATAAATATTTAAATGGGTATTTAAAATCATTCGATATTGTGGATTACAAAATAAGTAGGCTTTTTTCCAAAGAGAAGACAAAAAAATGGAATTATTTTTATAGCAACTCCCGATTTATGTCGAAACCTCTATGCTCTTCAAATGAAATACATTACAATAATAGATCCATAATACAAAGTAAAATAATCTTGACTTCTTGTGAATTCCTTTATGGCTTCTTCCTTCCTTGCTCCCATGGTTTCCATTTCTCCAACCTTCAAATGAAACAAAAGAAAAGTTACCTAATGAGGAGGCTAGGGGAAAGAAAAAGGTTTAATAATATTTCATAAGGATAGTTAGGATTAGTATGGAAACCTAAGATATAGTTTCCATAGTTGATTCGATCCGTGGGTTAGGAATCAATCCTAAAATTATTAGGTAAGAATAAATGTTATGGATTTTATATAATTTAAAGGTATGTGTAAATGGGTGAATGTGGGGCCATTTAATATAGTTGTATGTTAAGTTAACTATATAACTCTCCTAATATGTTTTAGTAATTATTTAAATGGACATTAAAGCTATTAATATAATGGAAATAAAGTAACTAAGGATAAGGGTTTATTAAATATGGGTTTGAATGTTAATTTAATAAGGATAAAACCACTTCATCAAGTAAAATAATTTATGGCACATTCCTAACATATTGTAATTTAAAATTGACCTTGGAAAAAGATTAATAATAGTTGATCATTAATCTAGACCTGATCTATCCTTTGTAATGTAGTAATTGCTAGTGGGAATTAATTAAATGTTTTATTGGTTTTGACACCTTGCAACCTATTTAAGACAAAAATCAATTAAAATTTTCTGCAACTTTCGAGATAATTATTTAAGATTTAATGTGGTTTTAGAACGTCAAAATTGTGAGTGTTACACTTGGTATCGAGGCATGCGTTTAACTCGGGACCCGGTTACACTTGGAAACATAAGACATAGCAAGATAAATAAATAATTTATTGAAACTCTAAACATAGATTACAAAACATTGCATAATGTTTTAAGACCTAGAAAACCTAGAAAACTAATAAAAATATAGAATAGTAGACTAACTCTTGCCTTGGCCTATGCGTAAGCGCGAACTAAAAAGGGGTTCTTACACATGGACCTAGAATTACCACCCCTAGATCAGGTAGTAGCGCCATATTACCTCGGATACTTCAAACATTATAGGATATTAATTCCATTATACGCGAAGGATCTTAAGGAGTGAGACATAGCAAATAGGAAAGAAAGCCATCGGTAGAGGCTTGTTAACCTTCCCGCCATAGTTATGAGAATAGGGAATATAACTCACACGGCAAGAGTTAGACAAGGTTCACCACAAAGAGTTCATGGAGACAAGTGCTACATGACATAGGGACATATCTGGGACCCCTAGGCATGTGATTATCATGTTAAGAGACCTAGAGGTAGACATTGTATAGCGATAGACCACATCAAAGAGATCCTAAAATTCCATCCATCTCATTTCACTGGGGACACTAGAGGATTTTAGGAAGAGGAATGATTGGTCAGCTTCAACGGATGCTTCAACCTATACCCATGTACTAGCAGCACTATAAAGGGTCATGTTCTCATCCAAATTTTTAGAGATGGAGCTAGGGTTTGGTGGAGGACTGAGGAGCGTAAGATCTATGTCTATTCTCGAGTCATTCACTTGGGAACTCTTCAAGGAGTAGTTCAGGAGAAGATATTTATCTAGGAGGTTCATTCAAATGAGAGGATAGATGAGTTCCACGACCTAAGTCATGTGTCCATGATTGTGGAAAAGTATGAGATTCACTTCATTGACCTACTTCAATTATGTAGAATATATGTAGGATGAGCAGGTGAGGATCCGCAAGTTCCTCGGTGGTCTAAACCTAGACATTGGAGGGCAAGTATGCATTCATTGTTTGAAGACTTTAGTAGAGGTCGTTGAGAAGTCCTACATCACGGAGGAAAGTACGGGGGAAGATGCGCCATGCCGAGATAGAGTGCGGATTCGTATCAAAAAGATGCGGGATAGCAGATCGAGGGGCTCGAGATCCCCCTCCTCATGGCAGACATGGTTCTTTAAAGTCCTCATTCATACCACCATAAAGCCACCTCAACAATAGTAGTGGCGAATGACCATCTATTTAGTCCTCCATAGAGATTTGATGCTCAGAGGGGACGTAGTATGGGGCCTCCTCCTGAGGACTAGTCGAAAAAGCACCACCTAGAGCTCGGTCCAAGAGGAGCTCATCAAAAATGACCACAACAGTGATCCATAACAAGATGATCAGGATCCATGACACAGACCACTAGAGTACATATAGGAGCCACTTCTCATTGGAGGGACCTAGTAGTTTTTATTCATGTGGATTAATTGGGAATCATTGGAGAGAGTTCCTTATCAACCCTAATAACAAGGGTAAGACACCCGTTGCAGAGCCTATATTAGGTGATATGGCTAGGGGCCATATGATATATGCAATGGTTGAGAACTACCGGAAGTGCATGATGATTGAGATGATGGTTAGCATTGATGGCATTTCTATTCCTGTTTTATTATATTCAGGATCCTCAGATTCTTTTATTTCTCCATTTGTAGTAGAGCGATGCGGGTTGGTGGCGCTTAGGAAGAGACATAGTTGGGATGTGGAGATGGCTTCGAACAAATATCAAAGTGGACTCCTTAGTTAAGGAGTGTAGAGTTGACCTAGGACCCTTTTTTGACATTGGATCTTCATAACCTTCCTTTGGGTTCCTATGGGATTATTTTGGGTATATATTGGTTATCTTCACACAGGTTAAGGTTGATTGTTAAAGTAAGGTAATATCATGTGCTAATGATTTGGGAGTGGATTTAGTGATATTTGGAGTTAGGAGACCCACCTCTATTCACACCATATCCTCTATATAGCTTAAATGGTGTGCGCGATGAGGTTTCTAATTGTTTGCTCACAATTAGCAAAAGATCTCGAAGATGAGTTTATTGGGCCATCAATTTACGACCATCATATCATTAGATGATATTTGTTTTTCACATGATCGTGAGAATATTTTGATGATTTTGGTTTGTGGAAGAGTGAAGGATAGTTGGTTTATGATGTCATGCCATCGTGTGAAAAAGTATACAATGGAATCATCATCAAACTATTGGATGGTGTATAGGTAAGTGATAGTCGTTTTACATGCAATGTTAATTAAAAAGTGTTTAAGAACAACTATGCAAGTTGGGAGAAAGAAAATATCAAGTATCACGAAATATATTTGTATGATCCCAACGCAGAATGGATAAGGACATGGGGAAAGTGTGAAGTAGTAGACCATGATCATGTGCAATAAGAGAACATGTGTGTTTAAATGTGCGGAGATGTTATTGGAGATTTCTTTGTTGTTGAACTTATTAAAATAAGGAAATTTCCAATGAGGATGGTAGCATTTGATTGGAACCAACGGGTGTTTCGGTTCATTATAAAAAAATTTGTAGGATAATGTATATTTGGGTACAAAGGTATTAGATTCTAAATTGGCCAACTAATTCATTAAAGCATGAATTGAATAATTTGATGTGATATTAAGTTGAGATTGGATTGGTTGTGTGGTTTTAAATGTAGCTTGATGAGGTGAATGATACATTTGTTAATGTGTGGGTGTTTAGGGAATAATTTGATAAGGCAAATTGATTAACTTGTGGATGGGATGTTTGCAAAATCATTTGATAAGATGATTGATTAATTTTTGGATGTGTTAGTGTGTGGGGAACTATTTTATAAGGATTAACATGTGTCATGGGTTACGATCGGATATGTTTCTGTGATGATTGGTGTTGAGAAATAGGGATGTGATGTGATCATTGAGATTGGGTAGGTTATTGTGGTAAGTGATATGTGGGGATATGAGTGTTACGAGATTGAGATGATTGTAGCATATGATGGGTAGGAATGTAGGTATTAAGAGGTTGAGATTGTTTGATAGGAATACTAGTAGTGGATGAAATAGAATTAACAAAATGGGAAGTTTTTGTAATGTGATCCACCAATTGAGGATATTGGTCGATTTAGAAGAATGAGGGGATTTACGAACTACAAAATCATATATGGGGTTAGGAGGAGGTCTAGGAGTTCATAAAGGAGTAGGAGATGGGGGTGTGGTTTTTTTAGGAAGATTGGATTGGTGAGTGAAATGGGAATGAGTTTTAGGATAGGGATAATCTTGGATGACATGGCTCTCATGAGACGAGACCATAAGACCGGAGGTTGGGCAACTAAAGGCATGGTCTCAAGTTTAAAATATCTGTGGGAGATATCATTAGAGAAGAAATTTTATTGGATGAAGGACATTGTTGTTTTGTTTTTATTTGAGAAAGAGTGATAATGGACATGAAATAGAGAAACATTTGTTTATGTAATTTGTTGGTATTTAAATTGAGAAACATTTTTTTATCATCATATTTAATTTAGAGGATGTGAATAGGAAAAGTGGATTAAAAATGTGCCTAGAGAATGGTAATCTAAGGTTGGTGTTTTTGGCTAGCGATATGTATGAGATGGTTGTTATTGGGTGTTCAATTCCAAATCAGTTAACTAGGTTAGAGGAGTGTTGATTTTATTCATGAGTTTTAGGTAGTGTGTGATAAGTAAAATGCATAAGGTTAATCAACTAGTTAAACTATCTAATCGTAGGATGTATGGGGTTCATTTTAGATAAAACTAAAGTGTGTAGTTCGATGTAGATAATTAACTAGAAAATGAGATTACAATGTATAAAGGAGAAAATAAGAAAAATGAGGAATGCCCGAGAGTTCTTGTTCATTTTCATCTAGTTACACAAAGTGTTTGTAGGCACTAATCACCGACCTGAAACATCCAATGACCCTAAAACTACACTTTGCTCATGACTGAAAGAGATTTTAGGTGTGTTTTTTTTTTTTTTGTTTTTTTATTGTAGTCTTTGACAACTTAATTGAGTGGTCACAAATTTGTAGATGTTACCTTGTAAAATCAAAGAACAAGATTAACTTCTTGGTCGAAAATAAGATAAAGAAATGGAAAGATCATAAATTTGTTAGTTGATTTTCAAAGTAAATTGATTAGAAAAATAAGTAATCTAAAAATGATTGTATATCAAACTAAGGCCTAATGAGTTGTGAACGAAGATCCGGTGAAAGTGATCGTATGAAAAAAAGAATAGAAATGACCAAACGTCATATAAATATAAGCATGAAACCTATTATCAACTTGATAACATGGGTTAATGAAATGTGGAACATACAAAAAATTATGTAAGAACATCAAGCTATTTACGGATTAAAGAGAAAAGTAATAATGAAACTTATCTAAACAATGGATCAAATTAAAATGCTCTAAATAACAATAATAACGATTTTTTGTTTATTTTGTTGATTTTAATTTAATCTATTAAGAAGGGTGATAATAGCACAAAAATGTTTTGATTGTCGATTTAATTATTATTATTATTATTATTATTATTGTTATTTGTTCGATGTTAAGAGGAAGAAGCTTTGGATTATACCTTGAAAGTAATTTTAGCGCTTTGTCAAATACACGCTCTATGTTAATTCCCTCATAACATATTGTCATATATAAATAGTTGAAGATCATTGGGGATCATAGGTTCATGTCTCGAAAATGGGAGTTTGATACATTAAAGGTGGTTGAGTGGCTTGGGGTAAGATATTGTGCTTACACATTGCTGTAGTTATATCACTTCGTTGTCCACAAAGGCTTGGAGTTGATTAGTATGCCCAAATCAAATCAACTCTCACTTTATAAAAATTTAAGGACAAGAAATTTGGATATTGGAAAGGGATAGGAGTTGATTAATATGCCCAAACTAAATCAACTCGTGCTTTAGAAAAAGCCAGGTCAAAATTTTCCGGTTAGTCCTACTACACATAGACGTGGCTCTTCACATGTTGGATGACATAATGAGAATCATAGAAAATGTAAACAACAAGGCCATGATATGGCAAATCCTGCCGAAGCTAATGCTTTGTGGTATACGGGGATGAACATTACATTTGTGAAAAAATGTAAGAGCTTAATGAATAATAAACGTCATATGAGTTTTGTAAAATATAGTTATATGTGCTTGGGTAGATATGTATGTAAAACAATTATTTATTCTTTGTTTCAAGTTACGCTGAGACAAATCTGGTACTGGTAGGCCATTAGGGAAGAGTATACAAACAATGGGTTAGTAGGCACCCAAGGGTCAACCTATCAGCTACATCATGATAGGCATGTAAATTCGATGCTTGTCAAAGTGGGGCATGGTTGTAAACAAGTATAAGAATCATATGTTATAGAAGGGCATAATTTTTTCCTTGGACCTTGATTGGAATGGGTGTCCACAGTGATGTAATGTATGCAATTCTTTATTTCAGATAAGATCACAATCCAAACACAAGCCTTTGCAATTCCTAAAGACATGGGACAATTATGTATGTAAGATATGTGTTAGCTCACATCACTGTGGTTCCTATCCTTGAATTTGATGCAACAATAATCTCAAATATATAAGGTAAAATATTTTGTTTAGCTTCTCAAAAATACTATGATAAATAAAAGAACAAAGCCTTTTGTGAATTAGTGAGTCTCAATGAAGAAAATGGAGATATGCATCTCAAATCAAGAAAGGGAAAGGAAAATGGTAAATTTATGTCCTGGATGAATTTGGTCTATAGAATAAAAAGTTGTCTTACAGTCTTATTGTTTCCATTTACTTGCTTTGGTTGTTAATTATTGAAAATTCTAAAGTAAAAATCTTACTTCCATTTTCAACACTAAACACGGCTTGTTTAAATCCTATGCAATTTGTTTAAACCATCAACAATATCCCAAATTTGAATGACAAGCAATTTTTGTAATTACTTGAACTACCTATTATAGTAACCAGTCCATGAAACTTTGATATTTTGCAGATTACAACTTTGTTTCATGTATCCTACTGATTCAAAGTATTCTACTTTGAAAAATAAAGTGAAATTTATTTAGAAATATATGCAAAAAAAGTTATATATTTAGAAATTTTAGCCTGCTTTTCCTCCAATTGTTTGTTTAGATCATAGATATTATTGCCAGAAGATATATGCAGTGAATTAGAGCCCATACAAATTCCAACAACAAGTTCTACAAATGTACAAAAAAGTAGTGGGTACGAAATAAGGAAATTGTAACATACCTTTGTTAAAATAGGTTATACATGACACGTTTCCTACCCAAAACAACTGAGGTATTAGAAGGGCTCGTAGTTCCCCATGCATATAAAAATAATTTGGTTGATTTTTGAATAGTATGATAATATAGTCAGGGGCGAATCTGCTCAAAACCTGTTGTAGTAATTGCATGTATCTAATTTTCAGTAACAAATTTATCATGAAAAACAAATTGATCCAAGAGGTGAAGTAAGAGATGTTGCACTTCTATGAAGAAATGAAACCAACATTCCATATTAATCAATGAATGAGAACATAACGTGCTAGGGAGACCAAAATTGGAAGGCAGGTCAGACCATACGTTGGAATCACAGAAAATAATTAATTGAGAATACAGAAAGGAAAAGTAACATGAATGCAAGATGTATGGGTTAACAAGCTACTTGCAGAAGTACATGTTGTTACACATATATCCACATCTGAAGAATGAAATCATTAGTAAAAACAAATACGTTTGGAAGATTAATAAATGTACGTGACACATTCGTAAAATATTTAAATCATCACACCAATGCATTGAATGCCTGAGAACGTAATGTGACAGGGACAAAAAAATTTGGCAGTTTATACCATCCATTTGAAGCATACAAATAATAAATTGAGAAAAAAGAAACGAAGCTTAATAGGAGGTTATAGCTGGTGCCATGCCGTCAATTGTTCTATGAAAGCTTGAAAACCATACTCTTTCATTTAATTGCAAATGTTATTTTTGTGGAAGGTATGGAAATGCAGAGGAGAGCACCTAATGTGTAGTTGTAACAATGCCATGAAGAACTAACTGAAAGGTTTACAAATCTCACTACAAACTTCTGCCATCATTCTACTGAGACTTTAGCAAGCCTGCAAGTTGTATTGATTCTTATAGGAAACGGGATCCCACCATTGCTAAAAGCCACTGTAGTTCCCTTTACTTTATTGTGGCAGCAGAGGATCAGTGCCCAGTATTTATTGAAGGTTGTCTCTTTCGTTCCATGCAGGAGATTCTCTCATCTAAAATACTTGTGTAGAAGTAGTTTGTGAAGAAAACCCCATTGCAGCTGTAGTTTTGGAATTGTCCTTATGGAACAACAACACAAGAAAGTAGGAAAGAAAGTTGAGCACTACAACCTGCATGAGTGAAAGTTGTAATGGAAAATTTCATGTCATCGAAATGGCTGCAAGCACATGGCCAAAACTGTTTTTAATAGAAAAGGATGCAAGAGTGCTTACTGTTCATGGAATTAGTCGAGGGGAACACATGGGATGAACCAACCCATGGTCAGCAGTGTTGTCTCCATAGGGAAAATGTAACGAATAGCAAAGGCAAGAGTGTTTTTGCTGAGTAATTTAATTTGCGATGAAATTAATAAGCTTCAATTTAACTTGTTGAATAAAGTAAGGAAAAGGTATGGCAACAAGAATGGAAAAGAACATATTATAGGCACCAATGTTGGTTAGGACAGATGCATGTACCAAGTTGCATATTGAACGAATATTTGTCTGTTGCATAAAGTGTGGACAACACATTAGTAATACAGAGCACATTTGCAAAAAATTTAAAAAGACCATAGTTATAAAAATGTTTGTTACGACACATTCGTGGGCACCAAGAGAAAAATACATGCAAATATAAAATATGTTGATTGTCGCAGCGCATACCATCCTTTCAAAAGGAAGTTGCAATCAGAAGTTGTTGATAGGCCAGAATTTGGGTTCACAGGAAGCACAAAAATCAAAACAATAACAAAAAAATAGAAAAAAAATCATGAGTTTGGTTTTCAAACAAACAACCTGGTTAGTTCGTTAAGATGAACTCACTCTGTGGAAGAGCCCTTGATGCGGAAAATTAGGTAGTTTCTAAATATGGTAAAATCATAAAGATTTTCCATTATGTTCTTTTTTTTTGAACTGTACACAATCTGATTGGACTTGTCAAGGAAATCACAAGGAAGATTTCATTTTGTTTAGAACTATGTGACGGTGTCAGAGCTTAAGAAGTGGAAGTCAGTGTTGTTATGAACTTGGGGAAGAGAATTCTTCTATTACACTGTATGGGTTGAGTCCCACTTGTGCACAGAAGATTATGGACAATGGGCCTTTCTTTATTGTAAAAATACATGCTATAACTTTTCTGTAATTAAAGAATACATGTTTCCCCACAAGCCAGCTTATGTCGCTGCATCTTTGTACTAAGATGCAAAATCAAACATAAAAAGATACAGTAATGACAATATGTTGTATGCGGTCATTCTAGTTTTTTAACAATATACAAACAAAGATGCAAAATCAAACAAAATATACACTGCCAGTAAGGATCATAGTTTTTTAACATATAGGGGCCCAAGCATGTCGAATAACAACAATTTTCCTGACAAAAACCCCAGCGACATTATCGACCTGGAGAAAGGGGGAAAAACAAGCAGCCCAACTAGAAGGCAACAAAATAGATTTAAAATAGAACACCCACAGTTTCAACAATGTACACGAATAACCAGTCACATTATTACAAACAAACAAAACAGGGTATACACTAAACAAACAGAAGGAAAATAATAAAGTTGACCTCTCTTTTGCATAGACTGTGATGCTCCTCTAACGAACAAGACATGGTCGAATGCAACCCTCACTACATTTTGAATCACAGCCCCCTGTGCATGGCCGACAACTTCTTTTATGGAGCATGGTGCGGTGACTTTTGATCAAATGGCACACAATCAAAGGAGACCTGGCATAAAAATGTTCCCTAAAACATGTCCCTCTGTGATATGAACAAAGGACAAGGTAAGAGTAGTTTTCTTCTTTGTATATTTGTTTCTTGGAATTTGATGTTGCAGCAGTCATTCTCATGTTGAAACGTTAATTGAAACATGTTTTTAACATGCAATTTGAAACAAACAAACTCGAAACAATTAGATTTCAAATAATATGATATTACGTGTGTGGACTTTTGGGTGACATTTGTATCGTAGAAGAAATGTTATCTTTGTTGTTCAAGGTTTTGGAGCTTTGCTACAAACTATCCCCGTGAATACCATCTCGACAAAAATTAGAAAAATGCATCTCTCTATCTGCCTTGTGTGAAGAAAGATATAGTTTCGTTGAAACATAATATCTTTTCCAGTGAAGGTGTTGTGTTGTATTAGAAGTATATACTCTCTTTTGTTTGTGAGGCAAAAATTTGGCATGCATACTTGCAAATTCCTTGCAAATAGCAACACATGAATTGAGAGCATTGTTGAATAAAAAAGAAAGATGAGATTTTTTTACCTAGTTATGATGAATTAACTCAATCATTTGTATTGATAGTCTGACCCTTTTGACGTCTCGACATCTGCACATCAAAGTAAGAGAATACAAAGAATTAGTCCTTATGTTTCATATTGTTAGTACAGGTAGCTTGTTAAAAAGGAAATAGTATATCATAGTTACCAATTACGGTGGATTCCATGAGAAATTCCTTATTTTTGCAAAGAGAGGTCTTGCAAAAATCCCCAAAATTGTTAGATCAATAGTAATATTGTTTAAAATTTATGCAAACATGGATTAATCACAAATTTTGTGTAAAACAACATGAAATTTGTTGCAAAGCAGAGAAATTGGGTTTTGCATTAATGTTAGCTTCTAGGCTACTGTCACATACAGAAGGGCCAAGACATGTTATAAATGCTTTACACACATCAAGAACAAAATTAGCTAAGGGGGATTTTGTATAGAAAACAAATGGAAAGGAGACATCAGAGTAGAAATAAGCAGAAGAGAGATAAAATAACTTTGATGAGGTGTAGCCAAGTTTTAATAGAGAATAGCTTCACCAGTTTTAAAGCCAAATATCTATGGAGGAGTGGATATCACACTATACACTATGTGGCAAGCAGATCTAAACAGTAATCTCTTGATCTTGATCAACAATAAGGAAAGAATTGCATATTTGTTCAACCCAACCTAGAAGGTGCTGAAGCATTCATCCAGATCACAGCTAGCCAGAGCATAGGTTGATACACCAATTTTTAAGCTGTGCTCTTATATAAAAGCATCAGGCAATACAACTATAGACAATACAGATGAATAAATAGATCTGTAGGATAAAGCATCTGCAATATAAAGGGATTTTTTATAAAAGGACATTTACATGTTTGAGGACCAATGGCCATGTTTGTACCGTATGCAGATTCTTCCACTAATATTTAATAAAAATAAAAACTCTTAACCATAAAAAAAAAAATCACAAACAAGTCAAAACAGTTGCCTCTGTAATTACCAATGCAGACTAGACAATGGAAGTTATGATCGCAGCTTCTTCCTGATGTATAGCCATTTATATATATCGCATCCTTCTCAAGTTTGAAAGTAAGAAAATCACATGCAGGTTACAACTACATATGATAATGAACTATACGGTGTCAGGAAAAATGGATAAATGTGAAGCAAAGAAGAGAGGGTTACATGGCACAAGGGCTCTATTTTAAATTGCAGAGAACTAGCATACAAGATCGGACTAGTGAATTTGTCAGAAACAACCAATGACAAGTTGCTTCTTAAATGCAATATAGTTAAAATGTCATTTTTATAGCAGTTCTTTCATCAATAACTTAATCCTTGTACGTACCAAGAAACATCACGAGCCAAGTGATTCTAACATATAATTAAGAATAAAATAATTTTACACTAGTAATTCAAAACAAAAAATTGAGAACAAGAAAATGTCATGCTAATAATTCCCTTATAAAAACTAGTACTATTTAATACCTCAACAAATTGATTCCAACGTTTACAACTTGTCAGATCAAGTTGGGTGGTTTCCTTGAAGCATCTACCAAAAGAAAACTTTGCTTCAGTTTCCTTTTCAGCTTATAGGAAGCATTCAAAAACTACTGCCAAGTTTCCCATTCAGCTTATAGGAAGCATGCAACAACTACTGTCCGGTTTCCTTTTCAGCACTAAAACTTACATTCACACTTACCTTATAGTTGTCCGAATCAAAGCAGATTCATCAGTAGCTGGATCCCCACCATCTACAACACTGTCCCATGATCCTCCAGCTGCAAAAAAAGTATGATCCTTATGAAGAATAGCAAATCTCACAACATTATGGACGTGGAGAGCTTTATCTTTAGGAATTCTTTCAGATATTAACTCTGCCAGAGCATTCTCAATTATTCCACTCATTAGAATGACCTGCATAACATAAAATTAGAAAAACATATAGATCAGGTAAGATGTACCAACAATATTAACTACATTAAACCCAAGGAATCATTTCCCAGTACTTCCCATTTGTTACAATCAACCAAATTCCTTATGTTAAATGCTTATCAACAACTTATATTAATTAAATTTTCCTTCTAACAGCCTAAAGAGGAAAAACAAATCTTTTGATGACGCTCCACGCACGCTTACGCCAAATGATTGTAGTCACCACCCATAGGATGCCAACAACAAGTTGGTCTTAATTATTTTCATGTAAGTTGTATAAATAGTATTATATTGTGAAATTAAGAGATGGTTGTAAATGATGCAGCCACTGTCACCACAGGTTCTTCAATAAGCATAACCTGAAGTTTTCCCTCAAACATCAGCAGACAACAATCACAATTGTGACTCCACCTAAAATTCTAAAACAACAACACAAGCTCCACAAATGTTGGGTGATTTGTCACCAGCAGGTTGTCCCGTCTCCCTGATTACCTTACCTTGGCATTCCAAACTGTGCTTCCCTTCACTTGTTTTGCCACTTCTGCTACTTTGTCGATGACTTTGGCAAAGACTCCTTCGGTCACTCTCATCTTCTACTAAAGCATCGTGCTCGAAGCTGTTGCATCCCATTTCAGACCAAGAGTTGATAATAGTTATTTAATCAGCTTAAACAATGATTGTCATGTGCAAGGTCAGGCTGCAAAAGACCTAGCACTTTCAATACTAACTTTGTAAATGTAAATCATACAAAAAATTTAAAAAAAGAATCTTGTAGACCAACATTGGCTCCTACCAACACAAAAACAAGCACCTTAAGAATCTAGACCCCTACTCTATGAATGTACAAACAACACCATATCATATTGATTTCCACTTTGTACTTTGTAATTACTCAATGTTCCTGCAAACTTACACTGCATGCTCATAATAAGACTTGCAAATTCCACTAATTTCATGGTGAACAAAAATGGTAAATACAAAATACCTGACTGGCGTGTGAAAAGAGACATTGAGTTCTTCCTTTAACCAATTAACAACTAGCTGTAAACATGAGAAAGAGATAGACCATTCAAAATAGAGCAATCATGAATATTGACAACCTCAAGACAATGTTGAAATATACTTGTACATAAATATACTAGATATTTGGTTAACCTTTGAAAACTCGGGCACTACATAAAGTCTTGAATAGTGTTTGCTGACAGATGGAAGTCCCTTTCAACCTCTCGGTGAGGATCAATCTACACAATGTAATGAGCCACTTGAAATATTTAGTATGGATCAATCCCACACAATGTAATGAGCCACTTGAAATATTTAGATAGTTTATCCACGTAAAGTGCCATATGCCATAGACCCATCCACAATAAAATAAAGATTCAACCCATCAAAGTTGACTCATAAAAGGGAATCTTGGATAGGAAAAATGACAATAATCTGAGAACCCACCCCAAATATATTCTCACCTGGATCAATCCTCGAAGCAAAAACTGACAATAATCCTTCAGAAGAGCTCCATATTCTTACATTGCACTTCCCCTTCCTAGAGATAATATAAATAACATAACAAAAAAACATGAATAATAATAGCTTTGAAATATTGCGGGGGCTATTTCTACTGTTAACTAGTTGCTAGTTACAATTGCCTGAACTCAGAGAGATTACCCTTCATACAAAAAGAATGATACCTTAGAATAGCCCACGTGTCTTAGAACTAAAGTAGATCTATTCCCTTACCAGAAGCAGATGGCGCTAAACAACATGCTTGAAGCAAATTTGTGGAAGTAAAATCCAATGTCAGTCACCATTCACAACACAAGGAACTGTGCAGTCTAACTACAACTACATCAAGATACTTATGAAGCACAGAATCAAATACAACATCTTTTTCTGATGCACTACGTACATCAACTTCTACTTCTCCTATGTGGACCCTTTGATGTCTAAGATTAGGACTGGTGAGAGACAAAGGAACAAGTTGAAGACCTGCAGAGAGGGCTGCTTCTCCCTCTTCTCTGCCCATGTTTCCAGCACAGCCATTAACCTGCCCAAAAATCATACCAATACAAGTATTTAGGAACCAATAACCATATCAGGATTTCAATTTAGAAACCCTGCAAACATACTCGTAGAAAAATTAACTCAATTACTCCCCTCCTGAAATCATAGCAATCGTCCCAAAAATGCCCTTTGTTTATCGTTTTCTCTGTCGCCATTATTTGAGCCTGAAGCTCTGGTTTTCTGAGTGGCCATCATTTCTTCTTTTTCACAAACCGGATGATAAGGATGATGAAGATGGTAGATTAAAATTTGTAAACAAATCATACTTAGCCTCGAGCCACACAAAACCATCCCAATTTTCAGGATGCATAGTAAATGCATTTAACCTTGAACAGTAAATGCATTTAATCATCAGGAGTACATCCCCTTTTCCCTCAATAGTAGCAAATAAAGGGGATGACCAATAGAATCCTTCCAAAAACAAAAAATCAATGGATGGAACTTTAGCTCTAGCCAGTTAAATACAAATGACAAATTTTGATTGGACAAAATGCAAATAACTAATTGCAATGGTGAAAACAATATCCTAGCCTTCGGTAGGATAATAAATATATAATTAACTACGGTACAAAAAAACTTTTGGTAAAGAATTGTGAACCAATTTCTATGAAGAAATTGTCTACATCCACTACCCATAAATTTGTGTGAATTTGAAATTGATCTTGAAATAATTGGATGCATCATGTATTGATATCTTATTGATCTATGTGGATATACACGTTCTTTACATGGGGATACGTGGCTGAAGCGGTGCAGGTAAGCTCCAAGGATATCGAGGGAGCTGTGGGGACGTGGTGATAGGGAGCTGAAGTATCAATCTAAATGATAAATTCTAGCAGGATAGCACCAAACCTTCTCAGTATGATTTCTAGGATGAGGACGAATTCAAGGGACTTCCTCCAGACATCCAAGACTTATCTCCAAACCTCTGAAAAATAAATTAAAAGAAAATGTGACTAATAAAATAACGTAGAAAAAGTTGATTTAATACAGGAAGGGGGTTTGTAGGAGGCCGAGGAATAACCTTGGGGCTAGTGTTAGGGTTGAGGTTTGAAGAATGAATCAATTGCTCTTTCCTAGGTTGCACAATTTGCTACAAAATGATGGTACTTTTGAGAAGAATTTTAGTCTGTTGGGCACCAGAACAAAAACATTCTTAAATTGATTGTAGTGAAATTAGATGTAAAAGTAGTTGATCTCCCAAAAGCATCTTCTAAATGATCATGCATTGGTTTGGTTGCATATTTGTTCAAAATGGATGATATGGTCATTTATTGGCCTGTTCACTCTATTTCAAAATATTCTTCCAAATCATAATGAAATGGTTACTGTGTCTACACGATTATTTCAATCTACCCTTTTATCATTTGGATGTTCTAGAATTCAAATTCAATCACAAATTCAATGCCAACGATCTCTATCAAAATGTTAAACTCTATCTTGACACTCTCAACAACATTGCATGTGTTTGACGAATCGATCGTATTTAATGGAAGGTGCACGTAGATGAGGGAGATAGGGATGATTGGATGGGGATATGGATGTGAGAGTTGGGTTAAGGAGATGGGTGGTGTGGAGTAGCTTGGGAATCATGGGGAGTAAGGGCTCAACCAAGGGACCACAGGGAGATGGGGCAGTGTAGGTTAGGTTAGGTCGTGGTGTGGATAGCTCCTACGAGGAGCCGAATCGGAGGAGGGAATTGAGTGAGATAAGTTAATAGGTTGATAGGGGGAGTCGATTGGGAATGAAGAGGTTAGGTTGATGTGAGGATTGGCGTGTTATTTGGGATATATGGGATAGGAAAGTCGAGAATGGGTGAGGGTTATGCGGAATGGTAAGCGAGAGGGATGTTGAGGATTAGGTTGATGAAGAGTTGTTGGAGGATAGGGTTGTGTGGGAAGAGAGGAGTGGAAGGTGAGGTGCGGTGTCAAGTAGATTCGAGTTTCTCGGTAGGTAGATAGATAGTGTTCGGAGATGCGTTGAAAGTGAGGTAGAGAGCTTAATGATAGGTAGGAGGATGGGTAGTTAGGAAGGTTTTTTTGTTGTATTATTATTATTATTATTTATTTTTAATTTTAGTTTTTGTTGATTTAAATAAATAACTATAGCCAATTATGTTTTTAAATAACTAACTATAGATTCTTATGTTTTTAATAAATAACTATAGATTATTATGATTTGAAAGACAAGATCTATATATCATTAGAAATTAAGATCTAAAGGAAGATATATACATATTTTGTTGGGTCAATGCAAAGGTACTTGAAAAGAAAGATATATATTTATTGTACAACTAAGATTGAAAAACAAAAATTATGCAATAATATTAATTTCCGGTTGTGTCCCATCTTTGGTAGAGCCCAAAGTATGATTTTTTTTTTCTTTTATTTTTATTTGATTATTAAGATTTATTTAATAACAAAAATAAAATTGATACTAATTATGAAAAACTAAATACCAAGCTGGTTGAAAACAGGAAGAACACTTACCTTCACGAAGATACAAACCAGTGAATTCAAGAAACACACCACACTAAGGAGATAACGCTAAACCCCTTCAAATAAGTGAATTGAAAAAACTAAATGTTTTGAAATATATCTAAATGAGGGAGCTATGCAACAAGACAACCATTCTACTTATGACATTTTACAAGATGAGAAATGAACAGAACAAATGAAAATGACCAGATCTTGGATCCAAGTCCCCACTTTGGGCGTGCCATAATGTTGGACAAAAACTTCGTTCTCACGTGGGTTAGTGTTGATACTTGAAAGCTACCATTTGAATGATGGAGGGCTTAGTACCTCGGATTTTGATATGGATATATAGGCACCAATAAGAGAGATGTTTGATAATGCTTGCAAAAACTTGAATATATATGATTAGATGATGATATGCGGGAGCTTCCTAGACAATGTTGGCTCCAATAGGTTTAGAACTCCTTGGAGGATGTCAACCCTCGTGTTAGAAAGATGGAAATAAAAAATGAAGAATAGATAACATGTAGAGGTAGAGAAATACAACATGTGGGAGATCCCGATTATATCCTCATTATAGCATCAAAGGTTTTCCATGGTTTCAAAATTTATTTCAAAATTTCATTCTTATTTTCAATCCTTTAAGATCGAAAATATGTTTAAGAAATTTCCTCTTTCAAAATTTTCTTATTATTATTTTTTATTATTTAAGAGGGGGAAAGTGCCATATTTATAGCTTGAATATGGATTAAAATATGAGGTTAACGAGTAATTGAGGTTGGTAAAAGAAACCCTATTTAATGGGACATGATTAGGAGTTGATTTGACTGTGGGGCTCATGATTTGAAAAAAAAAAGAAAAGGTGTGATGTGGAGTGGGGACATGATTTGAAAAAAATAAAAGATATGATATGAGTGGGGACATGATTTAAAATGTTAGGTGTAATAGTGAATCCCATGTGGATTACTTTAAACTATTGAATATTTAATTGGGATGTTAGATTTTGATGTATTTGGGTTTTAGAATTATTAAATTCATGGGTGGGGTTCATGAATTAATAATTTTGGGGGATTGATTATTAGGTGGGGTATTAGATTTGATTTGATTGAATTGAGTTTGATTAAGTGGGGGACATGTGGCACACTTGATTTTTATGATGGGTGTCATAGTGGATGAGTGTGAACTAATTGGCATATTTAAATAATAAGGTTTAAAGGATCAACTAATTAATCAAAATTGATTAATTAAAAATGTTATTTAGATGAGAAATGGGATTCACATGGATAAGTATAGTGAAAGAGGGAGAAAATGTGGGGTGATAAATAAATTTGGTGTTTAGAATCATTCCTCTAGATTCAATGTTGAGAACATATTGCAGTGATTATATAAAATTAGCTAATGGGGAAATGTAATAATAGTTAATCTAATCTAGAAGACATAAAATGCGTCTGTAAATAATTGTACAAAAGTACTTTAAAGTAATTAAATATTTAAAATAATGAAAAATAAATCATAATATGTAGATGGAAGGTAAGAAATGACCTAAACTAATTGTAGATGGCTTTCGCAGAGTATCGCAAGTCTACGAGGAAAATATGCAAAAGCTAGAATGATTGCACATAGGTCCCCCAAAAAGAGTGGATTTGGAATATATGAGTAGACTATAGTGCCTTGAGGGTATTGGGGCACCACTGGGTGCCTTGGTATGTTAGAATAGACACCATAGTCTCTTAAAAATATCGAAACTTGGTTTTTCTAGGTCGGAAGATGTCCTTTAACCTTCCCTTCTTATCACACTAGATTCATTGAATCGCACAGAGAGTGTTCCGAATATAGAAAGATGAAGTTAAAGATATTTAAGAGACAAAAGAAGTATCAAAAACCTAAGAAAAAAAATTAAATAAATGGGTCAAACTAACCTCATCTACCACAATAGTGGGCTTACTAAACTGAGCATTGCACTACATTTTAGACCCAAATGTAGTTTTGGTGTGTGTGTTCATGTCTTTCCCTAGGTTATCATGTGTGCAGCTTACACTTTGTGAAGTAGTGAGTAATAAATAAATATAGAAAATGTATTAGCATGTATGAATGGAATGGAATAGAATCCCTACCCATATTGTGTGTGTTAATGCAGATATCCTAGCCTTGATGCATGGAACTATGTGGATGTATGTGATGTAATGGATGCAAATCTAGATGGATTGATAGTAGTAAGTGATGCTAGGACCTCATTATGGTCTCATAACTTTATATTTATAGGGTTCTCTTGCTCTAATTTTTAATTAATCCTGACATGGCCAACTAGGAAAAATATAAGAATGAAAAATAGCTAGAAAGAGCCCAAACAAAGGCGGAATAATAAAAGAGGATCGGGAACCATGGGTTGGACCGAGGCACTTTTAGGCACCCCATTTTAGGCTAAAATGAGGGGAAAATACTGAAATAGTTGGGCATGCATATAAAAATATGTGGGAATAATGAAATAAAAAGTAAAACAAGATGGCCAAAAGGTGGGATTAATTAGTAATTTCTTCACTTAAGAACCTTATAAATAGTAGTATGAGACCAGGCTAAATAATGCATAAAGTGCATGATTTTGTGACTACATTTTCCCCCACTTTATGTTGGTGAGTAGAAATCTTCATAACATAAATTAGATAGAGATGTGTACCTAATGTCCATGTAGAGTGTATAGGAAAATGCGCCAAAGGAATCGAAAAATAGCATGGAATGATAAAAATATGGAGAAAAATGGAAACTATAGGTGAAAAATGTGCATAGAAAAAGTGATGAGAGTGAACCTAGGGTGAAACATGTGTGTAGTTGTGGTGTGTAGTGTACTTGTATGGTTAGTAAGGCATGTTCCTATTGAAGAATGTTTTTGTTGTCCTTGTCATTGTTTGTTTATGTTGTTGTCCCAACTTGATCGCTTGTTTCTCATACGGTTAGACTGCGCAAGGAGAAAATGATCAAGTAGTCAAATATGTATGTATGTAAAAATGCATGTGTATAGAAATATGTAAAATATAAAAAAAAAGTGAAAATGGAACATGTGTACTTGATCCATGTCAAGAGAAAGGGTGTAGAAGGATATCCTATACTATTGCAAGTTTTTTTGGGTGATATCATACCACCTTGGTGAAGAAGTGTAGGGAGGAAATACTTTTTGTACTCTAAGCTTTGACCACTTTTGTTGAAATGTGTATGTGAAGAGATCTCTGTACTATCCCGGTGTTTTGGTAATCCGACGCCACTAGCCAAAGTAGTGTAGAGAGGTACACCCACTTGAACCTCCAATCCTATAACTACTTCCTAGAAATTCTAAGGACACCATATCATATAAAAATTTGCTGAGTATGGGGTTCATAGACGAGTTAGAACCCACTCACCGTATGTAAACCCATAATTCCAATGGCGAAAAGTGCACTTTGTATGGAAGTGGTATAAATATGTTCTGTTAAAATGTAAAAACCTCAATGATGCCCCACCTCTTTGGGGGTGTATATGATGTCACCGTTAGGAGAATGCAGATGGATTTGATTCATAGTTGATTTGTGTGGTTTCTTAGAGATGTTGAGATACATTTTATATTGATGATGATGATGTGTTGTTGGCATATATATTACTAACATTCAGAATTCTCATCATGTTGACTATGATTTAGCTTTTGAACTAATCTTGTAATCTTGTTGATATTGATAAAAGATAGAATTGAGATGTTGTTGAAATTTTAGACAAATGATAACATTGTTTAGTTGAGATGATGATTTAGCTATATGGATGAATGGTTATTGATTTATGTGTATATTTTATCTTTGATGTTTTTGATGTGGCCACGAGGCCGAAGGAGGTATTGTGTGATTTTTGCAGGTAATTATATCACAACAATCAAAAGGGGGATTGGAGACCAACCACAATGGAAATACTAGATGGATACAACAAAGGTCACCATGGAAACTTGTGTAATGTTTTTTTTTTTTTTTTATTTTGTTAGGGGGTCCCCATGGGGGGATGACCTCCAATTGTGACCATGGGCTTTGTGTGTAATTATTTCCCTTTTTTTTTATTTATTTTAGAGTATGTGATTTATTTTGTGATGTAATTTATTTAATCATTGTTGATTAATGTGCCTTTATTAAGTAATTTAATCATGTTATTAAGTTATTTGGGGATGTGAAAAATGGAGTCATTTATTAGAGTTGTTGGTCTTTTGGACTATGTGATTTTGATTGAGTGTAAGTGACTTTGAGTGTTGTACACTCTACCTTACCTTGGAATTTCGATTTGGGCTTAAGGGCCATTTTTGGAGGCTTGTGGGACAAGCTAATTTGTCCCACACTCTTAATTTCATTATACCAACCCTACCTATGGATTGGGGGTCAAAAATAGACCCCATTATGTGTTTTGTAAGACAAAAAGTGACATTTATTGCACTTTTCTTACATGGGTTTTAAAGTTTTCCTTAGGGGTGTGGGTTTGGATTGTGTGTGTAAGAGGCTTGTCATTCCTCTCAACCACCAATTTATTGTGCATTGGGGTTGAGGTTTGACTTGTGATGTGGAGTTGAGGATAAGTGATGTGGCATCCTACATGGAGCCACCTCACCCTCCTCTCTCCTTTTTCTATATATGCAAGTTTAATTTGTTTTTTGGGGTTACTTCATTTCATTTGTGCTCTTGTATTTTTGGAGTTGGAGATTTTGGAGTGCTTGTTGAATTTTTGGAGCTTGTTGGAGTTGGATTGAGCTTGAAGGAGCTTGGAGTGTGATTCTTTGATCAAGTTCTACCATGGAAAGGTAGGAACTACACCCTTTTTTATTTGTTTTTTTTATATGTGTATATTTGTATGTTATTGAATGTTTTGGTATGCTTGTTGGGTTCTTTGGGTAGAATGCCTAAGTATGGTGTAGGAGAAGGCTATGGGGATTTTATATGTAGGGAGGCATAAGATTTTATTTCATGTTTTGGGAGGAGTTTGGTTGGGTGCCCCACCTTGGATAAGAAAATGCTTGCATTTCTTACTTGGTTCTTTTGAGGGAGACATAAGAGATTGTAGGGAGGCATAAGAGAATGTGGGAGGCATAAGAGGATCTTGAGGGAGGCATAAGAGTTGTGTAGGGGTTTTGAGATGTATATTGGAGGGTTTTAAGGTGGGAACCTAATCCCATTGGGAGGCATAAGTGATCTCCCCATAGATCCTTGCTCCATTGGCTTTGCATTTTCAAGCCTTGTGTATTTTGTTAGTTTCCTTCTTGTGATTGTATCTTGTGTTGAATGTGTTTTAAATGGTTGTGAAAATTTTTGTATTGTGATGTGGAAGCTTTGTGTAGTTTTTCCATGAGTTGGATCCATCCTTTATTGCATTTTGGTTGGGGCTCGGGGCCAATGAGGAGGATAGCTTCTTCTCCTCATTGGATTATTGGTTGGGTGGAGAGTGTTGCCTCTCCCCCATTTTTGTTGTTGTGATTAAAGTGAAGAAATGGTGGAGCTCTTGTTGAAGAATTGGACTTGGAGCATTTTTGAAGTCAAAAATAAATCCTTCTTTGTGAGAAAACCTTTCTTGTAATTCCCACTTAAGGTGGAAGACTTGTAGTATTGTATTTGAAAGAAAAGTTGCATTGTATATTTTTGTTTTATTTTTTGAGTTGTAATGTATTGTCCTTTCTCTCAAATTGAAAAGGAATGAATTTTACATTGTAAAAATGAGCTATGCTCAAAAAAAAAAAAAGTTCATTATTATTTGTGAAGTTGCATTTTTGTAAGAATGAAGGAAAACATTAAAAGTGTAAAATCATTAATAATGTATTCTGTAAATTTAAATGTATAATAGTTGTTGTGTTTTCCTTGAGTAAATGGTTGTAGTAGAAATGAAAAGATGCACTAAGTATAATAAGTTACCTTGTTGATAGATTGCATTTTGTTGTAAAAAAGGAAAACAATGATAATTAGAATTAGATTAAGTTTCATTTCTTACTTTTGAACTTGAAAGAATTTTTTTGGAAAAAATAAAATGATCTTGTAGTTGTTTTTCTTGTTACTATAGAAATAGAAAATCTTTAAATTTAGTAATTTAAGGCATGGAATGAATAAATGGTTAAACCCTTCAACTGAGACTTTAGGAATATAAATTCAAGCTAAGGATAATCTTTAAAACACTCTAGTAAAATTTTTTTTTGGAAAAATTATGAAATGATGGTTTTTTTTTCAAAGAACATGACCACCACCACCTATGTGCAGAGAGGCGGTCTCTCTACCACCACCACAGATCAAAAGGTGGTTTTGTGAATCATCACCTAGGTAGGGGTCCCCCAGACCATTGGCTTTTTTTGGGTGGTGGTTTCATCACTATGGTGGAAAAATAAAAATCCATGATCTATGTAAATTTTAAACTTGTTTTAATTAAAAATTTAAGCCTACAAATTTGAAGAGGAAATCACCAAGCAAGCCATAAGGGCATAAATTCATTGTTTCAAACATGTAAATCTTTAAATGGGCATTTAAATGTATTCAAATCTCATGGATTAAAAATGGAAAAGGGTTTTTCCCAAAGAATAGAAACAAAAAAAATAAATAACTAAGTAAACATTCCAGATTTAGGAGTGAAGAACCCCTACAATCCACTAATAGAAAAAATTACAATAATAAATCCATAATCCAAACTAAACTAAGCTTGATTTTAGTGAATTCCTTCATGGTTCTTCCTTCTTGCTCCCATGGCTTCCATTTCTCCAACCTACAAATTAAACAAAAGAAAAGTGACCAAATGAGGAGGCTAGGGAAAAGAAAAAGGTTTAATAAGATTTCATAAGGATAGTTAGGGTTAGTATGGAACCCTAAGATCTAGTGGCCATAATTGATTTGATCCAAGGGTTGAGAATCAACCCTACAATTGTTAGGTAAGAATAAATATTATGGGTTTTTAGATAATTTAAAGGTATGTGTAAATGGGTGAATGGGGCCATTTAATACCCTTGTATGTTAAGTTAATTATTTAGTTCCTAGTATGTTTTAGTAATTATTTAAATGGACATTAAAGAAATAATTTAAGAGAACTAAGATAACTAAGGATAAGGGTTTATTAAATGTGGGTTGAATGTTAATTCCTAAGAGGGAAACTATTTAACCTAGTGAAAGGAATTATTGAACACTTATCTAGTGATGATAATTAAATTGACATTAGAAATGATTAAGAATAATTAATTAATTAATCTAGACTAGATCTATCCTCCTATGAAATGTAACAAATTTAGTAGGAATTAATTAAACGTATATTTAGGGTTTGACACCCTTACAACTTGTTTTAAAAAAAAAAAAAATTCCACAACTTTCTGATAATTGTTTAAGGATTAATGTGGTTTTAGAATGTCAAAATTGTGGGCATTACACTTGGTATCAGAGCCATGGGTTCAACACTTTGGACCCCGGCACACTTGGAAACATAAGACATAACAAGAAAACATAACACAACTCTAAACCTAGATCACACAACTTGCATGATATTTTAAATGAAGAAAACCTAGAAAACTGAAACAAAATCTAGAGTAATAAACTAACTCTCACCTTGGTCTATGTGTAGGAGGCATGGACCAGATGAAGGGGTTCTTACACATGACCTAGACTTACCACCCCAGATCAGGTAGTAGCAACCATATTACCTCAGATACTTCAGACATTATAGGATGTTAATGCCATTATACATGGAGGATCCTTGGGAGGGAGACACAAACAGACATAGACAAGAGCCATCAGTAGAGGCTCATGCACCTTCCCAACATAGTGATGAGCATAGGGAAGAGAAATCCCATGTGGAGTCATCAATGAGATTCACCACAGAGAGGTCATGGAGACAGGGCTACATGACACAGGACAGATCTAGGAGCCCTAGACAACATGATGATCATGTTGAGAGACCTAGAGGTAGACAATCTACAATGGTAGATCACATCAGAGAGATCCTAAACTCCATCCATCTCATTTCACTGGGGACACTAGGATTTTAGGAGAGGCATGGTTGGTCATCTTGAGCGGATGCTTCAAGCTATGTCTGTGTACCAACAACATGAAGGCTCATGTTGTCCATCCACCTTTTGAGAGATGAGATCGGGTTTGGTGGAGGACCGAGGAGAGAAAAGCTCCATGTGGATTCTAAGACAATCACTTGGGAGCTTTGAGGAGTGGTTCAGGAGAAGATACTTGTCTAGGAGGTTCATTCAATAGAGGATAGATGAGTTCCATGACCTACGTCAGGCATCCATGATAGTGGGAGTATGAGAGTCATTTCTTGACCTACTTTAGTATGTGGACTATATGCAGGATGAGCAAGTGAGGATCCATAGGTTCATCAGGGGCCTGAACCTAGACATTGGAGGGGCAAGTGCATTTCATTTCCCATAGACTCTAGTAGAGGCCATTGAGAAGGCCTATATTGGGAGGAGACTAGGGGGAAGATGAATAGAGCCGAGAGAGATAGAGTGCGGAGAGCCATATCCAGTAGATGCAGGATAATAGATCGAGGGGGTCAGCTCCTCCTCCTCATGGTGGACATGGTTCTACATAATCTTCATTCAGACCACCACAACAACCACCTCAATAGAGCAACAGTAGAGCAGAGACATCCTCCATTTAGGCCTCCATAGAGATTCGATGCTCAGAGGGGACGCAATATGGGGCCTCCTCCTAGGGGACCAAGTCAGACTCAGGCACCACCTAGAGCTCAGTCATAGCAGGAGATCTCATCAATAGTGACCACAATAGTCCATAGCATGATCATCATCAAGATCCATGACACATACCACTAGAGTACCTACAGAGAGCCACTTCTCATTGGAGGGGACCTAGTAGTTGTTATGGGTGTGGAGTACTTGGGCATCATTGGAGAGAGTTCCCTCAGAACCCTAATAACAAGGGTAAGGCACCAATTTTAGAGCCTATAGTAGGTGACATGGCTAGGAGCCACATGATATATGTAGTGGTTGAGAACCACCAGGAGAGCACCAGAGCATGGTGATTGAGATGATAGTAGCATTGATGGCATTTCTATTCCTATTTTTTATTTGATTCAGGTCCTCAGATTATTTTATTTCCCATTTGTAGTAGAGCGATGATGCAGGCTGGTGGTAGTTAGGAAGAGCCATAGTTGGGATGTGGAGATGGCTTCTGAGCCAAGCTCATAGTGGACTCCTTAGTCAAGGAGTGCATAGTTGACCTAGGACCCTTTTCCATGACCTTGGATCTTCGTATCCTTCCTTTGGGTTCCTATGGGATTATTTTGGGCATGGATTGGTTATCTACACACAGGGACTAGGGTTGATTGTTATAGTAAGGTAATATCATGTGTAGATGATTTGGGAGTGGAGTCAATGATAGTTGGAGTCGAGACCCCCACCTCTATTCACACCATATCCATATGCATGCTTAAAAGTGTGTGCATGATGAGGTTTTTAGTTGTATGTTGTCATGGTTAGTTACATGATAGATCATAGGATGAGTCTAGTGGGCCATCACTTGATGATCATCATATCTTGAGGGAGTTTTCAGATGTCTTTCCAGGGGAGCTTTGGGTTACCTCCCCCACGTGAGATAGATTTTCACATTGATTTGGTTCTGGGAGCAGAGCCTATCTCACGAGCGCCTTATAGGATGACTACCCTTGAGCTCTATGAGCTCAAGTTGTAGCTTGAGGGCCTTCTAGAGAAAGGCCTAATCATCCTAGTGTATCCCCTTGGGGTGCACTCGGTGATTTTTTTAAAGAAGAAGGATGGATCTCTATGATTTTGTATTGATTATTATCATCAATTGAACAAAGTAACGATCAAGAATCATTACCCCCTTCCACGTATTGATGATTTGTTTGATCAGATGAAGGGGCCACAATATTTTCTAAGATAGATCTTAAGTCTGGATACCATCAGCTTGAGGATCATGAGGGATATATATTCATAAGACAACCTTCCATATGAGATATGGCCACTACGAGTTCACAGTAGTGCCTTTTGGTCTAATGAATGCCCCATAGTATTCATGAGTTTGATGAATGGGGTATTCTAGAATTTTTTTGATCACTTCATGCTCATTTTTCTTGATGAAATTTTTATTTACTCACATACATGTGAGGAGCATGAGGAGCACCTTCGATTTAGGTTCTTGTGTGTCTTCGTGAGCAGCAACTTTACTTTTATGGGAACCTGGAGAAGTGTGCATTCTTTCAGTCAGAGGTGCGTACTTGGGTCACATCATTTCTAGGGAAGGTATCACCATCGATCCTTCCAAGATTTGAGCTATTATGGATTGGCCCATGCCAACTAACTAGTGTGACCAAGTGCAGTTTCATGGGTTGGTAGGTTACTACAGAGATTTTGTTAGACTTTTCTCGATTGTGCACACCCCATCACTTCCCTTCAACGAAAAGGGAAGAAAGAAGTTTTTTTGTCCGATGGATGTGAGTAGGCCTTTAGTACACTAAAGGGATGCCTTACATCAACACCATTCTTGCATGTGCCAGATCCATGGAGAGGGAGTTTTCATTTGTATATGCTTCCTTGGTAGGACTAGGTGGTGTATTGATGCAGGAGGGCCATGTGGTTTCCTTTGAGTCTCAAAAAATCAAATATCATGAGATCAATTATCTAACTCATGACCTTGAGCTTGCAGCAGTAGTTGTGCATGCTTTGGTTTGATGGAGACATTTCCTTTTTGGTAGGAGATTTATTCTCAGGACAGACCATTTGAGCTTACGTCACCTCTTCACAACCCAATCTCAATGCTCTCATCAATGGCATTGGATGGAGTTGTTATGTGAGTATGACATGGAGATAGAGCATGTGAAGGGGAAAGGAGAATGTTTTTTCTGATGCTCTGAGTAGATAGAGACATTTGGTTTTGGCTACTTCAGTGGGTATATAATTTACGGAGTAGGATTTTGTGAACAACTGCTTCCTCATGATAGTTTCTACCTTATAGCAGCTAGATCAGAGATTTGTCTCGAGAGACCCTTGAGGGGAAGTTTGATGGTTTTCATTAGAGTCAGATGGACTTCTCAGACACAGAGGCTAGATCTATGTACCTAGGGATGGAGGTTTGAGATAGATATATCTTGGCAGAGGCTCATCATGCACCTTATTCAGCCCATCCAGGGGTGAAGAAGATGCATGCCACCTTGAGACAAATTTACCATTGGAGAGGTCTTTGAGAGATGTAGCTCAGTTTGTGTCATGTTGTTTAGAGTGTCAGAGGGTGAAGGCTGAGCATCAATCATCAGTTGGCCTTCTTTACCCACATGTTATCCCAGAGTGGAAATGGGACACCATTTCCATGGATTTCATAGTAGGGCTACTAACGATTGAGATACCACCACGATGCCATCATGGTCATGGTGGATAGATTGATGAAAGTTTCTCATTTTTCTCTGGTGAAGACCACCTATATAACTAGTGTAGTAGTGAGAGTGTACCTGGATGAGATTGTTAGACTACATGGGATTCATGGAAGATCATTTGTGACCATGATCCTTTATACACATCACACTTCTGGACTACCATGCAAGTAGGCCCTTGGGATGAGTATCAACTTCAACACAACCTATCATCCAGAGACAGATGGTCAGATGGAGTGGGTGAATCAATATTTTAGAGGACATGCTTTGATGTATGTCATGGATCATCAGTCAAAGTGGGAGGAGTACTTGTATTTAGTGGAGTTTTCCTACAACAACAATTTTCAGAGTTTGATTGGGATGGCACCTTTTAGGAACTTTATGGTAGGGAGTGTAGGACACCTTTGAGTTGGGATAGACTTGAGGATAGAGTATCTATTGGCCCATCTTTGTTACAGGACACATGGAGCAGTAGGTTGTTTTGATCCGATAGAGGTTGCAGGAGGCACAAGATAGGAAGAAGAAGTATGTAGATCAGAGGAGAGTTGACCAGTTATGAGTTATGAGGTGGGCAAAAGGTGTTTCTTCATGTCAGACCTCATAAGAGTCCTATCCATTATAGAAAAGGCTCTAAGTTGTCTCCTAGATTCATGGGTCCATTCGAGATCTTGGAGTGGATCGGTCCCTTAGCTTATCATCTAGCCTTGCCACCCATCTTGTCTCATGTGCATGATGTGTTTCACATATATTTTCTTAGGAGATATATCCCAGATCCATCTCATGTATTGGATTGGACCACATTGTAGGTGCAGGAGTAGGGGAGATGATGGTGGAGCCCATGTGTATTTTAGAGCATAGGACCCTAGGCCTTTGAGGCCAGAGATTGATCAGGTGTGAGTCCAGTGGGATAGGTATGATGAGACTGTTACTACATGGGAGGATGCTACATTGCTACGAGTCTAGTTTCCACACCTATTTTAGTGACTTCCAGGAGGAAGTTCGAGTCTAAGGGGAGGGGGATGTAGTGCCCACTCCTCTTCGACACTTATTATATTTTGATTTTGATTACTTGTTGACTATAGACATGGATATTATTGTATCATTTTGGTTTAGCATGATGTTAGATGATAGAGATATTCTGATTATTGATGGATTTTGATTCATAGTATGATTTTGTGGATTCTTAGAGACATAGAGAGAGATTTTATATTGATGATGATGATGTGTTGTTATATATATATATTACTTGACATTCAAATTCTCATCATGTTTGACTATGATTTAGCATTTGAACTAATCTTGTGATCTTGTTGATATTGATAAAAAGATAGAATTGAGATGTTGTTGAAATTTTAGACAAATGATAACATTGTTTAGTTGAGATGATGATTTAGCTATATGAGGATGGTTATTGATTTATGTGTGTATATTTTATCTTTGATGTTTTGATGCGGCCATGAGGCCAAAGGAGGTATTGTGTGATTTTACAGGTAATTATATCACAACAATCAAAAGGGGGATTGGAGACCAACCACAATGGAATACTAGATGGATACAATGAAGGTCACCATGGCAACTTGTGTAATGTTTTTTTTTTTTTTTTTTAGGGGGGTCCCCATGGGGGATGACCTCCAATTGTGACCATGGGCTTTGTGTGTATTCTTTCCCTTTTTTTTTATTTATTGTAGAGTATGTGATTTATTTGTGATGTAATTTATTTAATCATTGTTGATTAATGTGCCTTTATTAAGTAATTTAATCATGTTATTAAGTTATTTGGGGATGTGACAAAAATGGAGTCATTTATTAGAGTTTTTGGTCTTTTGGACTATGTGATTTTGATTGAGTGTAAGTGACTTTGAGTGTTGTACACTCTACCTTACCTTGGAATTTCGGATTTGGGCTTAAGGGCCATTTTTGGAGGCTTGTGGGACAAGCTAAGCTTGTCCCACACCTCTTAATTTCTTATACCAACCCTACCTATGGATTGGGGGTCAAAAATAGACCCCATTATGTGTTTTGTAAGACAAAAAGTGACATTTATTGCACTTTTCTTACATGGGTTTTAAATTTTCCTTAGGGGGTGTGGGTTTGGATTGTGTGTGTAAGAGGCTTTTCATTCCTCTCAACCACCAATTTATTGTGCATTGGGGTTGAGGTTTGACTTGTGATGTGGAGTTGAGGATAAGTGATGTGGCATCCTACATGGAGCCACCTCACCCTCCTCTCTCCTTTTTATATGCAAGTTTATTTGTTTGTTTGGGGGTTACTTCATTTCATTTGTGCTCTTGTATTTTTTGAGTTGGAGAGATTTTGGAGTGCTTGTTGAATTTTTGGAGCTTGTTGGAGTTGGATTGAGCTTGAAGGAGCTTGGAGGTGTGATTCTTTGATCAATTTCTACATGGAAAGGTAGGAACTACACCCTTGTTTTATTTGTTTTTTTTATATGTGTATATTTGTATGTTATTGAATGTTTTTGTATGCTTGTTGGGTTCTTGGGTAGAATGCCTAAGTATGGTGTAGGAGAAGGCTATGGGGATTTTATATGTAGGGAGGCATAAGAGTTTTATTTCATGTTTTTGGGAGGGAGTTGGGTTGGGTGCCCCACCTTGGATAAGAAAATGCTTGCATTTCTTACTTGGTTCTTTTGAGGAGACATAAGAGATTGTAGGGAGGCATAAGAGAATGTGGGAGGCATAAGAGGATCTTGAGGGAGGCATAAGAGTTGTGTAGGGGTTTTGAGATGTATATTGGAGGGTTTTAAGGTGGGCACCTAATCCCATTGGGAGGCATAAGTGATCTCCCCATAGATCCTTGCTCCATTGGCTTTGCATTTTCAAGCCTTGTGTATTTTGATAGTTTCATTCTTGTGATTGTATCTTGTGTTGAATGTGTTTTGAAATGGTTGTGAAATTTTTTTATTGTGATGTGGAAGCATTTGTAGTTTCCATGAGTTTGGATCCATCCTTTATTGCATTTTGGTTGGGGCTCGGGGCCAATGAGGAGGATAGCTTTCTTCTCCTCATTGGATTATTGGTTGGGTGGAGAGTGTTGCCTCTCCCCCATTTTTTTTTGTTGTGATTAAAGTGAAGAAATGGTGGAGCTCTTGTTGAAGAATTGGGACTTGGAGCATTTTTTGAAGTCAAAAAAATCCTTCTTTGTGAGAAAAACCTTTGTTTCCCACTTAAGGTGGAAGACTAGTAGTATTTTTTTTGCAAATATGTTTTGAAAAAAGTTTCATTTATTGTATATTTTTTTATTAAGTTGAATGTATTTTGTTGAAAAAAAAATTTTTTTTCTTTCTTAAAATAAATGAAATGTATGCTCAAAAAAAAAAGTTCATTATTATTTTTAAAAAGTACATTTTTGTAAAATGAAAGAAAAAAATAGAAGTTGTAAAACATTAATGAAGTGTATTCTTAAGAAATCTTAAATGTAAAATAAATAATTTTTTTTAAATTTAATGTAAATAGTTGTAGTTTTAATGAGTAAATGGTTGTAGTAGAAATGAAATTATAATGAGTTATTTTTGTTTAAAAATTGCATTTTTTTTTGTTGTGGAAAGGAAAACAATATACTTAGAAATAGATTAAGTTTCATTTCTTCTTTGAACTTGAAAAAAATTTTGTTGGAAGAAAATAAAAATGATCTTGTAGTTGTTTTTTATTACTATATTGAAATAGAAAATCTTTAAATTTAGTAATTTTAGGCATGGAATGAATAAATGGTTAAACCTTCAACTAGAGACTTTAGGAACATAAATTCAAGCTAAGGATAAATCTTAAAACACTCTAGTAAAAAAATTTTTTTTGGAAAAATTGTGGAAATGATGGTTCTATTTTCAAAGAATAGACCACCACCCTATGTAGAGAGTGGTCTCTCTAACCACCACTCAGAAAGGTGGTTTTTGTGAATCATCACCCAGGTAGGGGTGGTCCCAGGGACCACCGACCTGCTTTTTTGGCTTTGGGGTGGTTTCATCACTAATGGTGGAAAAATAAAAATCCGTGACTGTGTAAAATTTTAAACTTGTTTTATTAAAAATTTAAGCCTAAAATTTGAAGAGGAAATCACCAACAAAGCCATAAGGGCATAAATTCATTGTTTCTAAACATGTAAATCTTTAAATGGGCATTTAAATGTATGGAATCTCTTGATTAAATGGAAAAAGGGTTTTTCCAAAATAGAAACAAAAAAATAAAAAAACTAAGTAAACATTCCAGATTTAGGAAACCCCTACAATCTTCAAATGGAAGACATTACAATAATAAATCCATAATCTAAACTAAACTAAGCTTGATTTTTATGAATTCCTCCATGGTTCTTCCTTCCTTTCTCCCATGGCTTCCATTTCTCCAACTTGCAAATAAAAAAAAAAAGTGACCAAATGAGGAGGAGGCGGGAAAAAAAAGGTTTAATAAGATTTCATAAGGATAGTTAGGGTTAGTATGGAACCCTAAGATCTAGTGGCCACAATTGATTTGATCCAAGGGTTGAGAATCAACCCTAAATTATTAGGTAAGAATATATATTATGGGTTTTTAGATAATTTAAAGGTATGTGTAAATAGGTGAATGGGGCCATTTAGTACGCTTATATGTTAAGTTAATTATTTAGTTCCTAGTATGTTTTAGTAATTATTATACCCTTAACATTTTAAAAATAAATTAAAAATTTACTTGTAACTTTCTTAGGTAAATGTTTAAGGATTAATGTTGTTTTATAATGTCCAAATTATGGATGTTATATAAAGCATGTATGATCAAGTAATGTAAGATGATAATTTCAAAAATTAAATGATAACACCTATATGAGATGAATGTGGATGCCCCCAATGACCAAGATATCAAAGGGTAAAAGGTGAGCATCCATGCCGTGTGTAGGATTCCTATATATGTGATCACGCCGAACAAAGGTGTGAATGCACATGTGTGTATGATATAGATAATGACATATAAGAAATCAATCTAACATGTGTAGTAAAATGACAATGCAAAACACTACTAAACAAGAGTAAATGCCCCCAAGACAATGCAACATGTTGTGGATGGATGGAATGAAATGCAAGATGAAATGATAGAGCTACATGCCCTATGATTGAATGGAAGTGTATGCAATGAGGTTAATTTTTTCCCCTCAGTAGTTAATAATGAACCATAAACAAGAGTGTGTCATCATGAAATGGTCGAGTAGTGTTTGTTGTGTATAGCACATTGCGATGAGTGTGTTTATGTAATGGTGATGCAATGCAATTTGTGGAGAGATGTGCGTGAACCATGTAGCTAAAGAGTATATTACGAATTATCAATGGAAGAGTGATGATTTATCCCTAAGTGTTTATCACTATTAAGATGAAAGGATGAGTTATTATTTAGCCATAAGATTATATCACTATAAGATGGAATGATGAGTAATGATTTATCCCAAAGCGTATGCCACTACATGATTCAAGGATGGGTGATGATTTATCACTAAGTGTATATCACTATAATATGCGAGGATGATTGATGATTTAGCATTAATCATATATCACTATTTGATGAATGGATTAATGGTGATGTAAACTAAGGTGTATACCACTACAAAATAGTATAATAGGTGACGATTTAGACTAAAGCATATGTAACTAGGTTAGAAATGTCACATGAAATGTCCGATCATCGTGAGTGTAAGGTCCATTTGATTTGTAAACCCTCGATAGTCAAGTATGGACCAAGGAACTAAAGTGCGCCATAGGGTGGTGAGTACAACGTGTAGAAAATAATGTAGTAAGCATAAGAAAAGTAAATGAGCATGTGATGAGTACGATATGTAAATGTGTGGTATGTGAAATGTGATTCTAAAGGGTGTAGGATGTTTATTACTTAATGTGTAAAATGTAATAATAGGTGTATATAGAAATGGAATATACATAATAATAAAATGTAAATCTAGACTTATATGTAATTTAACTTAGTGTAGTATTTAGGATACATGTAGAAATGCGCAATGTATGATATGAATATGTATAGGTTATGCATGGAAAGCCTAATAATGTATGTAGTGTGTATGCCGAGGAAAAGTATAATGGAGAATGTAGGGGTAAAATGTAAACTAGACTCATATGTAATGAATACTAGAATAGTATATAAATATGTATGTCACAAAAATGGAATGTGCAATGCATATAGGTCACTATCTATGTAGATAGCGTATTTATGAATAACATATAATATGAAAGATGTAGATGATAGAAATATTTACATTCAATTAAAAATGTGTGATGTATGAATGTGTAAATGTCGAAATGTTGTAAACAAAATTGTGGAATGTATTGTGTTGGATAAGAAATGTACTGAAATACAATGTGTAATTATTAGAATGCAAAGGTGTGGGGATCAAAGCATTGGTAATACCTCAATAGTCACATGTGAACCAAGCATAAGAGTGTGTCATCTTTGTAATGAAAATGGTGATGACATGTGGTATGGTATGTCTATAGTAAATGACAATAAATGGGAAATATGAAAGGTGTGATGTAAGATTATGCTATGATTTAAGGAGGGGGTGTTGTTAGGTGTTATTCCCCACCGGTAGTGTGCCTAGGGACTATGTAAAATTGTCAAGGAGATCGTCATCTTCTGGATTAAAATCAAATGGATATGCATTAGTAACTTGGTAAGTTATAGTAATAGGTTGATCATGTAATGAGCCATTGAGACGTAAGTGGTACATTCCCATAGAAAAATCCTCATCAGTGAATGGACATAATGGGAAACCATGTGCATACCAATGAGTGAAATTGTGTGTATACCCTAGGAATGAAATATTACAGATGATAATTTTTCCTAAAGACATAGGAAAGGAGATATCTATATGAGCCAGATCTAATGTGCCCCCAATATAATCGAATCAAGATATTCCTAATGTGAGTGGGGAAATAGTAAGAGTGAGTACAAGAAAAACATCAAGATGAAATAGATGAAGCCCATAGGTGGTTGTAACATGGACCAACCAATCATATAAGTGAGGGTGATATGGTGTTGGGTGAATATCGGTAATAGTAAAACCTAAGTTTTTGCTAAATATTTGTGACATATGGTTTTGGGTGAAGTAGTATATAACGAATGTGTTCTCAATATGAATAAGGTATAAAAGTGTTTAAATGAATGGTGAGTGTGGTAAAGTAGGAAATTCATGTTAAGGGGGATGTGATAGATAGATGTTCGTGACATTTTGATTTAGCCCCACATGAGAAATCATAAGCAGTGCCTTTTAGCGAGCTTGGCATAAAAGAAACAACATCTATCACACATATAGTACCATCAAGTGGTGGTAAATGTGGTAGTTTTTCCATAGGTTTAGGATCACGTGTAGTATTAATACGTGGTGTTGGTGCTCATATTTTTTTCACCCCATTTGCCACTGTTTTCATCTAATATGTGTGTTCTGAAACATTTTATCTATTGATGTGGGTGTTTAGAAAGCCTCTATCTCCATTTGAAATGCTTCAATTGTTTGCGTAGAATCCATTTTCATGTCCCTCCTTGAAGAAGTATCCAAGTTTACCCTAGTTTTGCCCTAATTTCCTTAAAATCCACGGGCTCTGTCATTTTCCTATTCTTCCTCGACCATGGAAGCTCAAGAATGGTTAATCTATATTTTTTTCATTTGAAAATTAAAAATCCATGGTCAATAGATGCTCAAAACCATCATTCACTTATATTTTTTTAAAACAAATTTCACCCTTAGTGAAACATCGGGTTCTTGGCGTGAATGGTGATTTTCATATTTTTGACTGGTCCAACGTGTCTTTTTCCTATCAAAGTTATTCCTCAATGTTCAATGATCACGTGGCTTATTTTGGTTGGTCGAGGATGGTGGGAAAATGCTTTAAAATTTTAACTTTTTTTTTTTTTGCAAAAAGGTAAATTTGGTCCCATAGCTCCACTCAAATTTGATTGGTTCTTTTGGTGCTTACGTGGCTTCTTCTAATTAGATGTGGCACGATGGGTTAGTTTTCTAAACTTGATATTTTTTCTACTTTGGAAAAAGTTTGAACTCTCCCCGCGCCCCCTAGGCTTTGATTAAAGAAAATTTTAAGTGGCAGGGAAAAAGTCTTTTCTTGACCCCACAGGAGGACACATGGAAAAGACTAATGGCGGAGATGGAGCCTTCGAGAGGTAGGTGTTTTGCCCTCGATGTTTTTCCCTTTTGGAAAAATGGATTAAATTTCTAAAATGGAAGCACACCCCCACCAAATCATTTTTGAAGCCTTAAGATTTTCAAATTTGTGGCATAATGACACGTGGTGAGCCCACACTCACCCAAGGTCTCAACTTTTGGTGAACATCTCAAGATGCGCCATTGTGACATGTAGTAGTTTGAAAAGTCAAAGGGGTAGGGAAGTGGACCATTGGAGGCAACTTGGATTTTTACCTCTTGTCATCAAAAGGATTAAAATCTCAAAATGGCCCACAAGCCCGACAAGAAGGAGGTCAAAGTTGGCGTTGAAAATGTCAAAAGGCAGGCAGGGGCCATTGGGGGCAACTTGGATTTTTTGCCCTTGATATTCAAATGACTAAAATCATCAAAATGACCAGCGACTTCATAGAGAAAAGTCAAAACATGCTCCATTCAATAAACGAGAGGTGCGGAGACCTTCGAAGAAAAATTGGAAAATTTTCCTTTGTGGAAAAGGAGTTAAAAGTGAAAAAGGAAGCGTGGTTCCAATGGGACCCACATTAGGACACGTGTCAAGCTCATTTCTTAAGGGTGGAGTTGTGGGGATAACTTGGAAAATTTTTGTTTTCCAAAAAGAGGTAAAATAGAAGAATTTGACCACGGTTCCTTTTGGACCCACCTTAGACATGTGTTAGGCTCATTTCTCAAAAGTGGAGGTGCGGAGTAAAATGTGAAAATTTCACTTTTTTCCAAAACTTGTAAAAGGAAAAAGGGAACCCGCTATCCACTCCAAAATGGATCTCCCACATGGACAATCCAAATTCAAAATAGAAATCAATGACGATCGTGTGTATTTTATTTTTCCACCATTTTCACTCTGTAAGCTCCTAGGATGCATATTATTTTGATTTGTTATCATTTCTTGAGTCTCCTGCATGCCCCAAACAAAGAGGAACATTAATCTAGAGGCCTAGTTTTGTGGGGAAGGTATGTAATACGTCTCTAACCATTAATATGCAATCTAGCAAGAGGGACTTGTTGATATATGGGTTTGGTGAGAAAAATCGAGGATGTCTTCTACCATTAAGTTGAGATCTAACCTTTGGGCTCGATCTGATATTTCATTTCTTCTTCCGAGCACGCAAAGCACCAGATTTGGATAGAATAGGGGTAGAAGTGGTTGGCTAGTAAAGGGAAAAGTGACCTATTAGAGGAAAGAGTTGAATGTGGGAGATGTTTGAAGAGATTTACCCCCAGCACTGGCAAATTTTTAGAGATCTGATTCTGGGAATCATGATCAAGATCATCACGAGCACCGGTGGACTCAATGTCTCTTTTTTTTGGTGGGGAAAGGCCTCGTTGTAAAATTATATAAATAGGCATGATTTTGCTATGAAAATGGTTGGAAGTTTGTGAATGTAGAAGTGTTAGGAGTCAGAAATTGATTTCCTAAGAGAAAAGCTTGATAGATCCCGTCTTTCTAAGAAACTATCTAAAGAAGCATGTTTATCTCCTTTGTGTTAAATTTGATCATGTCAAGGTGGTTGCGAGTGTACAACCATTGACATGCTCTGAGATTGTTCTAGAAACTTTCCCCGCTAATAAATTTAACCAAACTTGAGTTAATCTATGTTATTCTTGAGAACATTTGTGTGGCTTTTCATTTCGAATGTCTTCAAGTAGTTTTTCTTGTTCCCATTGCATTCTTACATTGAAATCTATGTGAATCACACAAGATCTTATCCTTGTGATATTTTGGTGGAATTTGCAATTTCATTTATCAGAAGAGCTTTCATTTGATAGTGAAATAAACAAATTTAAAATCATTGTGACTCCTAGCATGACTATAAGTCTATTTTTTAGCCTTTGATGGTATCTTAGGTGTGATGAAACAAAGATTGATAATGTTTAGTTAAGTTATCTAATTTGAGCCTTCACTTTAGATCCTTGAAGTTTGTGTGAAAAGTGTTGATTTGGGCCTCCATCAAGCACACATTCTAGTTAAAGGAACATCATAGCTACTCTGAAAACATTATGCCATTTGAGGCTTTCCATTTTTGTAAAATTTCTCAAAGATTTTGTATAATCAACTTTATCCTACTTCACCTCCCACCAAATTCATTTTAAAAACTTATCATACCCACACTACCCATGTTTGTCATGTGTGTATACAAATGCATAATTTTCATTACTAAAACATGCATAAAAGATCATGTTTTCATTGTCTTTAGTGGCCTAAACCTTGCTTAGAAAATATCTCCATTATCTAGAGTGACAACTCGTGAGAGTTAGGTTTTGTTGCATTGATCATATTTTCTTCAAGGTCTTCTTAATAATTTCACAGAAAGGAAATCTCCATCTCCTCCATAAATAGCAGGCTAAAAATGGGTCCTCTCACCCTGGTTGGAAGGCACAACCAAAAATTAGTGAGGATAGGTCAAATCCTCTTGTAGGTGCTACCTATTTCTCCACATCTGAGTGATAAAGAGAAAGCTACATTTCATCCCTAACTACAAAACAAAACACTACATGCTCTACTTGTCTTTAAGCTTCTTGTCAAACCTGTGATGTTGCTTAGCTTCTGAGGGAGAATCAATTTGGGTACCAACACCTTACTGGCGCACCATTTCTGGGACATGTTAATCTAGAGTTTCATTGAGTTATTGATTTTCCATCCATTCACATCGATTTATCCCATCAACAACACCTTATTGGAACCATTTCCGGGAAAATGTTAATCTTATTTTCATTGAGTTTTTGATTTTCTAGCCATTCACATCCATTTGGCCCATCAACAACACCTTACTCGGGCACTTGTTGTGGGGACATGTTAATCAGAGTTCATTGAGTTATTCATTTTCTAGTTCATTCACATCAATTTGGCTTGTCAACAACACCTTCATCGGCACCATTTCGGGGACATAGTGATTACAGCTCATATTCGCCTGGTAAGCACTTCTTGTATGCTTAGAGTGGTAATACATTTTTTCAAACATCATCTTGTGTTCAATGCTTGTAAGATGTATTTCAAGGTTGCAAGTGCTGTGTGTAATCCTTTTAGTTTCCACACCTAGTGCACTAGCTTTCATTTGATAAATCTAGGTGAAGAAAAGTCGATTCTTTCCATTTCCAATTTCTAGTGTTGACGAGACATTTGGTAGATCATATTTAGTGCATTTTCACAACTAAGGTGGAAATCCTTAGTGTCGACTCCCTGTTGATCTGATTCTTAATGAGTACCATTTTCCTAACCTTTGTCAAGTGATACTTGTTACTAAACTTTGCAAAGCTGGAAGGAAGAAGACCTTTCTTTGTTAGGGATATTGCTAGGGAATTATTTTTAGAGCTAGGAAAGGAAAAGTAAGAAGGAATAAAAGCTTGGAGATTTGTTGGAGATCAGTAGACAAGAAAAGGAATCTCCATTGATGAAAGTGATCGCCTATTATTGAAGACTGCAATTCAAGTACTTTTGAATCAGGTAGCCTCTTTGTGGAATTGAATTCTCCAACTGGAGAGGGACCTTCATTTGATTTTGAAAAGTTTTCTTCTCATTTTGCCCCTATCTTTTAGAAGTTGATAGGGATTTCCAAGAAACAAGGCCTTTAGGGGATATCCATTTTGAAATTTATACTCCTTTGTTCAAAGACCCTCTGCCCCTTATCAATTTGTCACCCCTCCAGGGTCACCTCCTCAAAACAACATGGCCCTACCCCCACCTAGACCCCCTTTTTTGTAAACACCTTTGGTCCTATAAATTTTACAGGGATGGTTGGTTACCCAAATGTATTTCCCTAGATGTGAGAAATAGACTACCAAAGTTCCAAGGAAATAATATTATAACTGGTGATCAACATCTAAAGCTTTTTATCAATATGATGGAAGACATTGAGATGAACATGAAGATGTATATATAAAATTGTTTATCCATACCATGGAAGAAGATGCAAGGGGCTGGTATAAATATTTCCAGATAATTCAATTGATTCTGGACCGAGATGAATAATGCATTTAGATTGCAGTATGGTGATAGAAATGACCCTAGGTTTCTTTTGAGAATTTGAAAATATCAAGAATTCCTAATGAGTATACATGATTTCAACACAAGGTTTAATAATACCTTGAGGAGATTTCTTATTAGGATAAGGCCATGTGATGAATCATGTTTGATCAAATATTCGATGCATTTGATAAAAATTACTTACTACTTGAGGGATAAAAACCCTACTAATTTGAGGCAGGCATTCACCATGGCTTTGAAAATAGAGAACAACATCAAGGCAATTATAAAGCCTACAAAAAGGGAGGGTGTAAAACTAGTTAACCATAAAAGCCTCAAACAAAGTAATGCTTTGATTTGGAGGAAGTTTGAAAACTTTGGTAGGGGCTATCAAAGAAATATCATACAAATTAGCCCGAGTAGAAAAAGGGATTGGGCAAGTTCATAAGGTCAACACAAGCAACAAGGCCAAGACAGTCCTACAAATCACCAAAGATCTGATGATAGAGGCAATGGACTTGTTGGATTTGGAAATAGGTAGCCCCAACGTAGGGAAAACAAAATGGTGCCTAATCCTTTGGCTTCTAGAGTTGTTGTTGTGGAGGAGATAGATGTAATTGATTGGTGTGACAGATGTTTCATGCCCCATGCTCCTTGTGAAGAAGATCAACAAGAAGAAGAAGAAGCTGATGATAATGATGATGATGTCTACATGATGGGTTGTTCCATGAGCTCACAACAAAGGGAAACTTCAACTCGAGTGATAATGTCCGAATGCTGTTGAACCTTTTGGGATTGCATTCATAGAGTACCCATTCTTCCTCCCTCTCATACTTTAGAAGTATATATTGTACAAGATTTTGAATTTTTCAATAATGAATTTGAATACTTAAGGGCTTTAATGATAAAGAAGTATGATGGAGGAATCCCATCAGGAAGATAGATGAAGTTGTTGATGAATGTTGTTGTTTCAAGAGAAGGAATATAACAAAAGAAGTAGTATGGTTGTCAAAAAGGGCAAGGCCTCAAGCCAAGCCAAAATCTCCATTACTTTCAAACATTCCTAAAGAGGCTCCTAAGAAAGATGCATCTTCCAAAATCTCTAAAGTTTCCCAAACAAAAATCATACCCCTCCTCATGCCCAAGCTATCAAAAATCTGTGCCACTAGTGAGTGTGTTAGCCTTCCTTCCAATGTTGCCTTGCCAAAGAATGTCCCATATGACATTTCCCAAGTTTTAAGTCAAATCAAAATCTTATGTTCCAATTGTTGAATTTCTTAGGATTCTTGAGCACAAAAAGAGAGCATTTGAATACTTTTAGATTGAAAGAAGAGAAGACTGCCCTAGGTAGAAATATAAACATTGTGGAGACTCCTTCACCAATCATTGAAGAGTTAGAAACACCACCAAAGATCGAAGAGCTAGATGAACCACCTGAGGTCTATTTGAGGACATCCTTAGTAGATTCTCATCTGAATGTGGATCCATTCTTCACCACTTTGATCATTAAGGACAAATTGTTACACAACTGTATGTTTGACTCAGGGGCATCATGCAATGTTATGCCTCTAGAAGTCATGAATGAGCTGAATATCAAAGTAACAATAACATATGGGAAGTGTACTGCTATGGACTCTAGAGAAGTGCCAATGGTGGGATGTGTGAAAGGTTTGGTGGTGTAACTTGCAACTTACCTAGGTAAAAACCTAATGCTTGATGTTGTTATTGTTGATTGCCCAGCCAAGTGGGGTATGTTGTTATCTAGAAAATGGGCTGCAAGTGTTGGTGGGAGTGTTCAAATGGACATGTCCTATGCTACCATCCCAATTGAGGGCAGCCTTGTCAAGTTGTATGGAGAAAAGAAAATGTTACACCTTATCAAGATCCCAACAATGCATCTTATGAAGTTTTATACACAAGTGTTGATGCTGATAACTTTGTAGGATTTGCTAATGGAAAGGAGCACAAGATTAAAGAATGCAAATGTCTTGAACATGTAGGCTCTCCTTGGACTTTATTGTTTTATGGAGCTTTCTCCAAGTTCAAAAATGGTGTTGGTGTTGTTCTAATCTCTCCAGGTCTAGGAAGAGTTTGTCTTTTCCTTCAAACTCAACTTTGAGTGCACTAATAACATTGCTGAGTATGAGGCACTATTGTTAGGTTTGAGGATTGCTTGGAAATATGGTGTTAAAGACATCATTGTCAAGGGAGATTCAGAATTAATTGTAAAGCAAGTTAGAAAACTGTATGCCACAAAAAATCAGTGAATGAAACAATACAAGCATGCAGTTTGGGATTTCATTGAGATGTTTGTTTCATTCAACATTATGCATCATGATAGGAAGTTCAATGATTTGGTAGAAAAACTTGCAGATTAGGGATCTCGGTTTGATAATTGTGCAATGTCCCCATATTGTGAGTATGATGTTGAAGTGCTAACTAGGCCATCCATGCACTGACAAAAATTAAATTAGAAAGTTTTTGATGATGATGCTCAGGTCAAAAGATTTCTACAAAATAAAAGAGGAGTTTTCTGATCAAAATATTGATTGGGATCCAATGGTGTGCATAGTAGAGGGTAAAGAAACCTTGTTTGGAAAAGGCATCATCCAACTAAAGACTAATACCATTCCCAGAGGGTTGGTTGCTCTTGAGTCTAATTTTGATAATGTTAATCACATTGTTAACAAATGCATGGTAGCCTCAAGGGATATTGAGGAGCATGACCTTGGCACAAAGGAGAAACCAAGGAAGATTTGGTTACGAAACAATCTCAGCAAGGAGGAGAAACAATCCTACATCCAATTGCTAAAAGGTATCAAGATTGCATGGCTTGGACTTATTCTAAACTAAAGGCATATAGAGAGGATCTATTTCAACATGAGATTCCCTTGGAATCTAATGCAAAACCATTCAGAAGAAACAAAGACCAATCAATCCACTCCTATCTCTTAAAATGCAAGAAGAACTAAAGAAACTGAGGGATGGAGGAATTATCCATCCTACAAGGTATTCTTCTTAGGTTACAAAAACCTAGTGCCATTAAAGAAGAATGGTGACATCAAGATGTGTGTGGATTTTAAAAATTTGAACAGAGCATCAATGAAGGATAATTATCCTTTACCAAACATGGAAAACATGCTTGCATCTAGTGACTGGTTCTGAGCTACTTTCTACCCTAGATGGTTTCTCTAGATTATAACCAAGTTGTGGTGAAGGAATTAGAAAGAAATAAAACAACTTTTACCACTCCTTGTGGGACTTATGTATATGTCGATGCCCTTTGGTCTTTGATGAATGCTAGAGCAACCTTTCAAAGAGCTAATGGATGTTGCTTTTTTGGTTACATCAATGATTTTATTGTTGTCTACCAAGATGATGTAATTATGTTCTCCAGAAGAGAATTGATCACTTGTTGCACTTGGAAAAGATGTGAGAAGATGTAGAGAATATGGCATCTCACTCAATCTAAAGAAGTGCCATTTTGGAGTGTAGAAGGAAAAAACGCTTGCTTGTTACATTGTGTCACAAGAAGGGGTGATGATTGATCTAGAAAGGTTAGAGGCCATCAGTAAGGTCCCAATTCCAAGACCAAAGAAAGGAATTCATTTTTTCTTTGGCATATAAACTTCATCGAGAGATTCATATCAAACTTTTTGAGTTGACCATTCCAATCATTTCCATGTTAAAAAGGACTAGGTCATCCAAGTGGGAGGAGGATTCCATTCAATATTTCAATGGGATTAAATAGGTGCTAAAGCATGCACTGTTCTAGCAGCTCCAAATTATAAAAAGCCCTTTCAACTATTCTCTTTTGATTCGAGAGAACACTATTGCATCTATCCTGTTGCAGAAAGACGATGAAGGGGCTGAGATGCCAATTGCCTTTTTTAGTAAGGCATTACAGGGGGCTGAGATGAAATACACTATTATGGAGAAACAAGCATTTGCCTTAGTAAAAGCAAAAAGGTTTTCAGGCTTTACATTTTGAGTTCTAAGATTGTTGCTTATGTTCCCCACACCATGGTGAAAGACATCTTATCAAAGATGGAAGTCTCAAGAAAAATGTGTAGATGGGTGAACAAGTTGCAAGAATATGACATGGATATCCAAACCATGAAGCTGGTGAGAGGTTTGGGCTTGGCTAAGCTTATGGATGAGAGAAACTTGCAAACTGTTGAGGTGAATGAGGTAGGAGAAGGAAGGGTAGATGTCTTTGAGAAACTAATGAGTTCTAAGTGGTATAAAGATGTAATTTTTTATCTCGGATCATCCGAACTACCTTAGGAGTATTTAAGTAAGAACAATAAAAGAGCCCTTAAGTTGGCTTCCTAGGTGAATATGTCATTATTGATTATGGGTTAGCTTGGAAGAACCTTAGAGATTTCTCTTAAGGTGCATTATAAAGATGAATCCCCAAGATAATTGTTGATCTTCCATGGAGGAGTTTGTGGGGGCATTTTTGGAAGAGTCACAAAATTCAAGATCTTTAGGGTTGGTTATTGATGGCTAGCCCTCTTCAAGGATGCAACTCTTTTGGATAAAGATGTGAGAGTTTTCAACGCTTCTCTGAAGACTAAAAGCTTCAGTTCCCTTCCTTTTCAGCTCAGTATCAATTGAAGCCCCATACAAGCAATGGGGGATGAATTTTATTGTTGAGATTTCAGACCCTTCAAGTGCTCGCCATAAGTGGATTCTTGTAAACTGATTAATTAGCAAATGGGTGGAGGAAATCCCCACCAAAAATGGTGACACACCAAATTGTCATGGATTTTTGTTCAGGTTTGCCATATCATCTACAGTTTAGCGTGCCAATCAAGATTGTTGTTGATAATGCCATGAGCATTAGAGATAAATCTTTGGTGGCAATGTGTAATTAAATATGGGATCAACTTGACATATGCATCTAATTACAATCCCGAAGGAAATGGACAAGCTGAGTCTAGTAATAAAAATTTGTTGAATATTATCAAAAGAACCTTTTTGGAGCTTAACAAGATAAAATGGGGTGAGCAATTTGAAGTTGATGTCCTGGGGTAGACCACATTACTATTAAAAGAGCCACCCAAAGAGCCTATTTGAGTTAGTGAATGGAACTCTTAGCCCTATTGCCCCGTGCATATGCAATTATCCTCATATCAGTTCATTCAACAACTAGAAGATTAAGAAGTAAGTCCATATGATGCCCACATTAACTGATTGTTGAACTTGATGAATAAAGGAGGGCATCCCACCAAAGCAAGAATTTGTTTGACAAGAAGGTCACCCCAAGAGCATTCAATGTTGGTGACCTCGTGCTACTGTCATGGGATAGCAGGCATGAAGATAAGGGAAAGCATGGTAAATTCTATGCATTGTGGATGGGCCCTTACTCCATAGATATTCGATTGGTGAGAATACCTTCTTCTCCTATTTGGATGGAGGATTGCTCAAATTACCTACTTTAATGGTAGGCATTTGAAGCATTTATTGGATTGATTCCCAAAACCAAGTTGAACATCATTTATAGAGTGCCTATTGTAATGTTTGTTAGTTTGTTTTATGTCTCTCGTTGTTCTTGTTTGTTCTAGCCAACCCCAATTGGCCTATTTTTGTTGGTTTCTCTTCCTTCATTTTGGGGAAGATCCTTTTTTATGCTCTATAAGTAGACTCCACCGCTTTTCCCAATGTATATTTTGGCACTTGGTATACCTTTGTTCATGTGGCACTCACAGGAGTGTCCATCCATGAGTCGGAGTTGATGTTGGGTTTTGCTCATATTTTTTTCTCCCCGATTTGTCCACTCTTTCATCACAAGATACAAGTGCGTGTTCTAAAATATTTTTGTAGAATCTTGATGTGGGTATTCTAAAATCCTCTACCTCCATTTGAAATGCTTTGAATTGTTTGCCTAAATCCATTTTCATGTCATGTCCTCTCCTTGAAGAAGTCTCTAAGTTTGCCTTCTTTTGGTGTAATTTCCTTAAAATCCATGGGCTCTACCATTTTCCTATTCTTCCTTAACCATGGAAGTTCGAGAATGGTTAATCTATATTTGTATGCATTTGGAAATCCAAATCCATGGTTGATAGATACTCAAACCATGATTCTCTTGTTTTTGTTTCAAAAAAAAAATCATCCTTAGTGAAAAATTTTCATTAAAAATGGTGATTTTCCACACCTTTTGACAAATTCGATCGGTGTATTTTTCCTATCAAAGTTATTTCTCAATGTTCAGCCCAAAGTCATGTGGCAAAATTTTTTTGGTTAGGGGATGGCGGGAAAATGCTTTATACTTATCACTTTTTGCTTTTTTGGGAAAAAGGAAAATTTGGTCCCGTAGCTCTGCTAAAATTTGATTGGTTCTCACAAATACATGCCTTCTTCTAATTATATGGGGCAAGGCAAGTTGGTTTTCTCAACTTGATATTTTTGTCTACTTTAGCCAAATGTTTGAACTCACCCCGATGGCCTGCACCAGCTTTGATTATAGAAAATTTTAAGTGGAGGGAAAAAAGTATTGCCTTAACCCCGCGGGAGGACACGTGGCAAAGAATAATGGTGGAGATGTGGGCCTTCAGAGGTACATCGGATGTTTTTCCCTTTTGGAAATTTGGAGGAAATTTCTAAAATGGAAGTGTGCCACTACTTCTCAATTAATTTTTCAAGCCTAAGGATTTTCAAGTTGCGCCATAATGACACAAGTGACTTTAGAAATATAATGTAAATTAACGCTCACCCAACATCTCAACTTTTGGTGAACATCTCAAGATGCACCATGGTGAACAATCTTAATTCATTTAAGAAAAGTCAAAGGGGTGGGAAGACCATCGAGGCAACTTGGATTTTTTCCTCTTGTCATCAAAAGGATTAAAATCTCAAAATGGCCAAAGAAGCTCAACTAGAAGAAGGTCAAAGTTGGCGTTGAAAATGTCAAAAGAGAGGTGGGCCATTTTCAACTTGGATTTTTTAAATATCCTCCATTCAAATGACTAAAATCATCAATTGACCGATGGGCCCGATAGAGAAAAGTTAAAACTAGCTCCAGTCAAAGGCGAAGGTGCAGACCTTCGGAAGAAAATTAAATTTTTTTCCTTTTGTGGAAAAGGAGTTAAAAGTGAAAAGGGAAGCGTGGTTCCAATGGGACCCACATTGGGACACATGTCAAGCTCATTTCTTAAGGGTGGAGCTATAGGGAAAACTTGGAAAATTTTCCTTTTCCAAAAATGAGGTAAAATTATAGAATTTGGCTCATTAGTTCTTTGAGACCCACCTTAGGACATGTGTCGCTCATTTCTCAAAGGCGGATGCTTCCCTAGAGGAAAGTGAAAATTTTAATTTTTCCAAAACTTTTAAAAGGAAAAAAGACCACCCGTAAATCCACACTCTAAAATGGATCTCCCACATGGAAGGTCCAAATTCAAAATAGAAATCAACGGTGTTGTCTCTATATCTTATTTTTCCACATGACATTTTCACTCCAGAGCTCCCGGGGACACGTATTCTTTTGATTTTTTATCATTTCTTTGAGTCTCCTAAAATGTCAAACAAAAAGGAACATTAAGTTGAGGCCCGGAATTCCATTGGTTGGAAAGGACATTTACGATTTTTGCGCATGATTTTCCCAATATTCCCATTACAAAGTTTTTCTTTTCAGTAAGAACTGAAATAGAAGAAGAAGAAACAATCTTCACCATTAATATGCAATCTGTTTTCATGATTCGACCCCGATTTTTCTTTCCTTTGCACACGAAGGACTTGTTGATATCCGGGTTTCGTGAGAAAAATATGGGAATGTCTTATACCATTAAGTTGAGATCTGACCTTTGGGCTGGATTTGATCTTCCATTTCTTCTTCCCGGAACTTTCCAAAGAAACCAGTGATAGAATAGGGGTGGAAGTGGTTGATGAGTAGAGGGAAAAGTTACATACCGAGGAAAAATTTGAATGCGGGAGATGTTCTTTGAAGATATTTTCCCCATGAGCACCTAACAACTTTTTCCCGAGATCTAATTCTGGAATCATGATCCTTCATGGTGAGCACAAGTGCACTCAATGTCTCTAGTTTTGGGGAGGGAAAGGCCCTATTGTAAAATGATATAAATAGGCATGATTTTACTGTTAAAAGGGTTGGGAGTTTATGAATGTAGAAGTGTTAGGAGTCAGAAACTGATTTCCTAAGAGAAAATCTTGATAGAGCCTCGTCTTTTTGAGAAACAATCTAAAGAAGCCAATTTATCTCCTTTGTGTAAAATTTCATCATGTCAATCACAAACGAGAGGTACAACCATTGATGAGATCTCATATTGTTCTAAAACTTTTCCCTCCATAAATTTAACCAAACTCTTGAGTTAATTTGTGTTATTATTGAGCAAAATTTGTGTTTGCTTCATTTGAATGTCTACAAGTAGTTTTTCTTGTTCTGTTGCTTTCTTACATTGAAATCTATGTGAATTGTAGTCCCCACTTCCCTTTTACACCTTTTTATGTTTATTTTGATATTGTGATTACATTATAGACATTATTATGTTTTGACTTAGTTTGATGTTAGACATTTGATCATGGATTATTGCGATCTTGATTTGATTATGATGCACGATGATTATTAGAGACACTCATATGTGGATAATGATATACTATTTGACATGGATGTTTTATGGATGTTTTCGGACATGTGATTTTGGATACTATGAGTAGATTTAGAAAATGAATATTATATGATGATGATATAGTTGTTGATATAAATTGTATGTGATAATGTTAAATTTCCTTGATGTTGTTGTGATTCACTTACGAGATAATGAGTTTTACTTTGATGTTGATATTCATTTATATAGTTTTTTTGTGATTTCATTTATATCACATTGATGTTCTGATATGGCCACGAGGTCAAAGGATGTATTTACCTTTTTGTAGGTTTAAAACATCACAACAAACATCGAGGGATCGGACACCAACCACAATGGAATTCTAGGAATTCAACAAGGTCACCATGACAACATGTCTTGTGTGTGTGTGTTGTATTCGTTAGGGATTCCCATAGGGGGATCACCTTTATATGTTACCATGGGTTTTGTATTTAATTAATGTGTTTCTTTTATCATTGTATTATGTATTTTATTAGTGATGTGTTCCTTTCTTTTATTTATGTTGTGGAGATTAATGTGAGAAATCATATGGTTAAAATTTAAATAAATTAAATTGGGATATGGGAAAGTAATAATGAAATTTGTTGGTTTATATTAAATATGTAAGGGATGTGTAAGTTGTGTAAGAGTATGTTTAAGTCTAATTTTGGAGTATGAAATACTCCATCTCCTTGGAAATTCGAATTTGTCCTTGGGAGCTATTTTTGGAGGCTTGTGGGACAAGTAAAACTTGTCCCATACCTCTAAATTTAATTTACCAACCATACTTATGGTTGGAGAAGTGATTTTTGACTTTTATAATGAATTTTATTAATCATGTTGCTTTGTTTTGATTGCACTCTCTTACATTTTATTTAATTTTCTGTCCCTTAAGGTGTGGGCTTTTTGGAGTGTGCAAGTAATTTGTCATATTTTTACCCACCTCTTTATTGTGCTTGGGAGAATGAAATTTTTCTTTTGTGTTTGAATTTGAGGATGTGTGATGTGGCATCCTACATGGATCCACATCATCCTCTTCTCTTCCCTCTTTTATATAATTCAAACTCTTTGCTTGTTTTGGGTTGTTGAAACTTTGTGCATGCTTCCTTGGGGCACATTTTTGTTGTTTTAGAGCTCTTGTGGATTCTGGAGGAAACAAGAGATAATTCATACTTGGAATTACTATTTTGGGACTGTGTTTTGAGCCTTGAAGTTTCTATTTGGAAACAAAAGCTACCATGGAAAGGTAGGAATTTAACTCTTCTTTTATGTTGTCACTTTCTTTTGTGTATGGATGAATGGTGCATGTTTTGTTTTATTTATTGGTTGGTTGGGTAGACTGCCATAGGAATGGTGTAGGAGAAGGCTATGGGGAATCCATGTGGGGGGCATAAGGAATGCCATTGGCATCAAATTTTGTGGAGGGAGTTTGGGTTTGGGATCCACCATGGAAAATAAATAGCTTGCATTTCTTACTTTGTGGGGGGCATAAGGAAATCTATGGGGGGCATAAGGAGGGATTTTGGGGGGCATAAGGATATGTGTGTGATGAATTATTTTGGTAGTTTGTTATTGGTATATGCTGAATTCCCAATTGGGAGGCATAAGTAACTTCCCCATAAACCTTGCTCAATTGGCTTGCATGATCAAGCTTGAGTTTTGATTTGAATGTTTTCTATTGTAGTTGTAAATTTGTTTTTGTGAACTATGTGTTATATTAAAATGTGCATGTTTGAAAGAATGTTGTGTGTTGTGGAATCCATTTTTTCCATGGGTCTAGTCAAACCTCTTATTGTGTTTTGGTTGGGGCTCGGGGCCAATGATGAAGGCTTCTCCTTTCATTAGATGTCTTGATTGGTAGAGAGCGTTGCCTTTACCACTCTTTTGTCTTGGTGGGAATGTCTAAAAATGAAATTTAGTATTTTCTTTTGATTATGGATGATTTTTTATGAACAACTAAATGTATTGGATTAGTTTAGAAACTAAATACCACACTTAAATTATAAAATTGATAAATAGATCCTTCAAAGATTTGATCACTGGCATTGTGAATATTAAACTAGAAAATGTGTTGATTAAAAAGTATAGTTCGGGCCTACACATAATAATAAACTTGGAAAATTTAAAATTTAACATGATATATTAGCAAGGAACTCAAATTGACAAAGAAAACTTAAGAAAACAATTTAACCATTGCAAAATCACACTCAATCTCTTCCTCAGCCGTTTTCATCATTTGATGGAAAAATGTATATTGAAAATCAAACAAGTGAATTTACCTCCGTAAAACAATTTAAACCCTCCGTACAGAAATCCTCCATTTCTATTTGGCATGTTGAGTGAAGGAGGAGATCCAATTTAATCAAATTTGAAAGTTGGAAATTACCAATTGGCTTTTTAAAAATCCTGTAGATATTTTTACAAAATTGACCTCTTTAACTTTATTAAAATGTAAAATTTATGTTCCCTGTGCAAAGAGGGCATCAAGAGATTTCCATAAAGTCTTTTTTTCCCAAACTTGATCTTTCTAGAAAAGTTATGGAACTTTGAAGTTTTTGCCTTGGCGGAAAGTTTGGGAAAATTTTCCCTAGCAGCCAGAGCCCCCAAAAAATTTCCCTTTACAAAATCCTTAAAAAATTTTGAAAAAAATGGGAAAATTTTTTCGAATTTTTCTCCACCGGTCCGTGACCAATCGGGGGCTGCCATTTGTCCTCACAGGGTAGTGGTGGAGGCCAAGCATTTTTTTTGTCCTTAGACCTTTTTAGAATTTTGGAAATAAATTCCATTTCGCCCGCCACCACGACATATCACAGATCCGCGTGGCAACATGGCATGTTGGTGGAGGAGGCAAAACCTGCGTGACCTCTTTGCTTTTGAATTTTTTTGGAAAACTTCCCTTAAATCTTCCATGGCCCCGCACTCCCGCCCTGCCTCGGAGAATATCTTTCCGCAGACGCACGGACCCACCCATCAATCTTATTCCTTTTTCCTCCCTTTGGCATATTTATCCAATTAACCCCGCCACTCCACCTTTCCCTCTCTCCTTTTCCCCACATTAGTTCATTGATTGCCACATGTCCCTGGGGACCCATGGGTACATGGGTGCTATTTGTTTTCTTTCTCCCTTTGGTGAATTTTCCACAAGACTCCCGCCACCCCGCCCTTCCTTTCTTCTTTTTTCGAATGACACAGAGGCCGCCACGTGTCCCTAGAGGACCCGCAGAGGTGTAAGAGAGTTTTAATATTCACACCCACATGGGGGAAAATTACTAATGCCACCCACTGACCCGCCAACCCGTGAAAGGGGTTTTCTTCCCCTCTCGCCATGTTTCCCCTTTAGGGAAAATTTGATCCCTAATGTCCACCTGCTCATAACTAGAGTTCTACAAGGAGTTAGGAGGACTTCTTTATATCACTAGAAAGGTGAGAAAATTTAATATCCAATGGGAATGATTTAGAGAAATTTTGGATGTGTTAAGTATGAGAAAAATTAAGTTGAAACTCTGAGCCTATTTGAGAGTGGGTATGGGGTAAATTACTCCATGAACCTAACTGAAAATTCTAACCCTAAAATTTGAACCATGTGAACTTGATATTTGTTAATGAAGGAAAAATATGTTCTAATAATTTAGATTTGTTCTAGAACCTAATAGGGTCAATTGTTGTCTTGCAACTTGGTTATGAACACTTCTAATAAAAAAAATTATTCCATAATTTTCTAACTAACCCTAGGTGGTTTCTTGGGTCTCAAGTGGGTTGTTGTAAATGGGCATCACACCTTTATATCAAAGCAAAGGTTCAAAATCTTGGACCATTGGGCACACTAGAAAACTTGGAGACATGAAACTTAAACCTAGCACACTTTTAAATCTAGAAAACAACCCAGTTAGAATTTGTATATTTTAGCAAACATGGACATTGTGTAAAACTTAGCAAAATTAACTAGAGTAGGAGGTGAGATGGAGTGAGAGAAAATTTCATAGAGACTCGGACTTACCACCACCACCACCACCGATCGGGTGTAGCAAGCTATCCTAGCCTAGATTTTATAAACTCTTTAGGATGTCAATGCCGCTTTATGCGGAGGATTAGGAGGAGGACATGTACTAGTCATGAAAGAGCCCCTTCCACCGAGGGTCAAGTATCTCTCAACCGAACAAGGAGAATAGAGGAGAGAACTCCCATATTGAGTTAGCAGGAGCGAGTCACCACCTAGGGACATGGTGACAAAGTTCCAGAGCATGAGAGAGGTCTCGGAGCCCTACGCTTAGGGATGAGCATGTAGAGAGACCTCGAGGTTGTCGACCCATAGCTACAAATCACATTAGGGATATCCTGAAGCTTCAGCCATCACATTACTCAGGTGACATAGGTGGATTTCAGGTAGAGGCATGGCTAGTGAGCTTGAGTGGTTACTTTAATATTTTCCCTTGTTCAGCAGCAACATGAAATCTCGTGTTGTGATCCATCTACTAAGGGATGAAGCGGGAGTATGGTGGAGGACAGAGGAGTAGAAGCTCCATGTAGATTCAAGATAGTGACCTCAAATCTATTTGAGGAGAGATTTAGGAGAAGGTATTTTTCACGGAGGTTCATTCAAGGATCAAGTTTCACAACCTCCGATAGGCTTCTCTTTTAATACCAAAGTATGAGAGTAGGTTTCTAGATCTACTCCAGTATGTTGAGTAGGTGCGGATTCATAGGTTCATTTGGGGCCTAAATCTAGACATTGGAAGTGCGTAGTGTAGATCCATTTCCCACACACATTAGCCGAGGCCATTGAGAAGGCCTATATAGCATAGGAGACTCGGGAAAGACCCGAAGGCTAGAGACGAGTCCGGACCCACATACAAAATGTAGGATGGTAGATCAAGGGGGTCGTACCCCATCCTCATGGTGGAGAGGGTTCAACACAATCCTCATTTAGGCCACAACTGCACATCGGTCCCACCCAACTCCTAGATCTCCATAGAGAGATGATGCATAGAGAGTCGTAGTATAGGGCCTCCTCCTAGGGGTCCCATCAAGACACAAGGTGGACCTAGAGCTCAGTCATTGGGATCTCACTAGCAGAGACCTTAGTAGACCGCAACAAGATCAATGGGATCCAAACCATAGACTTCTAGGGAACCTACTGGAGGTGATACTCATTAGGGAGGATTAGGAGGATGTTTTGGTTGTGGAGCTACTGGACAATTTTGGAGAGATTATGCACATAACCCTAACAACAAGGGTAAGACACCAATCTCCTAGCTGATTATTGGTGACATGGGACATAACCACATGATTTATACAGAATTGAGAACCAAAGGCGAGCATCAGAGCATAGTCATAGAGACCACATGTAGCATTGGTGGTATTCCTACCTCTGTATTGTTTGATTCTGGTTCTTCTAATTCTTTCATTGCACCATCTTTAGTAGAGCGATGCAGGTTGGTGGCAATTAGGCAGGGTCTTAGTTGGGATGTCAAGATGGCTTATGGAGCCAATATCTCTGTAGACACCTTAGTTAAGGACTATGTAGTGGATTTGGGACCTTTTACCACTACCTCAGATCTCTGTATCCTTCTTTTGGGCTCGTATGGAGTCATTTTGGGTATGTATTAGTTATCTACACACATGGCCAGGATGGATTGTTACCACAAGACTATATCTTGTGCAAATGATTTAGGAGTTGAGTCAGTGATTTCGGGGTGAGAAGACTGTTTATATTCACACCGTCTCAACTATACAACTTAAGTGGTGTGTGCGATGGGTTGTCGGATGTATGTTGTTACAGATCATGATAGATCAAAGGATGGGTCTAGTGGACCATCACTAGATGATCATCCCATTTTGGGAAAAATTTTATATTTCTTTCCGGGGGAGCTACCATGGTTACCACCCCCACATGAGATTGATTTTCATATAGATCTAGTTCTGGAGCGAGCCTATCTCACAGCACCTTATCGGATGACCACCCCGAGCTCTGTCGGCTCAAGTTACGAGTTGAGGGTCTTTTGGATAAAGGCCTTATCTATCCTAGTGTATCCCTTGTGGTGCACCGGTGATCTTTGTGAAGAATAAGGATGGATCCTTGTAGTTTGTATTTATTACCGCCACTAAACAAGGTAACGATCAAAAAGTGTTATCCTCTTCCTCGTATTGATGACTTGTTCGATCGGATGAAGGGAGCCATAGTTTTCTTTAAGATTGATCTTAAGTTAGGCTACCATCAGTTGAGGATTTCAGAGGCATACATTCATAAGACCGCCTTTTGCATGAGATATGGGTACTATGAGTTCACAGTGGTGCCTTTTGGTTTGAATAATGCCCCTGCAATGTTCATGAGTTTAATGAATGGGGTATTTAGGACCTTCTTAGATCGCTTTGTGCTCATCTTCCTAGATGACATTTTCATATACTCACATATAGGTGAGGAGCATGAGGGGCACCTTCGTTAGGTTCTTCAGTGTCTTCAGGAGCAGCATCTTTACGGTAAGTTGTAGAAGTGTGCTTTCTTTTAGATAGAGGTGCGGTATTTAGGTGATATCATTTCTTGGGAAGGTATCGCAGTCGATCCTTCTAATATTAGAGCCATTATGGATTGGCCAAAGACCCACTACAGGTGACCGAGGTAAGTAGCTTCATGGGATTAGTAGGTTACTACCAAATATTTTTTCAGGACTTCTCTCGGATTGTGCACTATCACTTCCCTTCGAGGAAAGGGAAGAAGTTTTTAGTCGAAACAGATGTGAGCAGACCCTTAGGAAGCGAAGGAGTGTCTCACCACAACACCTATTCTTACATTCCCGGATCCACGGGGTGAGTTCTTTGTTTACACGTATATTCCGTTGGTAGGCCTTTAAGGTGTGTTGATGCGGGATGGCAAAGTAGTGACTTTTGGGTCTCGCAAACTCAAATATCACACGCTTAATTATCGACTCATGATCTTGAGCTTGTGGAAGTTTTTACATGCTTTGGTTAGATGGAGACACTTTCTTTTTGGTAGGAAATTCACACTTAGGCAAGATCACTTGAGTCTTCACCACCTCTTCACGCAGCCCAATATCAACGCTCATCGGTGGCGTTGGATTGAGTTTTTTTGTGAGTATGACATGGAGATATAACATGTGAAGGGGAAGGAGAATGTGGTAGCAGATGCTCTCGGAAGATGGAGACATGTGGCTATGGCCACTTCGGTGAGCATAGATTTACTGAGCATAAGTCTTGATAGCTTCCTCTTGATAGCTTCTACATTGCATTATGAGATGAGATCGAGTCACGAGACCCCTTGAGGGGAAGTTTGATGGGTTCTCATTAGAGGTAGATGGTCATCTCGAGCACGAGAGGCCGGATATATGTTCCCGAAGATGGAGGCTTGAGGCGGGACATCTTGTTAGAGGCACATCGTGCACCTATTCACCCATCCCGGGTGAAGAAGATACACGCCACCTTGCAATAGTTGTATCATTGGAGAAGAATTTGTCGAGATGTGGCCCAATTCATGTCACGATGATTGGAGTGCTAGAGGGTTAAGGCCAAGCATTAGCATCTAGCTGGCCTTCTTTATCCTCATGTTATACCGGAATGGAAGTGGCACACCATTTCTATGGATTTCATTGTTGAGCTGCCGATGTTGAGATATCACCACGACACCATCATGGTCACGGTCGATTAATTGACAAAAGTGGCTCACTTTTCTCTATGAACACCACTTACACTACCAAAGTAGTGGCATAGGTATATTTGGATGATATTTTTAGGTTACACAGATTCCTGGGAAGATCATTTGTGACTATGATCCTTTGTACACTTCACGTTTCTAGACTACCATGTAGGATGTCCTTGGGAAAAGGATCAACTTTAGCACAACATATCACCCTAAGATAGATGGACAAATTGAGCGGGTGAATCAGATTTTAGAGGACATGCTCAAGATGTATGTGATGGATCAGCAGTCTAAGTGGGAGGAGTACCTGTACTTAGTGGAGTTTGCCTACAATAATAGTTTCCAGAGTTCTATACGCATGGCTCCTTTTTAGGATTTATATGGTAGAGAGTGCAGGACACCTCTTAGCTAGGGTGGGTTAGAGGAAAGAGTATCTCTTGGACCGGATCTTTTGCAAGACATGGAGTAGTAGGTGGTGTTGATCAGGTAGAGATTGCGGAAGGTACAAAATAGGAAGAAGAAGTATGTAGATCAACATAGGATCAATCGTAGTTTTGATGTGGGCATGAAGGTGTTCATTCGTTTCAGGCCACACAAGAGCCCTATCTATTATGGAAAATTTTCTAAGTTAACTCCTAGATTCATTGGTCCTTTTAAGATCTTGGAGCATATTGGCCCTTTAGCCTACCATCTATCATTGCCCCTCACTTGTCTCTCGTACATTATGTGTTTCATGTTTAAATTATTAGGAGATATATTACAAATCCTTCTCATGTGTTATATTGGACATCATTGCATGTGCAAGATCGGGGGAAGGTGATGGTGGATCTTGTTCGCATCTTAGATCGTAGGACCACAGGGCCTTTGAGGCCAGAGTTTGATCGAGTTCAGGTGTAGTGGGACAGAGATATGATGAGACAACAGCTACATGGGAGGATGCTACCTTATTACGAGTTTAGTTTTCACATTTTTTCTAGTGACTTCCAAGAGGAAGTTAAGTCTAAGGGGAGGGGGATGTAGTGCCCACTTCCCTTTGACACATTTTGATGCTTATTTTGATCACTGTGATTACATTATAGACATTATTATGTTTTGAATAAATGTGATGTTAGACATTTGATCATGGATTATTGTTGATCTTGATTTGATTATGATGCACAATGATTATTAGAGACACTCATGTGTGGATGATGATATACTATTTGACATGGATGTTTTATGGATGTTATCGGACATGTGATTTTGGATACTATGAGTAGATCTAGAAAATGAATATTATATGATCATGATATAGTAGTTGATATAAATTATGCGTGATAATGTTAAACTACCTTGATGTTGTTGTGATTCACTTACATAGATAATGTAGGTTTACTTCGATGTTGTTGTGTTTCATTTCTATAGTTGGTTTTTTGATTTCATTTATATCACGTTGGATTTTTGATATGGCCACGAGGCCAAAGGAGGTATTTGTTTTTTCAGGTTTAAAACATCACAATAAACATCGAGGATCGAGACCAACCACAATGGAATTCTAGGTGAATTCAACAAGATCACCATGACAACATGTCTTATGTGTGTGTGTTGTATTCTGTTAGGGATTCCCATGGGGGGATCACCTTTATATGTGACCATGGGTTTGTGTATTTTATTAATGTGTTTCTTTTATTATTGTTGTATGTATTTTATTAGTAATGTGTTCCTTTCTTTATTTATGTTGTTGAGATTAATGTTAGAAATTATATGGTTAAAATTTAAATAAATTAAATTGGGATATGGGAAAGTAATAATGAAATTTGTTGGCTTCTTGTATTTAATATGTAAGGGATGTGTAAGTTGTGTAAGAGTATGTTTAAGTCTGATTTTGGAGTGTGAAATACTCCACCTCCTTGGAAATTCGAATTTGTCCTTGGGAGATGTTTTTGGAGGCTTGTGGGACAAGTAAAACTTGTCCCATACCTCTAAATTTAATTTACCAATCATACTTATGGTTGAGAAGTGTTTTTGACTTTTATAATGAATTTTATCAATCATGTTGCTAGGTTTTGATTGCACTCTCTTACATTTTATTTAATTTGTTGTCCCTTGAGGTGTGGGATTTTTGGAGTGTGCAAGTAACTTGTCATATTTTCACCCACCTCTTTATTGTGCTTGGGAGAATGAAATTTTATCTTTTGTGTTTGAATTTGGAGGATGTGTGATGTGGCATCCTACATGGATCCACATCATCCTCTTCTCTTCCCTCTTCTATATAATTCAAACTCTTTGCTTGTTTTGGGTTGTTGAAACTTTGTGCATGCTTCCTTGGGGCGCATTTTTATTGTTTTGGAGCTCTTGTGGATTGTGGAGAAAACTAGAGATAATTCATTCTCGACATTGTTGTTTTGGGACTATGTTTTGAGCCTTAAAGTTGTTGTTCAGAAACAAAAGCTTCCATGGAAAGGTAGTAATTTAACTATTCTTTTATGTTGTCACTTTCTTTTGTGTATGGAGGAATGGTGCATGTTTTGTTTTATTTATTGGCTAGTTGGGTAGACTGCGATAAGGATGGTGTAGGAGAAGGATATGGGGAATCCATGTGTGGGGGATAAGGGAATGCCATTGGCATAAGAATTTTGTTGAGGAGTTTGGGTTTGGGATCCACCATGGAAAAGAAATAGCTTGCATTTCTTACTTTGTGGGGGCATGAGGAAATATGTGTGAAGAATTATTTTGGTGGTTTATTCTTGGTGGATGCCCAATTCCCAATTGGGAGGCATAAGTAGCTTCCCCTTAGAACTTTCTCCTTTGGTTTGCATGATCAATCCTGAGTTTTGATTTGAATTTTTTCTATTGCAGTTGTATACTATTGTTTGTGTTGAACTTTGTGTTATATTTAAATGTGCATGTTTGGAAGAATGTGGTGTGTTGTGGAAGCTAGTTGTTGCCATGGGTTGAATCACACCTCTTATTGTGTTTTTTTGGGGCTTTGGTGCCAATGATGAAGGAATGATTCTCCTTTCATTGGATGTCTTGGTTGGGTGGAGAGCGTTTCTTTTCCCACTCTTTTGTTGTGATCAATTTGGAGAAAGAGAAAATGTGCATGTTGCTATCCTGGAGCAAAGGAAAAATGCAGTTTGATAGTCCCTTGTGAAAACATATTCATTTGTAATCCCTTCCCACTTGTTGTGGATGAAATTGTAATATGTATTTTGTGAAGAAAGATGTATGTAATTTGATTATGAAGTTATATATTTGAATTGTGAAAGACATTTATATTTTGTTCTGTTTATTGAAAGAAACAAAATTTTGTTATTGCATTCAACATGGAAAGATGTAAAGATTTATAATTGAAGGCAATAAAGAGTTGAAAGACCTTTTTTTTCATATGCATTGTTGAATTAAATTCAATGTTTCATTGTATGGCAAAAGAGATAGTTAGATCTCTATTGGAAAAGAAGATATGTACGTGGAAATGATGTTGCATTTTGTATCTTTGGGAATGTGTAAAAATGAAATTTAGTATTTGCTTTTGATTCAAGATGATTTGTTTAGGAACAACTGAATGTATTAGATTAGTTTAGAAACTAAATACCACACTTAAATGATAAAATTGATAAATAGATCCTTCAAAGATTTGATCACTGGCATTGTGAATTTTAAACTGGAAAATGTGTTGATTAAAATGTACAGTTCGGGCCTGCACATTATAATCAACTTGGAAACCTTAAAATTTAACATGATATATTAGCAAGGAACTCAAATTGACAAAGAAAACTTAAGAAAACAATTTAACCATTGCAAAATTGAACTCAATCCCTTCCTCAGCCGTTTTCTGTCATTTGATGGAAAAATGTATATTGAAAATCAAACAAGTGAATTTACCTCCCTAAAACACTTCAAACCCTCCCTAGAGCAATCCTCCATGTATGTTTGGCATGTTGAGTGAAGGAGGAGATTCAATTTAATCAAATTTGAAAGTTGGAAATTACCAGTTGGCTTTTTAAAAAAGCTCACGCAGATCATTTTGGTAAAATTGACCCCTTAAACTTTATCAAAAATAAAAATTTAACTTCATTTTACAAATAGAGAGCATTGAGATCTTTCCAGAAAGTCCTTGTTTGCCCAAAACTGAGCTTTCTAGCAAAATTTATAGCACTTTGAAGTTTTTTTCCCTTTGCGGAAAGTTTGGGAAAATTTTCCTTGGCGGGCCCATGCACTGCCCAAATCTCCTTTTAAAAATCCTTAAAAATTTTGACAAAAAAATTGGTTAATTTTTTTGAATTTTCCTCTGCCATCCCAGAACCAATCATAGGCTTCCATGTGTCCACATGAGGCGCAAGCGAGGCGCGCAGCATCTTTTTGCCCTTAGACCTTTTTAGAATTTTGGAAAAAAATTCCATTTTCCCAGCTAGCCCACCTATCATAGGCACCACGTGGCAAAGATACTATGTTGGAAGAAGGGCGGCAACCCGCGTGACCTCTTTACTTTTGAATTTTTTTTGGAAAAATTAACCTTAAATCTTCTGTGGCCCCGCACTCCCACCCTGCCTCAGAGAAGATCTTTCCGCGGACGCGCGGACCTGCACATCAATCTTCTTCCTTTTTCCTCCCTTTGGAAAATTTATCCAATTAACCCTACCACTCGCCTTTCCCTCTCTCTTTCTCCCTGCGTTAGTTTATTGAGCACCACGTGTCCCTGGGGACCCATGGGCATGTGGGCGCTATTTTTTTCTTTCTCCCTTTGGCGAATTTTCCACAAGACTCCCACCACCCCGCCCTTCCTTTCTTCTTTTTCGGTGATGACTCAGAGGCTTCCACATGTCATTGGATGACCCGTGGAGGCACAAGAGAGTTTTAGACTTTTTCCCACGCATGGGAAAAATTTCTAATGCCACCCCGTGACCCGCCAACCCGTCAAAGGGGTTTTCTTCCCCTCTTGCCACGTGTCCCCTTTGGGAAAAATTTGACCCCTAAAGTCTGCTTGCTCATAACTAGAGTTCTACAAGGAGTTAGAGGACTTGTTTATATCACCGGAAATGTGAGAAAAGTTTCTATCTAATGTGAAACAATTAGGGAAATTTTGGATGCATTAAGTATGAGAAAAATCAAGTTGAAACTCGAGCCTGTTAGAGAGTGGGTATGGGGAAAATTACTCCTCCTAACCTAACGAAACTTCTAACCCTAAAATTTGACCAATGTGAACTTGATATTTGTTAATGAAGGAAAAATATGTTCTAGTAATTTAGATTTGTTCCAGAATGTAATAGGGTCAACTGTTGACTTATAACTTGGTTGTGGACTCTTCTAATAAAATAAAAAAATATTCCATAATTTTCTAACTAACCCTAGGTGGTTTCTTGGGTCTTAAGTGGTTTGTTGTGAATGGGCATCACACGAATCACACAAGATCTTATCCTTGTGATAGTTTGGTGGCATTTGCAATTTTATTTTTCAAAAGATATTTAATTTGATAGTGAAATAAACAAATTTAAAATCAATGTGACTCCTAGCATGACTATAAGATTGTTTGTTAGCCTCTCGAGGGTATCTTAGGCGTGATGAAACAGAGATTGATAATGTATAGTTAAGTTTTCCAATTTGAGCCTTCGCTTTGGATCCTTGAATTTTGTGTGAAAAGTGTTGATCTGGGCCTCCATTAAAGCACACATTTTGGTTAAAGGAACATCTAGCTACTCTTAAAACATTCTTCTATTTGAGGCTTACATTTTTGTAAAAGTTCTCAAAGATTTGGTACAATCAACTTTATCCCGCTTCACCTCCCACCGAAATTCATTTAAAAACAACTTATCATACCCATACTACCCCCTCGTTTGTCATGTGTGTATAAAAATGCATAATTTTCATTACCAAAACATGCGAAATAATTAGGTTTTCATTGTCTTTAGTGGCATGAACCTTGCTTAGAAAATATCTCCATTATCTAGAGTGACAACTCATGAGAGTTAGGTTTTGTTGCATTGATCATATTTTCTTCAAGGTCTTCATAATAATTTCACAAGGAAGGACATCTCCATCTCCTCCATAAATAGCAGGCTACAAAAGGATCCTCTTACCCTTGTTGGAAGGAACAACCAAAAAGTAGTGAGGATAGGTCAAATCCTCTTGCAAGGGTGCTACCCATTTCTCCACATCTGAGTGACAAAGAGCAAGCTGTATTTCATTGCTGACTACAAAACAACACACTACATGCTTTTCTTGTCTCTAAGCTCCCTGTCAAACCCGTGATGTTGCTCATTCTCTAAGGGAGAATCAATTTGGGTACCAACACATGGAATAGGAAGACTAGTGTTTGGAGCTTGGTCACAATACTAAAATGGCTCAAGATTGCAAAAATGGTATGTTTTATGCCCTCATGTAAGAACTTAACACAATTATGGACAGTAGACATGACAACTCGCATGGCATTAAGCCATGGTTTGCTAAGTAGAAAGTTATAAGAAATTGGGAAATAAACAACGAAAAAGACCATGTGGACAGTCTTAGGACCAATAGTGATGGGTAGTGTGACGTGACCAAAACATGGACAAGTGGAACCATCATAAACATGCACTAAAATACTAGAGGGATTAATGTCACGAGAAAAAGACCCAAACATTTGATAAATGACATGGGACACAAATTATTCTCGATCCGTTGTCAATTAAAGTGTGTTTAATAATGACATTATAAATGTGAGAGATAATATGCAAAGGTGGATCATTGTCAAAAGTAGCATAGTCATTATGAGGAGTGGATGGGAAAGTAATATGTTGAGAGAATGCATCCACAAAATTATTATAAACTACGTTAGGATGAGTGTTGTCGGAAACACGAGTAGTGAAGAGAAGAGTAATACTTTTAGCTCATAATTTAGGGTGACAAAGTCATAAATCATCAATGGAGATATCAATAATAAGGAAGCCTAACGAGAATGGGGATTGTAAGAGGGTTTATGTGGAGTCGGGTTCACCAAAATGATTAACTAAAATTAGCTAATCGGGAAATTTAATAATAGTTAATCTAATCTAGGAGGACATAAAACACTGTAAATAATTATACTAAAGCACTATAAAGTGATTAAATATTTAAAATAATGAAAATGAAACCCTAATATGTAAGAGGAAGGTAAGAAATGAACTCACCTGATGTTAGACAGGTTTTCGCAGAGTGTTGCGGGTTTGAGAAGAAAATACGAAGCTGAAATGGTTGTACAAAGGTCCTAAAAAGAGTGGATCTAGAAGATCTAAAAGACTGGAACATCCAAAGGGTACTTGGGTGCCTTAGGGCACCCCGACATGACAAAATAGGTGCTTTGGTCTCTAAAAACCTTAGAACATGGTTCTTTCTAGGTCGGAGGATTTCCTGTAACCATCATTGTCCTGTCACACTAGATTCACCGAGCTGCACCAAATGTGCCAAATATAGCAAGATGAAGTTGAAGACCCACAAGAGAAAAAAAAGTATAAAACCCTTTAAACATATAAAGAGGAATAATGAATGGGTCAGACTGACTTCAACAAATGACAACAAAGCTGGATTACTAAATTGAGTGTTGGACTACATTTCGACCCCAAATGTAGTTCTAGTGTGTGTGTGCATGCTGTGTCCTAGGTGCTCTTGTGCCAGTCGCACTTTGTGAAGTAGCTAGAATTAAATAAATGTAGAAAATGTAATAGAATGTATGCATGGAATAGAATAGAATCCCTCCCCATATGTTGTGTGTGTTGATGTAGATCTCCTAGCCTTGATGCATGGAACGATGTGGATGCAAGTGATGCAATGGATGAAATCGTAGATGGAGTGATAGTAGTAAGTGATGAAAGGACCCTCATTATTGTCTCATAAGTTTATATTTATAGGGTTCTTTTTCTCTTAATTCGTAATTAGTCACAACATGGCCGACTAGGAAAAAGATAACGATGAGAAATGTCTAGAAAGAGCAAAAAAAAGGCTAGAAAGTAAAACAAGGATCGGGGCACCCAGTGTGGGAAAGGGGTGCCTCGGGTTGCTCCAGATAGGCTTGGGTGCTCTAGTTTAGGCTAAAACGATGGGAAAGTACCAAAGTAGTTGGGCATGTATCTAAAAATTTGTGAGAATGACAAAATAAAATAGTAAAACAAGATGGCAAAAGGTGGGATTAATTAGTACTTTCTTTGCTAAAGAACCTTCTAAATAGTAGTATGAGACTGGGATAAATAATGTCTTAAATGCATGATTTTGTGACTACAACCAGCCATCTCCATTACACTATGATTGTGTCACTCAACAATGTCATTGTCTTTGGGTGTGTAGGGAGTATTTAGATTCTATTAGATTCCTTTTTGGTTAAGGAATGTCAGGGAACATCTTTGACGTGAATTCCCCCTCAATTTGAGCAAAGAAAAAAAGAGGTTTGCAAGTCTCTTTCACCACACATTGATAGAAGATCTGGAAATGATGAAAGGCCTCACTCTTCTTCTTTACGAAAAACACCCATGCCTTTTAAGAGTAGTCATTCATGAACTATTGGAAGTACTTATATCCTAAAACTTAAGTAGGTAATGGTCCGAGAAGATCAGTATGAACAACCTCCATACGTTTTTTTGCTTGAAAGGTTCCCGCCTTGAATGAGATACCTATTTTGTTTACTTGTAATACATCCAGGAAAAATGTGTAAGGAACTGGAAATCTTGGCAAGTCCATGCACCATCACCTTTGAACTGAGTTGGTACAAAGATCCAATAGAGAGATGACTATAATGGTAGTGACAGAGAGTAGTAGATTCAATTGTAGAGGCAAATAGATCTATTACAAAATATGAAACTACATCTAAGGTGAATAGTTTATCTTTCAAAAATACTCTAGCAATAACCCTACCTTGTCATGATATAAAACACGATTTGATGACATTTTTAACAAAAAATTCCACCTTGAGAATATGATTCAAAAGTGTCCTGACTGATAAGACATTGGATGTAAAACAAGGAACATAAAATACCTTTGTGAGTGTACATTTGTGTGTTCTGAGAGGAATGGTGACATGGACTCTTCCTTCTGCAACATACTCTTTATTGTCAATGATCTTAACCCGATCTCCAGTGGGCTGGTCTATCAACGAATCAAATGTCTTCATGTCGCTTGACATGTGTTTACTCAAACCTGAATATATCAACCGAACTTCCTCAATGGATGTGAGGCCAGGGATACTAGCACTATGTTTGTATGTGCACTAGACAATTGGATTCTTCAAGTGTCTCCTCATCAGATCCATCATCTTGTTCAGCTACAAGATGTCCCTTATACTTCTGCCGGTAGGGACATCTATTTGATTTTTGAGAATTGTCGTGCCTAGATGTGATTTCTTGACCATTTTCGCACCTATATGTGTTTTATTGACTAGAAGATCCTTGTTCAGACCAAGATTTAATCCTTAATTGTCTCACCGAAAAGCTAACAACTCCGTTCACGGCTTAGCAACTCGACGTAAGAATTCCATGACTTCATTTTTGTACCCCATGGATAGGGTGTGAAGCATCAAGTACTTGATTGAGGATCTTCGTTTTATTTTTATCCTCATAAATGGTAGCCAATTTATCCCACGATGCCTTAGCTATCTTTGTATCCTGGACATGTGGTGGCACATCATCAGTGATGCTTAACATAATCAACATCAAGGCTCCGGCATCATCCCTTTCATACTTTAGCAGCTCATTGGGGTCATTAGGAACCTGCAGAGAACATGTGATGATTCATGTTAGTCCCTCAAACTGAAGGATGGTGCATATCTTTGTTTTCCAGGTGGCATAGTTCATCCCTTTGAGAATTTAGGTGTCAGAAAAAATCAATTTTAGAGCAAACATTGTACAAAAATAATTTTAATATTTTATTACTTTATGGGAGAAAATTATAAGCCTTTTGACTTACTTAGGCGTGAGAATTGAGCTTTCACAAGAGCTCAGTAATCACGACATGAGAGACGGGGACACTTCTTGGGGTAACAGTCTGCATTGTATCCGGTTTCAAGTTCTTCTCGTATTATCTTTGCTTGGTAGTGCACGTCATTCTCTTATTCTCTTTGCTTGGTAGTTCATGTCAAACAAGAAGTGTTCTTGAAAGCCTTTGCAAATGAGCTCGTTGAAATGAAGGTTTCCGGTTTCACAGAGGGCTTCTAGCAAGGTGACATAAAACCCAGAGCTCTCTTGAGCATCATGATGGTGTTTTGCGGCCTGCGTGTCTTCTGTACACATCTTTTAGCACTGTGATCTACGACTTTGGAGTCTTCTATATGGATTTGGGTGGTCCCAAGACTTCCCTGCATGTTTGACATACGTGGCTTCGTGATTGTGATACCGGATAAGAAAATGCCTTTTGGATCTGTTGCAAAGAGAGGAAATCGCTATGACTGTTATAGTCGTACCAGCATGCATATGGAGAGATGAGGACTTGCATAAGAACAAAGACGCCAGGTATATAGTAATCCATCAGATACTGCTGTTAAGTCTTCTCTTATAAGATCACACAACTCTGAGCAGAACCTTGGAATATCACTTGCAATTCTCTGTTCTGGGTTAGTTGTTCGACCATCCACGTGAGATATCTTATAATATGTCATATTCTGCATGAATTCACAGCAATAAGAAAAAGTTTAATGGAAAACAATCAAAACATAATCATCTGGGAGAAAGCTTCAGTTACTATTCAAAATAGTCAAGGATGCAATCTTTAAAATGGATGCATCCACTTAATAAGTGAAGCGCGCCAAACATAACCAATGATCTCATGGAATACAACCAGCTTTCAATGCAACCATTCTAGACCTCTCAATTAAATACATTTTGCACTATCACGATACATTGAACTTTATATTTACCACTTTATTGTGCTAAATGGTCAAACAGCTTAACAAGTTTGCATGAGTGGTGTAACAATAAAAGAAAGTCAAATTATGCATCACAGTCTGCATTATCTCGAGAGAGCAGATCTTGTTCATAAGTAATATTAGTATGTGTCTGCAGGAGAAGCAACCAACATTTTTTCCAATTAAATTGAATCCTTCATTTGTTTTTAGGACAAAGAGATCTAATGTTAGAAATGGCTTCCAAATAACAGTGACAATAAACAAACATCTATTGAAAATCTAACATTAGAAATGGCTTACAAATATTGGCATATCCAAGATAATGAAACAAACACGTTTCAAACATCAATGTTCATGGATAATCACGATAATAAACAATGCTTTTACAAATATCTGAAAGAAAAAAAAATCAACTTGTAATGGTCTAGTATGTTGTCTGTCACCTGGGCATTCCCCTACAGATAGGAGATGGCTAGACCATGGCAGTAGGGATGGGGGAGAAACATCCTTTCCCGTGAGACTTACCATGTGAAGATGAGTCCCTGACCTCCAAATATGCATCCCAATATCATATTGGCTAATGAAATAAACAAAATCACTTAGGGCTATCAAGGCTTCTATAAAGCCTATTACTCCATGAAGATTACCGAAAATTCAATCATCTCTCAATGTGCTGTCAACAACTTGTATTTAGTCCATAGAACAAATACTTATATAATCAGATATCTGCTGTCTTTATCATTCTTTGGACTTGAACTTTACATAGACGGATGACAAACCTTGAATGGACTTTCAGCAAGGAAGTCTCTCCAAAGCCCCCTATTGCAAATTTGAGAATGCAACAGTCTGTTTTTAAGAAAACTGCCATACTGTTGATGACAGCCTACAGTCATCTAGTATGTCTGTAAGAAATCTAGAGATTGAAATGTTATGGGACAAGTTAGACAAAATGCTCATTTCAGAAAACACCATACATAGTTGACTTGTGTTTGGAATCCTTTGGATTGATGGCACAAGATTGAAGGTAGTGGTTATTTAACTATGTCAGGATGAGTGTTGTCGGGAACACGAGTAGTGAGGAGAAGAGTAATACTTTTAGCTCATAATTCAGGGTGACAAAGTCAGAAATCATCAATGGAGATATCAATACTAAGGAAGCCTAAGGAGAATGGGGATTGTAAGAGGGTTTATGTGGAGTCGTTTCGCCAAAATGATTAACTAAAATTAGCTAATCGGGGAAATTTAATAATAGTTAATCTAATCTAGGAGGACATAAAACATTGTAAATAATTATACTAAAGCACTATAAAGCGATTAAATATTTAAAATAATGAAAATGAAACCCTAATATGTAAGAGGAAGGTAAGAAATGAACTCAGCTGATGTTAGACAGTTTTCGCAGAGTGTTGCAGGTTTGATAAGAAAATAAAGAAGCTGAAATGGCTGTACAAAGGTCCTAAAAAGAGTGTATCTAGAACATCTAAAAAGACCGGAACACCCAAGAGGGCACTTGGGTGCCCTAGGGCACCCCGACATGACAAAATAGGTGCTTTGGTCTCTAAAAAGCTTAGAACATGGTTCTTTCTAGGTCGGAGGATTTCATGTAACCATCATTGTCTCACACTAGATTCACCAAGCTGCACCAAATGTGCCAAATATAGCAAGATGAAGTTGAAGACCCACAAGAGAAAAAAAAAGTATAAAACCCTTTAAACATATAAAGAGGAATAATGAATGGGTCGGGATCGACCTCAATCACACAACAATTGGATTACTAAACTGAGTGTTGGACTACATTTCAGACCCAAATGTAGTTCTAGTGTGTGTGTGTGTGCATGCTTTGCCCTAGGTGCTCTTGTGCTAGTCGCACTTTGTGAAGTAGCTAGAATTAAATAAATGTAGAAAATGAAATAGAATGTATGCATGGAATAGAATAGAATCCCTCCCCATATGTTTTGTGTGTTGATGTAGATCTCCTAGCCTTGATGCATGGAACTATGTGATGCAAGTGATGCAATGGATGAAATTGTAGATGGAGTGATAGTTGTAAATGATGGAAGGACCCTCATTATTGTCTCATAAGTTTATATTTATAGGGTTCTTTTTCTCTTAATTTATAATTAGTCACAACATGGCCGACTAGGAAAAGATAATGATGAGAAATGTCTAGAAAGAACCGAAAAGAGGCGGGACAATAAAACAAGGATCGGGGCACCCCGAGTGGGAAAGGGGTGCCTCGAGTTGCTCTAAGATAGGCTTGGGTGCTCTGGTTTAGGCTTGGGTGCTCTGGTTTAGGCTAAAACGATGGGAAAGTACCAAAGTAGTTGGGCATGTATCTAAAAATTTGTGAGAATGACAAAATAAAAACAAGAAAACAAGATGGCCAAAAGGTGGGATTAATTAGTACTTTCTTCGCTAAAGAACCTTCTAAATAGTAGTATGAGACTGGATAAATAATGTCTTAAATGCATGATTTTGTGACTACGGATAGCCATCTCCATTACACTATGATTGTGTCACTCAAAAATGTCATTGTCTTGGGGTGTGTAGGAGTATTTAGATTCTATTAGATTCCTTTTTGGTTCAGGAATGTCAAGAACATCTTTGACGTGAATTCCCCCCTCAATTTGAGCAGAGTAAAAGAAGAGGTTGGCAAGTCTCTTTCACCACACGCTGATAGAAGATATGGAAATGATGAAATGCCTCACTCTTCTACTTTACGAAAAACACCCATGCCTTTTAAGAGTAGTCATTCATGAACTATTGGAAGTACTTATATCCTAAAACTTAAGTAGGTAATGGTCCGAGAAGATCGCATATGAACAACCTCCATACGTTTTTTTGCTTGAAAGGTTCCTACCTTGAACATACCTATTTTGTTTACTTGTAATACATCCAGAAAAATGGGTAAGGAACTGGAAATCTTGGCAAGTCCATGCAACATCACCTTTGAACTGCGTTGGTACAAAGATCCAATAGAGAGATGACTATAATGGTAGTGACAAGAGAGTAGTAGATTCATTGTAGAGGCAGAGATAGATCTATTACAAAATATGAAACCGCATCTAAGGTGAATAGTTTATCTTTCAAAAAATAATCTAGCAATAACCCTACCTTGTCATGATATAAAACACAATTTGATGACATTTTTAACAAAAAATTCCACCTTGAGAATATGATTCAGACCGATAAGACATTGGATGTAAAACAAGGAACATATAATACCTTTGTGAGTGTACATTTGTGTGTTACGAGAGGAATGGTGACATGGACTCTTCCTTCTCGCAACATGCTCTTTATTGTCAATGATCTTAACCCGATCTCCAAGTAAGGGGCTGGTCTATCAATGAATCAAATGTCTTCATGTCGCTTGACATGTGTTTACCGAAACCTAAATATATCAACGAGAACTTCCTCATGGGATGTGAGGCCGGGGATACTAGCACTATGTTTGTATGTGCACCAGACAATTGGATTCTTCAGGTGTCTCCTCATCAGATCCATCATCTTGTTCAAATACAAGATGTCCCTTATACTTACAAGGTAGGGACATCTATTTGATTTTTGAGAATTGTCATGCCTAGATGTGATTTCTTGACCATTTTCGCACCTATATGTGTTTTATTGACTAGAAGATCCTTGTTCAGACCAAGATTTAATCCTTAATTGTCTCACCGAGTGCTAACAACTCCGTTCACGGCTTAGCAACTCGGCGTAAGAATTCCATGACTTCATTTTGTACCCCATGGATAGGGTGTGTGAAGCATCAAGTACCGATTGAGGATCTTCGTTTTATTTTTATCCTCATAAATGGTAGCCAATTTATCCCACGATGCCTTAGCTATCTCGTATCCTGGACATGTGGTGGCACATCATCAGTGATGCTTAACATAATCAACATCAAGGCTCCGCATCATCCCTTTCATACTTTAGCAGCTCATTGGGGTCATTAGGAACTGCAGAGAACATGTGATGATTCATGTTAGTCCCTCAAACTGAAGGATGGTGCATATCTTTGTTTTCCAGGCGGCATAGTTCATCCCTTTGAGAATTTAGGTCTCAGAAAAAATCAATTTTAGAGCAAACATTGTACAAAAATAATTTTAATATTTTATTACTTTATGGGAGAAAATTATAAGCCTTTTGACTTACTTAGGCGTGAGAATCGAGCTTTCACAAGAGCTCAGTAATCACGACATGAGAGACGGGACACTTCTTGGGGTAACAGTCTGCATGGTATCTGGTTTCAAGTTCTTCTCGTATTATCTTTGCTTGGTAGTGCACGTCATTCTCTTATTCTATTTGCTTGGTAGTTCATGTCAAACAAGAAGTGTTCTTGAAAGCCTTTGCAAATGAGCTCGTTGAAATGAAGGTTTCCGGTTTCACAGAGGGCTTCTAGCAAGGTGACATAAAACCCAGAGCTCTATTGAGCATCATGATGGTGTTTTGCGGCCTGCGAGTCTTCTGTACACATCTTTTAGCATTGTGATCTACGACCTTGGAGTCTTCTATATGGATTTGGGTGGTCCCAAGACTTCCCTGCATGTTTGACATACGTGGCTTCGTGATTGTGATACCGGATAAGAAAATGCCTTTTGGATCTGTTGCAAAGAGAGGAAATCGCTTGGACTGTTATAGTCGCACCAGCATGCAGAGACCATATTGGGAACGGCTCGGCCTTCAATGGTTCGCCGGTGGTGGCTCTGTAGATCCACAGGTTTAAACCTTCAACTTGGGGCCCAATGCAAAATTAACTTGCTTCAAGGGCTCGCTGGTGGGTGGCCAAATGACAAGATTATATACATGCATCAGCTAAATGACAAATAATGATGCCATGTTGGCTTCAACATAGAACAGGTCGCAGGTGTGGTAGCTTGTCTCCACATCTTTGCGAGCGATTTTCTCATCCCTCACGTGTCACAAGGTTAAGCTGACTGTATACTCAGGTTTAAATGCCTCCACCATGATTTGCCTCCTCACTTCCTCTTTCCTCCTTGCTGCAGATGTTTCTTTCACGGCTAAGTTTGATTTCCATACCAAACAAACAGCTTGCACCCAAAAAGGCATGTCGACTTGATTCGATCCATCACGTCTCCATGCAGCAGCAGAGAAAAATATGCCGATAAAACAAACACGTCCTCCTTTCGCAGGTAAACGTCCTCTCCAAATCAGTTATACGCCCAGGTCGCAGGTTTTAAATCTTAACCTTTGATACCAGATTATGAGAAATCATGCAATGCTTTATTGTTTATTCATCAATACAGAGCACAAATTATACACCACTGAAGGGGAGTTACACTTCAGTTGAACAAAATGATGTCATAGTTAACTATGCACTAACTACCTGTTCTACTACGCTGATATTCTGTTCTAACCTTCCAGCACTATGTTAACAAAGAGTTCTAATTTTCTAACAAAATGCATCTGCTAAGAACCATTTGTACGAATTTTTTTAATCTCAAATTGTATGCAGATCCATTTCTTACATTATTTGGTGGTTTATTGACATTAATTTAAATTTTATTTTTGAAGGTTAACTGAATATTTCCTGGATAGAATATGCATGTTTGGTGGAACACTTTGATTAAGTTGAGTACTTAGTTGAAGTTGAAATCTCTGATACAATAGAAATTCTAATGGAAAAGATATGCACCAAAAGGGAATTCCTATAGATTTGTAGAGGTTGATGTTTGTTAATAAATTTGAGAATTCTAATGAACAATAATTTTTTAAAAGCATAATTTGTGATATGGAAAACATGAATTTAATTTAATTTTGTCAATGTATACACTTGACATGTAATAAGAGAAAAATGAAAATCAATCTTAGTGTTTTAGATAGTGTGTTGCTATGCATTATAAAAATTGAAAATAGGAATTTATTAATAATCATATGGAATTATTATTATTATTTACTAAATTGTTATTATTCATATCGATTTATTCCTAAAATTAAACTCTTTGTTTATGGATTTATTCCTATGGTATGTATTTAATAACAATACCAAAAATACCAACACAAGGACAACACAGTGAAATACAGGATAACTTTTTTTTTTTTTTTTGACTTGCTTTGACTCAACACGACACAACATGTCGTCACAAGGTTACAACCAACACTAGGAACCACTTGTTATGGGGGAGACCACAAGGTCAACACGGAAACGTTCACACCTATCAAGGACAATGTACTCTTCTTTTGACAAGACAACATGGAAGTCCAATCCACATGACACACTCACAGCTAGGGCAACCCATGAGGAATTTCTTGTTAGATTTTCTTGTTTACTAAAGTGTCTCTTAATTCTTAACTTACGTTCTTATAAAATTTCATGTAATGATTCACACAATTCTTTTCACAAGGGAGAATTTCTTTATTTTCGACTATTGACTAAATAGCTTAAGGCCAAACTTTCCAAACTAGGATCATCAAATTTTATGTCCAAATCTTTCTTATTCATTTGATTTTAGAACATTTTCCATTTCTTACAAGGTTAATTAATCTTGCTCAAGTCACTAACACATGTTCCACACCTCTAATGCTCAGGTGAAGGCATAAGCTCCGATTGAGTGGGAAGTACCGCTTAGGGTTCATAACAAAAGCCTTCTTGTTTAAGGATCGAACTTGACCTTGCTTAAGAAATATCACCATGAATCAAGGCAAGGGTTAACAGAACAGGTCAACAGAATTTAGCTTCAGGGTCACATTGTTTACTATCAATCTTTCATTGAAGTTAAGGGTTTACCGAGATTGGTTAAATGTTCCATCTAGACTTTACTTAATTAAGTTTGACAAAGGGGAACATTTCAAACGATAAAGAGATATTTAAGGTTTTATTAATCACTTTCACTCCTACTTATTAAACCCTATCATCTTCTAAAATTTAACCATTGATTTCACCATGAGACCATTTAGGGTTTCACCAAAACAAATAGTGTTTATTAGTTTAGCTCGGGGGAAAAACAAGTAATCATATTTTGTTACAAAAGATAGATTCCTCTTGATTGTTCCAGGTCTCAAAGGTTTCAAGTGGATCACATCTACATTAATATGCTCATAAACATAAATTTTCGTTTAACTTTTATAAGGAATATCCAGTTCACTTTATAGTGTTTACAAACTCATCACTACTATGCCTTAGGAGGATTTACAACTCAACATTTTAACTCAAGAGCAAAGTTTAACAGTACTCGTTTGCGAAAACAAAACAAGGTTATATCAATTCATTCCAACATGATGTACAAATCAAAGGGACATATCATCTCTATTGAACCATGACTAGGGAGCAAGAGAGTAATAACATGGGACATGCCCCGCTACTATACTAAGGGTTAAAGTTCACTAGAATATCCCATAACCAAGCGGTAATCAAATTTCATCTTTCACATGATGACCAAACAAGCCAAAGTTTCAACAGATACCACAACAATACTCTACATTACATTTACTAGGCACTGACCCTTCTTCTAAAATGTCCAAAGGCCCTTTCCAAATTTTATAACATAATACACATTCGTACAAAGGAACATCATAACCAAGATTGATGCAATAATCTACAAGTCTTTCCATCATCTAACCACGTAAGCCATCTGCAACAATTAATAACCTGAGTCAGTTCGCGAGAACTGAGCAAGATAAGACTATACATAGCAACAATAAGCTACTAGCTAACAAAATCATGAAAGGAAACATTCTAATTCAGGAAATGGATCAAAGTTCTAGCCTCTAACAACCTTTTGAAACAAGATATAATTTTCAACATATCAACTAAGAAGAAACCCATAAGTTTTAGTTATGAAAATACCTCTAAAACTACAAAAGTTTGACAACCAAATATGCAAGACTATGAAATTTAAATGATTAGACACAAGAGTTGAGAGTATTAGGATTTCAATCATATAATCCCGTAGATTACGTGATTGAAATCTAAAGTGTAACCCATCAATCCACATTCTCAAGGTGAAGTCAAAAGATACAAACCAGATCCGATCTTAGCTGCCAAAAGGAATATAGTTTTGGGATCGTTCCGTAGGGCCATAGGCCAAATAGGCTATAAACGAACTACGAGGGTAAAAACAAAGTTCCATCATGTAATCAAAAGGTTTAAAGGATGAAAAATCTTATATTCAAACCCGCAACCATTATATCTTAGGTAATAAGTGACCTCATAGCTAATAAGGATGAGTGGAAAGGACGGTAAGAATGTCCGGAATAGGTATTGCCTAACCGCTTACCTACTGAACATAACCAGGGCCGGAATAGCGACAAGCCTCATTAATACCCAAGTTGAGTAGGCAATCTAGCATTCTAAACACATCCTTGCAATTTTCATAATACCTTATATTTATAACCCTCCCGTTCTAGAGGAACATAGCCATGAATCTAGACTTGGTTGATATTTTCCGACGTCAACTCACTTCCTAATATCATAAACGATGTAAACAAAGGAAAAGGTCTCTCAACTCTCCTTAATTTACATCTCAACACTAAGTTTATAGTAACCTATGCAGAGATTAAACACACAATATACCATTGAAGATAGATATCCTCCAATAACTAACTTCTATAACGATGTAATTACAATTATTACACTCGACACATAAACAAACTATTCCAGAGCTTCTTTTCCCTTTTTGACAACAAAATATATTCACGACCTTCCATCACAATCATTCTAAATTTGCAATGAAAGGTCACTCATCAGGAAGGAAGTACAAGACAAGTTTGACTAAATTAAGGGACTTCATGTTACCTTAAGCAGTTGATGAAAACCTTAACTTTCACGAACCGTGAAAGGTATTACCTTACTCCATCAAGGCATTATGTCTATACATGATTAAATCGATCACACAAGGAATCATCAACATACCATATCTTAACACCATAAAGGTCATTAATTTTATCAAATTTTACTCATCGAAAGAGTAGAATCAAAATGGGGTTCTATCAATAATTTATGCCCTTCTATCAACCCAGGACATATTTTCGGCCCAAAACTTCCTTCTTAACAAGCATATAAATTGAACTTCTAATTTTCAAAAGCCCTAATACTTTGCACAATACACGAAGTGCATAATCACGCTTATCATAAAAAAGAAATATAATAATAATTTAACTGTATGTTTTCCTCTAGGGCAACAACATAACAGGAAACCAATACTAGTCAACGCTGCAACGTTCTAGGGGCGATTACATACCCAGGTTCACAAAAGAAACAACGACATTTTTGCAGAAGGAAGTAACTTTAAAATTATATATATATATATATATATATATATATATATATATACACGTATATTTTTCATATGATCAATCAAAGCATACACTGGGAACCTTTGTTTGTTTTATATATATATAAATGGGTTTGATCACGTCAACAAGAACAACCAACAGAGGCAATCCGGAAGTAACAAACTGTTAACCATATATTGAACACAAAACCACATAATCACAGATTTAAACCAATTTCTAGAAGGAGAAAGTTTCATTTCAAGAGGTTTATTAGATACTAGCATATTATGTATATGGTTAGTCTATCTTGCCTGTTTTAACGCATCCAGCAAGGACTGCTACAGCCACACGCCCTCCACTTTATCCTCTGCTTCACTGGTCTTTTCTTGCAATATACCACACCAGGATTCCCTTTTGAAGGCACGACTAGAAGGATGCAATAGGTGGCTGTCCAAACACTAGATTGCTTCAAAGCAGCTGCTTTGGGGGGGTGAGAGTCGAACTGCTTACCACTCAGTCCGAGAGCACTTGCGCTAGAAAGCTACACACCGACCATGGTTTGAAGCTCGGACACAAGACATAATGATTACATCGCTCCTGGCTCTGAAAGGCATCTACCGTAATTGATACACAACCTTTTCCTTCATCAGATTTGGGGACAACATCAAACTCTCGGTGCAAACATTGCAGCTGTAGCTTGAAAGTGTGATAATTTCAACAGAGATGTCTCCAGCATAGATCAAGGGCACAAAAATCAGACCCCAACGCCTTTCTACTGTACAAAGACACTCCCCTGAAGATTTTCCATTACCCAAAAATAATGTTTGTAGGGAAATCCCTGTCTAAAGTCCTCGCCCCAACTGTTGTCACCCACAAAGTGCTTGGCACGAGCTGCAACATTTCTCTGTCCAGCTACATAAGGAATCCCCTTGGTAGCATTAACAGGAGGTGCCCCCTGCAGACCAAAGATGATTTTTAACTTGTGTGGGGAAAACCTGCTGGGAGTGGCAATTCACAGCTTCCTCTTCTTCCTTCAGCAGTGGGGCCAATAGAAAGAGCTCTAAGGAGCATTGCATCTCACTCTCTCTGTTACTGCTATTGAAAGATTATAAAGAGCATAGACTAGGCATTAGCTATGAACAACTGATTACTCATTGCGATCCTCTCACGCATTCTCCAACTCCTGCACTCCTTATTTCTCCTCTCACTCTTGCCTTCCAATTGCGTAGCCATTGGCTTCTCTTATGCATTTCTGGTGATGTCCCCTCTAAGACCAAAGGATCCCAATTACCTAGAATGAGAAGCGACACCGAGATTTGGCCGTTAATGAGTTCTGTTCGGAACAGGTGAAACTACCATGGACAGCAAGAGAAAACTGCCATGTCATATAAGCAAAAGCCGTGACACATACAGAACCACTGTTGCTACTAGCGAAACCACTGTGCCACAAATGGAACCACTGTGACGCTTTCAAAACTGCCAGATTGCATTATGGAAGGCGCATTCTGCACGGTAGCATTTGACTCAAAACCATTACGTAATGCAAAGCCATGGATCTCCTGGTAATGCTCTTACTGTCACTTAATCGATTTGATACAAAATATCTTGAAGGAGAATCCCGAATTTGAGGATGCAGTCGAACTGAACAGATAACAACCTAGTGGACAACCTGCTCGTTGGAAGCGCTCAAAACGGCTTCTGCTACAGCTGCAAGATTTTGCAACAACTGATCACGACTGTGGTCGCGTGCAACCAGAACACTCCTCGCAGTCGCCCAAGAGAAGGGAGGTAACACGCCTGCTACACTATCTTGTAGCTTCATCCACACCCACGTCAAACCAGGCTCACGCAGCAACCTAGGCAGAGAAAAAAAACGTGCCAGGAGGAAGCAAAAATGCCCACGCAACCAGGAAAGACACCCCCCAACCACCACACGCGGTCCAAGGAAGAAAACGCGTCCACACTCCACCTACTCACATTCAAAGAGAATCAAGAACAGATCATGTCGAAGAAAAATGTGACTCCGCTCAGACCTCACGCAAGGACAGACAAGACGCTGGTCAAATCTGCAGGCCGGGTGGTTGGGAGGAGGCCACGGTGGCAGTGGAGGCCGATGCCCACGGGGCATTACATTCTCCTCCCCTTAAGAAAGCATCGTCCTCGATGCGACATTACACATAGGAAAGGAAAAGATTTGCAACCAAGGACAGGTAGAGGAGACATTACACCCTAGGGTTTAAAATTTAGCTGATTAAAGCACGGCCACAGGGTAGCCTTAGGAACATTTGGTAGAAATTTTAACTTTAAATGTTCTGTGAAGATTGGCAGTTCTTTCTTGTTTGTTATTTTCATTAGTCTCTTTCCGTTAACATTATTCTTAGTTTAATTCCTTTTAAAATTTCATCATTGAAGAGTTTTGGTTTATTCTTTATTGTGGGTGCCCAACATGGACTGCTAACGCAAACCCTATCAGGCTCACAAGACACTACAGATTCACAAGTACACAAGTATATACTTCAAGATTGTATTACACCACAAAAGGTTACACAATTACGGAATAGAATAGGCACACTCCCCATAACATAGGTACTCATCACACATCAATGACTGACATACCAAATACTCAAACAAAAGAGTACTACAATCCACCAGACATTTCCTCAATTTGCATCAATGAAAGACTCACATAACAACAAACCATGCTACAGGTACATAGTGTCCACAAGGGAATCAATGACATGTCCACAACATCACAACACATAACCATCTGACATGAGTAACACATACATCAAAAGACCACTACTAAACATCACAATAACTCAACATATATCCCGAAACATCAACCATACAGACAAATATCATAAGCCTCCCTCAAACTCTTATGCCTTCCTCAAGTCTCTTATGCCTCCCTCAAACTCTTATGCCTCCCTCAAGTCTCTTATGCCTCCGTCAAACTCTTATGCCTCCCCTAACACTCTTACGCCTCCCTCAAGTCTCTTATGCCTCCCTCAAACTCTTATGCCTCCCTCAAGTCTCTTATGCCTCCCTCAAAATCTTATGCCTCCCTCAAAGAGGCCGGTTGTTCCTATGGTCCAAGACACATAGAGTTTGGACACTCCTAACCCAAGTGACATAATAATGCCTGGTTCAACAACCCGCTAGTTATATGTACCCCTTGGGGCATACCCCCATACAACGAAGCGGGTCCATAGGTCCAACCAATCCATGGTGCATCCCATGACCCTATTCCACACATCACGACATTAGAACCAAAGCACAACAATCCAGTCAAAGTGCCAAGTGGCAAAGTACAAGCCTTGGGCAAGGCGGTAAAATTCCAAATTTAAAAGAAGACCCCAAATCAAGCTAAAATAAATGGCCAAATAGCCAAAGTTAGTATCAAAATCCCCATGTTAGTGCCAAAACCAAGGAAATGCCCAAAATTGTAAAGCATTGCAATCAAGAAAAGATGCTGGTCCTTGCAAAATAAAGTAAAAGCTCAATTTACGAATAAAATCAACTTATAATAATGTCACATTACGATAACTGTGTGGCCTTATCTAGCCACCAAAGGGGTACTCAACGAGTTCTTTGGCACTTTCGAAAACATCGAGCCTCACTCGTAAAATACATATCAATAATACAACTAGTCATCACCTCCATCTGAATCATCCCGCCACCCTTCGACAAGGCTAAACATAGTCATAGTTGCACTTAGGTTGTGTACATACAACCACATATGGAGAGAGGAAAGAATCACATGTAATCTACTAAACCGAGTTTTGACTCGAGTTATTGACCCATGGTACACCATTCCTCACTCTCAACATACACTTCTACCGATTTCCCTCAGGATCGGTTAGCGTAAGGTTCACAACATAACATATAACTACATTACTAACACCATGGTGGTACACACATAGCTACCATAACGTCTCACGTATGGTAGGTATACGGGGTAGATCACAATCATACATTCACAGGCGCACATACATCACTTTACCACATTCTCGCACCCAAAGTGCAATCCCAATACGATAGGGTTCATACACTCACCGTATGACCCTAATTCACGACATGAAGCATTACATATTACACAACTCATATATACGATGAACATAATAACATCTAACAATAATTGCTTCATAACAAGGTAGTACACACATTTCTTCAAAACATGGTAAAAACATCATGATACAACTCATTTCTTTTAACATCAATCTAGTCATACAACACATTGATACACTTACATATCACAATATGTCACAATGTTCCAACACTATGTCATCCACATTAAAATTCTTTTCACACGCCACAAACAAGAATTCACACGTGAACTCTTCATAGAATCCACAAGAAGAGAGAGAATACTCTCATCCCCAACACATCAACATGATGACAAATATGCACTAAGTGACATACACATCACGTGCATTCACAATATCACAATTACGATAATAATCACATCACGCTTAAAGCACATTACTCTTCCAATATAAATCATCATCATGCAACATCATCATCATCATCGGTATCATCATGTAACACCACCACCACCATGCAACATCACCATACAACACCAATCCGGCCCATAGGTTCAAGGGCATGAACCTACGCTCCGATATAATGTCTCCAAAATATTTTATTGCACTTTTATTAGCTCCACCTAACATTAACATTACAATAATTGTATGATGTACATGGCTTATTTATTACTAATATTTTTTGATGTTATCTTTATTCTCCATTAGGTGTCCTTGCATAATTGGTACAACTACTATAAAGCATTTCAATGATATAGTAAAAAAATGCAACATTCTTACCATACCTTTTATATACCAATGCTTTTATGCTATATATTTCTTTCACTAAAACTAGAGCACTTTCCAAAATGCAAACACACAATATGCCTATAGTTTCATAACTTCTTAAGAGTCCCATGTAGGGGTAGCTATAAGTGTCATTTTCTAAACATTATTTTTTTAATGTTTGCAAATCGATTCATTTCAATTTAAGACGGTAAGCTACAATATTCAATCAATTAATTATTGATCAATTTAAAAATCATTTGACATAATAAATACATCATCATGAAATATAAAAAGAGATTATAATTAGGAGATAATTCGTGCAAAGCCAAAAAGATTGACAATAGCCAATAAATATTAATCTATTTATAAATATATATCTTTAAGACAAAAAAACACAAAGTTCCTTACAACCAAGAGTTCAATTTTTTTAATCGATTCCAAAAAAACCACAAGTAAATTGTTTATGAATTTAAAAAGATTAATTTTTGTATCCCTCATACAATATATGTCATATATACATGTCATATAATTTTAAAAGGATAAACAAAATATTTTAACTCAAACAAATGTAATGCATTAGAATTATTTGTATTTGTTACTATATAATATAGCCAATAAAGTGCACCAAAAATAATGCACTTATCCACCGAGGTGTAAAATTGATCTTTTTCTAATGACAATATATTGAATGAGGAATTTGTGTGCTAACCTTTAAATAATTTTCTTTTGCTTTTCATTTTCATATACCCATGTTTAATTTTAATTTTCTCTTCATTTTGTATATCGACACATACATAATTTTAAGTTTTGAAATTACCAAACTCATAATCTTCTCTTCCCTTCCACCATATTTAATTTTAATTTTGGATTTTTTTAGCTTTTGCATGACCGAGTCAAGTTAGACAAATTCGAGTACCAACACTCCTTTGCCCATACTTAATTTTTTTAATACCACTACACATTTTATTCATTCACTTCCTATTCCACCACGTAATAAAGAGTAAACTTAAAAACTAATCCTCATCTTCACTTCATTAAAAATCAATTTTCAAAGGAATGAAAAGATACCAATTTTCTACAAAACGACATTTCTTCCATTGTTCTTCCCGATGGTTCATATGGTTAAATAGTACTTAAATATCAAACTCCACTCAAACTAAAAATATTCGCCCTTATTAAAATTAGCCCATATTCTCCTCATGAGTAGTCACACACGCAATATGTGGGCCACACTTTGGATTACTTTTGCAAGGGGAAACAAAACAACATCGTCGTGTGGGAAAATCTCCTAATCCTAAAATTATTTCCCAATTTAAAATGATAACTAAAAATTTAATAAAGCCCAATGCTAATTCCTTTAATGTTTGCATTACTATTGAACTTCCCATTTTATTAAAATATAAGAGAGTGACGACGAAAATTCACGGTCCCATAAAAATATCACTAAGACAATGAAAACATCCAAAAGGCAAACAAAAAATATGAGAATTACAAAATAAATAAGAGCACTAGGCACAAGTCGCCGCTCAAGGATGAATCCTTAGTGGGAAGATCATCCAGAGGGATGCTCAACTATTTAATGTTTGCATTGACAATTTCCATTTTAGAATAAATATGATAATTAGCTATAAAGCACCGAAGGTGCTATAATTACGATGATAGGCTTTGTTAATAAATTATAATTTATGTTATAATTTATAATAATTTTATTATAATAAATTTAGAGTGTAGATATTATATAATATACTAAATTTATTAGAAATTAGAAACTAGCAATCTCATATGTTCATTGCATTGTGAATGCCGAACGGTATATGTTATTTGATTTAGAGGTATAATTATTACTTTTTTGTAGTTAATGGTTATAAGGGGTTTGATTGTAATGAAATTACTTGTATGATTCAGATCATGAGAAGAAATATAACACCAAATAACACAATATTCCAAAATAATGATCTCGATATACAATTATAATAGCTTCGCCACTTCAAGGGGGCAACCTCCAAACCATACAATAAGACTCAAATGCTCAAATGATGATCAACTACTACCTACTAACCTCTATATATACTATTCCTATGTTATGGCCAACACCAAGGCCGACCCACTAATGAAAATATAACATATATGAAAGAGATACATAATGATAAGCAGCTTATGATAGCCACAAAGTCGGCTATATACATCCAATATAAGATATATGATTAAGGGCGTAGCATGCCCCTCCCCTTCGAAGCAACATTGTCCCCAATGTTGAGAAGATCTGGATGTCGTTGCAGAAATTTGCATCCTCCCAGTCAGTTGCGTCTTCATTGTCTAGATTTTTCCACTTGATCAAATACTCAAGGTGATGACCCTTGTCCTCAATCGCTTAGTGCGTTCCTAAGGATGCATTCTAGTTCCAGGGATGATTCTCCCTCTTCATCAAGCTTGGGTAACACTGTGCTTGATATTATGTCATGTCCAATTACCTTCTTTAGGTAGGATACATGAAAGACTCGATGAATTGAGTAGGGAGGAAGTTCTAGTTTGTATGCTACATTGCCAATCTTCTGTAACACTTGATAAGGACCATAATACTTAGGTGAAATCTTATTATCCTTTTTGTGTTGTTTTAAGGACATTTTCTTATATGGTTGTAAATGCACAAAAACCCAATCACCGACTTCAAAATGTCTTTCACTATGATGTTGGTCTACCTGCTTTCTTTACATGCGGTTTTGGCACATGGCCAAATTCTCCTTAAGACTAGAAAGCACCTCTTGTTGGTGTTGAATATGTTCTTCAACTACTCGAACCTTTGGTTGGACTCTCAAAGATGAAGTGATAGATGGTGGATGGTACCCATATAATGCCAAGAAAGGAGACATTTTAGATGAAGTATGAAAGGAGGTGTTATACCACCATTCTACTAGCGGTAACCATTGGACCCATCTCGCTTATCTTATCTGGATGTAAAACAATGAAGATATCCTTCCAAACACTTGTTTACCACCTTTGTTTTCCAATCAGACTAGGGATGATAAGAGGAACTACAAGCTAGTTGTGTGCCCAAGCATGAGAACAAGTCAGTCCAAAAATTACTAGTAAAGATAGGGTCTTGGTCACTTACTATAATCTTTGGTGTCCCATGTAGCTTCTGAATTGTATCCTGAAGGCCGTTGCTATTGTACTCGCAACAAATGGATGTGATAAAGCACAAAAATGGGCATATTTGGTGAGTCTATCCACCACCACCATGATTACATTTTTACCTTCTGATTTAGGCAATCTTGTGATGAAGTCCATGACACCTCTTCCCACCTCTGGCTAGGAATAGATAGAGGTTGTAAAAGAGGGGTAAGATGTCGCTGAGACTTAATTGTTTCACCCTTATTTTGCTGACAAACCATGCATTCTACCACAAACTTTTGGACATCTCCTTTTAGCCCTTCCTAGAAAAAATCATGCTTGATTCAATGATAAGTCTTTAAGAAGCCAAAATGACCCCCTACTGAGAAGCATGGAGCTCAGATAGAACCCTATTTTTAAGGATTGAATTCTTACATAGATATAATCTATCTTTATACCATAAAACATCTCCTTTTCATACAAATTTTTCTGACATGTTTGGATCTTGTTGGAGATTCTGAATGAGATTTTGTGTACCTGGGTCATTTTTCCATTCAAACCTTGCATCCTCTATCCAATCCTCTTGTAATACAGATATGGCACACAACAATGCTTGGGTAGATTCATCCTTCCAAGATAAAGCATCAACAACTACATTCTCTTTCCCTTTCTTGTATATTATCTCAAAATCATACCCCAACATTTTTGAGACCCATTTCTATTGTTCTTCTAATGATAAGGTGGTAGCCAAAAAAATCTTCCTAAATGTTGCTCTAAGAAGTATTTCAAACTATCATGATCTGTCTTTACTTTGAAATGTCGTCCCATTAGATATGGTCTCCATTGCTTCACTGCATGAAGTATTGCTAACATTTCTTTCTCATAAACTAGTTTAGAGATATTCTTATCTTTGAATTGGCAGCTCTCGAAGGCAATGGGCCGCCCTTCTTGCATGAGTACTCCCCCCCATACCATACCCTAAAGCATCACATTTAACAATGAATGTCTTTGAAAAATCTGGGGTGGCTAGAACTAGAGTGGTGCACATGGCCTCCTTCAACTTCTCAAAGACCATAGTAGCTTGCTTGTTCCAATGGAAAGCCCTTCTTCAATAAAGATGTGAGTGGTGCTACAATGCTGCCATAATTCCTTACAAATCTACGATAATACCCTGTAAGCCCCAAAAATCCTTGAATATTTTTAAGGTTTTGGGAACCTTCCATTCAAGCATGGCTTTTATCTTGTTAGGATCCACTTTAACACCTTCATAAGAGACAATATGACCCAAATATTCAACCTCCTTGACACCAAAAGAACACTTAGAAGGATTTGCATAAATTTGATGTTGTTTAAGAGTTTCCAACACCTTATTTACATGATGCAAGTGTTCCTCCCATGTTTTACTATAGATTAATATATCATCAAAGAACACTAAAACAAACTTTCAAAGAAATGGCTTAAATATGGAATTCATCAAGCTTTGAAATGTAGAGGGTGCATTTGTTAGTCCAAAAGGAATTACCAAGAACTCATAGTGTCCTTCATGTGTCTTGAAGGCTATTTTATGAATATCTTCATCCCTGATTCTAATCAATGATATCTAGAATGAAGATCAAGTTTTGTAAAGTAAACAACACCATGTAACTCATCTAGCAAATCATCAATTACAAGAATAGGAAACTTATATTTAACTGTGTACTTATTGAGTTCCCTGTAATCTTGACACATGTGCCAATTGTCATCTTTTTTTATCATCACTATATAGGAGAAGAGTAAGCACTTTAACTATGACGAATAATTCCTACTTCTAACATCTCTTGAACTATCTTCTCAATCTCACTCTTTTGCATATAGGGGTACCTATAAGGTCTGATGTTGGGTGGTTGACTCCCTGGTACTAGCTAGATGGCATGGTCATGGTCTCTTTTCGGAGGCAGACCCTTGGGCATTTCTCCAAACACCATTGAGTGCTCATCTATAACTGCTTGCATATCTACGGGTATAAATGTATTGGAATGATGTGCTTCCAATGAAAATAGTTGTGCTACAAACCCTTCTACACCCTTTCTAAGCAATTTTTGCATCTGATGAGAACTTACCATCTGTGGGGACTTTGCTCTTAGTCCTTTTAGTTTAAAATTCCTCCCTTCTGACTGAAATTGCATGAACAACTCTTGGAAATTCATTTCAATGGTTCCTAAGGTGGTAAGCCACTGAACTCCTAACACAATGTCTGCTCCTCCCATGGAAATGGCATACATATTGCTAGTTAGCAAGTAATCTCCCATGGTGAGATTAATGTTATGGCATTTTCCTAAACAACTAATAGTTTTCCCATCAGTGATCATGACTTGACATTTTGAAGCTGGATAAACAAAGCAGCCTGCATACCGCTAACTTATGATTTACAAAATTGTGGGTACTTCCTAATCAATCAACATCATTACCCTCTATTTTTTTAAGAATCCAACTACTTTGAGAGTTTGGGGATTGCTAATACCAGAAATTGCATGGCATGATATTGTTGGTGGGGATCTCCTAATTCCTCCTCTAGCTCTACCTCTTTGTCTTCTTCATTTTCTTCTTCTTCAATAGGTCCCTCAATGTAGAACAACTTATTTTCCACACACTTATGTCCTGGTCCAAATTTGTTGTCACAATTAAAACATAACCCTTTGGCTCTCTTTTCTTCAATTTGTTGAGGTGTCAGTCTCACTGGCCGAGGGAATGATGGTGGAAGGTGCTACGATCTCTGATATTACTGACAATTTGTTTCCGGCTTGAAAGAAATTTTCCTCTGCCCTACGTGCCATGATCATAGAATCTGAAACCTTATGAGGATTAAACATATGCACATCTTAGTCTCAATTTGTTCTTTAAGACCCCCAAGAAATAAGTCATTCAGATTCTCTTCAGGAATATTTTCCACCCATAAGGAAAGGTTTTGGAATTGATGGATGTAATCTTTGACTATTCTGTTTGTCTCCGAGATTATCTAATTGGCTGAAATAATTCTCTGACACACTAGAACTATAGTGCAATTGCAACTCTTCAATGAATACTATCCATGTAACATTGAGGCCACTCTTTTCCATTGAGCACATAACCATCGATACCAAATGAATTGGTCAAGTTCAAGATACAACGATGCCATGGTAACCTTTTGTCCCGATGGAATCTAATGAAGATCAAAGAAATTCTCCATTTGGTTAATCCAATTGAGTGGATCCTTTCCATCAAACTTACACATTTCCACTTTTGGAAGCATGTTACGGGCTTGCAGAGTGTTTGTATTTGGATTGGTCATGCTTGCAGATCCACCATGGCTAGTTTGTTTATTACTTTGACCTAAAGATCCACCATGGTTAATATGAGTATGATTGAGTTGTGGCTGATTAGGAATGATATGATGACCCATGATATTGTAGCTAAATTGTTGAATGAAATCCTCCAATCATTGTCCAATATTTTCTACATCTTCTTTGTTGGCCACTCTACCTTCGAGGTTTCACAACTTTAACTCAAGATAGCTGACCTTATGGTCAGTTGAAGTAAACCCTAACCTTTTCGACTCTATAGATACCCCTTCTGAACTCTAACTCCTCAACTATTATCTCATCCTTATTAGGGGTTTTACCTGGAGTGATGGGATTCTTTTGCCTCTTGTCGAAGGCCTAGCCATGATGCCCCAAAATGGTAAGATTTAAGGATCAAGGTCGAAATTTAGGGTTTTGGATTTCAATAGGAATTCGGCCAAATTTTATAAAACTCAAAGAACGAACTCAAACTAATTTTAAATCTTATTTATAGAAATGTAAATAACTTTGAAAAATTTCACAAATTGCACCCTATGTAGCCGATTATGAAAACACATAAAACTAATATAACTTTTGCAAAACAAGTAAAAAAATCTTAAAATTTTTAGGGAAGCTTACTTGACTGATTTCCCTACACCACCAAAAAAATTTGCAGAAAAAATCACTACCAATTTTGAGATATGGACGAACCTTCACAATTATGGTTTGACGCAGTGTTGGCCGAGTTCAAGCTCTGATACTACTTGTAATGAAATTACTTGTATAATTCAGATCATGAGAAGAAATATAACACCAAATAACACAATATTCCAGAATAATGATCTCAATATACAATTATAATAGCTTAGCCACTTCGAGGGGGCAACCTCCAAACCATATAATAAGACTCAAATGCTCAAATGATGATCAACTACTACCTACTAACCTCTATATATATTATTCCTATGTTATGGCCATCACCAAGGCCGACCCATTATGAAAATATAACATAAATGAAAGATACATAATGATAATCTACTATATTTATAAGAATAATGATTAAGGGCGTATTGATTACATAAGTTAGATACCACTTAATTTTAAGGTTGTTTCTACATTTCAAACTTATTAAAAATTCAGTCGCTACATTTGATACAAGTTAATTAATTGATATATGTAGTAGTTTGGGTTTAGGCATCAATTGTAAAAATCAAATAATGCGTGTGATTGAGGGTAGTAAGAATTTATGAAATGGGGTGAGTGTGTACATTTAATCTTATTTCCATCCTTATCATATTTAATAACATCAAATAAATGTATAAGTGTTAATGGACATGTATACATTTGCAGTTTTTATTTGAATGGTATTTAGTCAGAATGAAAAAGTACATGAAATGCATATATTTGCACAACAAGTGAGGGAACTCTTGAGAAAGCTATGAAAGTATTTATGATGGGATGAGTGATGTAGTCTTACTTCCTCCTTTCTACTTGTCTTTAGTGTTGTTCCCAATTTGTATCTCTCAAATGAAAAAGTAGGTGAAATGCATTGGAACTCTAGAGAAAGCTTTTATGAAGTAAGTTGCCTTTTAGTGGTTCCAATGTCGACAAAGTCCCCGAACTTGTGGATATTTAATCTCCGTGCCATTTTAATCAACAATTGTCTTCTATTCCCTCTCATAATAGGGGTATGGGAATATGTAAGGGTTGGAGGGATCCCAACATGGGTCATTGTATCTATCAAATTTGACAACAACAAATAAAGGTAATGTTGGTGGTTGCATTGATGCGTCGTAGACAATGTCAATGATTATTCCTGTGGCACCATTCACGAGGCCTACGTCAACCCATAGATTTACAATAAGCATGATTTTTTGTTGTTTGCATGAATAAATTTGTGTTCTAACCATCATCATCAATGATTTCTTGGTCCAGCTTCAAACCCAATTTTTCATTGAAATGGATTGGGTGATCGAAATGTTCAATGCCTTCAACATTTGTAGGTTGTGGGATTCCACCTGATCATTTTTTGCAAACAAATGTGGTGCATCCTTAAAAATTTTGAGCTATTGCTGAGTTAGGTGTGTGTTTCAAGACATTAAGAGTTCCAAATCCTCAATTAGAGGGATTGAATCTCACATGTGGATATCAGAAGTAAATTCTAGAATGAAACTTGTGCATTGGTTGTTCCTTATTGCACGAAATATTTTTTGTAATGTAATGCAAGACTAAAATCCCTTCCAAAGGGTTGCTTACATTGTTCTCGTGTAGGAGTTACTTACATAAAGAGGACTGTCCAAAACTGGTGGTAATTGGCCGAGGTCACCGAGGAGGATGACTGATTTGTTCCCAAATTCAGATGTTCTTGAGTGTGGGAAAGCTTCAAATGAGCCTACCAGAGTTGTGTCAATTTTTCCTCATATATTTTGGCCGATGAAACTCATTTCATCAATAAGAACATATTCTATATGTTTCAAAGTACTTTGAAAAGATGATAATGCACTACCTTCAAGGGTTTCAGCTTATTTGATTGGAATACACATGGTTGTGTGGATTGTGGATGCGAAGATGTTGAATGCTAAAACACCGGTAGGTGTGAGGAAAAGTATAGTTGAGGGAGATGTGGTTGATGTTGTGAATGAATTCTAGATTTTATTTATCAAAAATGATTTTCATGTGCTATCTGTTCCTTGAATTATCAATCTTAGTGGAGGTAGAAGGGTTTTGTTTTCTAAATAGTGTAGTATGGTATCAAGAGCTATTTGTTGTTCCGAGACAAAGGAAGTGTTGAAGATTGTGGTGTGGTCTCATGTTGTTAATTGTGTCTGCCTTCTCTCTCAATGAATGATGAACCAATTATCTGTAAATCATGTGGAACATCATGTATGTTCCAATTATTGTGTACATCAAAATCTCATTTCCCCAACATGTTAAGACTGTCTAGACCCGTGTTGTTTCGCAGGTGAAGGTGTGGGAAGACCTACCATTCTTGCAATGGTTCGTGTTGAATACTACATTTGGGCTCAAAGTCAAAACTAACATCTGTAAGAACTCCTATGTCTGTGGTAGTGCGTAAAACATGCCATGGTGTGTAGTTGTTCTTGAATATGTCCCAAGTGCCATTCATGTCATGTGTGGTTGAGCCAAATTCGGACACAATATTTATGAAAGGCTTGTATAAAAGTAGTAACCACTAATAAAAAGGTCATATGATGTTGAATCCTGAGTGACATCCACAAATCTCAAGTGGACCCAAACAATTGCTTGTTTTGGTTGCTTTTTCCATTTATCACATTTACTTGCTTATTGTAGCTCCAATCTCGAGCAACTTGAATAAGTGGTAGGTGTTCCATGGTTTTTAGATGAACTTTGTATGCATTGAAAAAGTGGTTATTTTTTGTGCATCGGCATCACTTTCAACGACACGTCTCATAATTTTTTTCAACATTTAATGATACAAATGGGTGGCTTAAGCACATAACAAGTGGAAATTATTAGAAGCATGTGGCATGTTTCTTGTGCACTTATGTCATGTTCAACAACACTTTTTGTGAGCATTTTATGGATCACAATATGTGATGGAGAATCCGTGTCTGCGTCTCTTGAAAATATAGATAGCATTTGGTGATATGTTTCTGAACGTTGGTCGGATTTCAAAGCATATTTTGCAATATACTTAAGAATGGAATGTTGGGAAAGTACTAGTTGGAAATCGACATTTTCTCTCCATATGTATATCATAGTTCGATTGTGGATGTTCAATATGTCATCATTTCTAGAAGGGAGGTACTTAATTTTCCCATCACTTTCAATGTGCAAGGAAGAAGTAGGTTGTGTAGCCCAGGGGGCTTTATACCTATATTGCATATGTGATTGCTTTCTATGTAGAAATGTCTACTCTAAATAGTTAGTGTGGTGCTGAAATCGATTAAGTAGTTATTCAAGGTCTCGCATACAAGGGGAGGATAGAATTTGTGTTGTATCTAGCAAGCAAGGGTCATCTAGGAGTGATCTCGTAAATAAAATCCAAGTGGTTGCATGCCTAGTGGGGATTCTAGGGAGACACAAACTTACCAAAGTATTGTTTTATGGCCTCAATTACTTTTGTATCCTCCCACCCATTTCATCAAATTTTGGCACATTCTCGAGCCACAATAAACCATGGACATGTGTGGAGCCTCTATGTTGTCATTCATACCTGCGAGATGAGGGAACATAAATATTAGCTATGTAGTTTGGAAAAAAACTTTGAAATAAGTAAATTTGATTACATGTACCAAAATTCTACTACTCCAAGTTCCTTCTGCAATATTTCTTCACGAAATATTGTGAATCTATGATGTAGGTATGTTGATACTCGATGAGGGTTAGAGACAATGTTAAGTGTTCTCCAACGTTGTGTGGCTTGAGGATCTATTGGGCATTCACCAGGGCATAATATTGTGGAGATCTCACCATTTAGTGTTTCAGCAGCACTTAGAGTGAAGAATAAGGTTGATGTCCTTAATTGTTCCACCATATCTGAAATGTCACTTCTACTTTTTACCCGTAATGAATGTGTCCCTCGAGGATCAATCCAAAGTGCATTAAGCTATCTCGGGAGGTTGTTTTTGGGGCATTCCAATAGTTTTCTTCCCAAATATCTAATTGTCGAGGGATTCCAGATTCGATGTTTTGTTTCATAAAAATGTTGCTATGGACTCGCTTTTGTGTCACATTATGAGGTTTAGAAGTAAAAAAATCTTGGGTGGGAATCAGAAGTGCCCATCATGGTAACACATCAAATTAAGTGTGTATTCATGCATTGAAACTTATTTTATGTGGGGTTCTTGCCACATTTCTTTTCCTATCGGAAATAAAGTTGGGAAAGCCATTGAGAACATTCCCTCCATATTGTATTCATTTATTAGCAAGAGCCCAAGATCTAGCCATGGCATGGTAAATGGAGTGTTACCATTGTGGTTGAGTAGAACTGTTTGATTTCCTCTTCTTCTGCTTCTCAGATTGTGAGGTGTTGGCATGAAATATGATGAGTGTTCATAAATTTCATTAAATTTAGTGAGAACATCAATATCATGAGCTATAGAGGCACTTTACATTTGGGGGAAGTTCTACTATGGTTGTGTTAGAAGAGGAGGAAACATTTGATGAATTAGATGGTAGAGAGGAAAGGGCATCATCGTCGATTAAGAAATCTTTGTAATAGGGATCGTGTTGGATTTTATATTGCAAGGTTGCCCAAACACAAGATCTACTGATGTAGAAATCATAATTTTTAAATTATATTCTTCCCTTTGTATGAGAACTATGTCCAAATCTCTAAGGCGGTGGGGTAGGGTCTTTGCTATTGAAGTAATGTTTTGTGGGAAACTTATGGTGTGTCTTGAGTATTTGTATTTCCCGCCACGTACTTGGGTGACTTGTATGAATGGATTAACTCATGCGATAAACATCTCCTCAATTTGGGTTAAAGATGAAAGAATGGTAGGATGTTTTTTAGGGTCCATGTTGTTCCATGAAGAGAAGCGGTGGGATTTTTTTCACTTTTGCATCTGTTACAGGAGGGAGAAATCCTTCAAAGGAAATTGTTTTAATTCCAGGGTAATTTTCCAAATAGATTAAGAAAGTTTGTATGTTTGCCAAAAATATATTCTTTTGCGAACTCGACGTTGGATTCAATAGTCACAACGAGTGCAGGATTATGGGAAATCTCTATGTATTGGAAGGGGTGGGGTGTTCTATTTTAGTTGTTTGTGGATTGTAAGGTGGAAAGCATTTAGAAAGAGAGGAGAAACTAGTTGTATATGTGCGAGGAACTGAAGAAAGGTCAGTACTTGAGACAGCAGTTTCATGTGAATCCTAGATATTTGGGGAAAAGTGGTAGTTGTTAGCAAATAATTGGTATGCTCATGTAATTTTGTTTCCATGGAAGTTACATGCGGAGAATATTGGGTGGCAATTCTTTAGTAGTTGTATTTCATGGCCGATAGGAATGTCGGAGTCGTAGGATGTTGGTCATTGTAAGTTGAAAGATATTATATATTTTCATTGTTCGATGCTCTAATTTATGACATCATTGCTCGGCAGCTTATGTATACTTTTTTTGCTGCATAGTTCTCTCTTCATTGGGCTCATTTTGCAGATTCGACATGATTGCGAAGTCACAATATTATGGATCTATAGTCAGGTGGGAATACATGATACCACTTGTTGGATAAATATCATGTGGGTTAGCAAGGAACGATACATTGTTTGATGACATACAAATGTAGAAATAAGTCAAAATATAAAACTATATACAATTGTAATGGATGTGGAGTTCCAATGGGAAATATGCCTAAGGAGTGACAATTTGAGTATCGAGAAACTACACTTTTTCTTAAGGAAAAGAGTATTAGATATATAGAAACATACAATGCGTTCACATAGTACACAAGGATGTAAATACGTACATAACAAAATTGCATGTATTTTTTATTTATTTTCTTAAAAGTACTAACAATCCACATAGTAGTAGGAGACAATAGCATGTCAGTGTACAATCAATACAACATTTTTCTTTTGAAGCAAAAAAAAGTGAAACATAGATATGAAATAAGAAACATAAGCAAAGTGATAGTTCAAAGTATAGACCGGGATGGGTGAGGTGTAATGTTTGAAGGGAATGGAGGGTTGGAAATCCTTGCATAAAGGTTACGGATGAGTTGCACTATTTTTTTATTTCTTTTAATTGAGGATGAGACATTTCAATCTGCATTGTTTCCACAATATGTCTCTTTTTTTTAGTGAATGTGTGAAGAAGTATTCATTGCATGATGACATTACTTATAATTTCACTAGTCGCATCTTCATCTATAGACAATATACGGAGTTAGCTAGCAAGCTTAACAACCATGATTAACTCAAATATGTCATCAAAAGTTATAATTGATTGAAGTTTTCCTATTGGGTCCTTTAGATCGATCCTCAATGCATATCTATAATCATAGTTTTGAGCTTGTCTGTTGCAACTCGAATATAACCATGAACCATTACCATTCTCTCTCACCTTTTTCCTACATTGTTTTTCACCTTTTTGAAGAGGACATGCCTTGTAAAAAAATTGTCCATGCTGATATTCGTTATTTCTATAGTAACCATGGCCCATTCATTTCTCTCAGTGTTCCCCATATTTAGTACCTCCAAAATCATTGTTACAGAGGTCAGGATTTTTGGAGGGCCCATAAATTGGCTTGTGATAGAGGGCGCCGGAAGGTAGTAGTCATCGGAATCTACCTAGCTATGAAGTGTATTGGTTTCTAAAATTTGAGGGTTGACATAACATTTGGTACTTGAAATAGTGTCGACTAAGCTCCCATTGAAACTAGAGATGTGAGCAAATTTCAAGGCAAGGACCGAAAGAGGTGGTATAGAAAGCATGTCTTCAATTTCTTTGCTTATCTCATCTAAGTGTTGTCCCCACAATGTGACACTTACACTGAATCCTGACATGTCCTTTAATTGCATATTTCTCTTTGTCTCGACTTGTCATACCTACGAATCGTTGAGCATGGTGACATCGTAAGAACAATGCCAATCAAATCAAATTTAGAATGGTCATCGGTTGCAGGTATGTCCTTAATTTTTGTGAAATGAAAGTGATGGGAAGGTATTGTATCCTCATTTTCTATGAGTGGAGTTATTGTTGAGGATGTTTGCAAGAAAATATCCAAAGCATTTTTCGAATGGCTATAACATAGCTTTTCATCGGAATGCTTCGCAATCCTCCCATTGAAATTGTATATAGCTTCCCACTTTCAATATGCTCATAGAATTCTTCTGGACCCTCATTGAAACAGTGACGAGAATTTCCCTCTTTCCCGATCTACAAAATCAAACCCAAACAGGGAACCATCTCCCTTGTATTGTGATATTCATGAAGGGTTTTTTTATTAGGGCACGACCCTCTATGGACCAAATGTGCATAGATGTATTCAAAGCACTTATTTTCATCGGTGTTCACAAAAATATTTGTTAACCCGGTTTTCACTTGCATATGTTCGTGGCAACTCGGTGTTTGAGAGAATTTGTTGGTAGTTGGATTGCAGCACCAATTACCAAATGTTTTTTTCCTACTGAAAACAACATACATTTTACTAATAATAACAATCTTGCAATGGGAAAAATCGGGATAGAATTAGAACTGAGCAACGGATCAAAAAACAAACAGAAAGAAATTATAATTAATATAGGGAGTTTATGTACATTGGTAATTGAGTAGGAGATGAAACTTACAGTTCACTTTTGATCATTCTAATGAGGGATTTTTGTAAGCACACAATGGATCCTTCTTGTATTGATTTTTCAGTTACACAACTTGTAAATTTGGAGGGTAGAAGTGTTGTCAAAAAATGTATTCCATCCGAAAGGTCAACATGATGTTGTGAACCAGTGTTGAGAATGGACCTTAGGGAGGACAAGTGCAAATTCTAAAATGTATCAACATTGGAACCACCTCAATAATTGAGAAATGCCTTCATGTGTCAAAGTTATTTCAATGACAACTAAAAGATGGTCGAGACTGTGGCATTCTGAAAATATATGGTGGTCAACGTAAACTTGTAGGGTATTCAATCATGAAATGAAGGATGTGTTCAGGAAAGCATGCATTTGTAAAGAATGAGAAACTTTAAAGTTGGCTTCCTTATTATTTTATATTTGCTAAAAATTGCAAACATGAAGTCTAATCCTTTAACAATTCAATATGCAAAAAAGTGATATAACGCACAAAGCTTTGGTTGAAAAGAACTAAAATTTGCATGGTTGTTTCTCAAAATTATAAAACTATATGTATTTGTGTGTAGATATTATGAATAACACATTAAAAATGTGTTGTTGGTTTACATAAAGAAGCGAGCAATTGTATAAAGGAATAATTGAACACGTATGTTGAAAAGTTAGATTATGTGATCCATATGTTCCACCACAATATATACATGCATTTATTTGAAACGAATTACAAATTATTATGTTAAGAAAATAGAATGGAAGACAATAACAACAATATGTACACTTGAAGTTAGAAAACTATAGGTATTTATATGGAGGTACAATGATAAAGAAATTCGAAATCCATAGTTGTTGGATTACAAAAACTGAACATGTGTTTAAAAAGTTTGATTATATGTCTGATATATATTGCTAAAATACATACATGGAATTATTTAGTACGAGTTACGCTTGTTTCAAAAACACTTATAAACAAAAACTTATAAAGTAACCACTATAATATATTTCATTAAATTGAATTTCTATCTTTTTGCTTATGTAATTTTCTTAGCACGTTTCTTGTATTTTTGTTCATTTATAGATGCATCGATTGGTATTTCCATTATACTCAATTTTTGGGGTGGTTCATATTTCAATGCATCTTCATTGGAATCATAAATCAAACATAAGCCTTTTGAATGATCTCCAATTGTTCAGATTTTGGAGAGAAAATTTGGGGATGTTGAAATCGAGTGGAGGCGATCTTTGATCATTTCGACTATCACTCTTTTAGGTGGTTTTAGTTGTCTTCAATGCAAAACATTAACACATTGAATAAACTTAAAATTCCTCCCTCTACAAGTGAGGCATAGTTAATGCCAATCCCGTTGTGAGGAGGGGAATTGTGTTTCTAGTCTGCATCATATTAAACTGGGGAGGGAAAATAAGTATGTTAGTCCACCAATATGTTCTGAGGTATAACGGGTAGCTTTAAAACCCTTGTCGCTGATCATTCTAATGTCCAACTTGGGATGCTTAGAAATGGCCTCATTGGGGAATGATCCCCTCAGCACATAACAAATCCTTTCATTGACGAAGGCACGTGCCCCCACATGTCACTTTGGAAAAAGGATCAGAGCCAACTACAAATATAAATGTAACAATCCAAACCAAATAACATGAAAAATCTCTACAATATTTTTTTAGTCCATAACATGCAATAAACAAAACAATTGAATAAATACTTCAATCAGTATTGAAACCCACCTGAAGTTCATCTAGAGACAACACTCTTTTCTTTACCGCCAAAGAAAGAGAATCACAAATATCCTGCAAAAAAATGAAATAGGAAGTTAATAAAACTAAATGTATCTACGAATTCAAAAGGAGGGACTCCTCGATTAAGATTATTCTATATTTTCAATTTCATTCTTAGATATAATACAAAAAAACCAAAAAGATTATAAAGAGTTATTAAAAATTGTATATTAGTAGAGGCCATACATAAGAAGATAGTAAACTGTATTTTTTATTATGGTTTAGAAGAAATTGCACAAATGTTTCTCTACAAAAAAAATATTTCCCCATTTAATTTTTGAGATTTAGTTTACATCCATAAACTTGAAATTCACCTAATTAACACAATATCATCTCGAAAATAAGAATAGCAAAACATAACCAGCCATATCTATTTTTTATTCTTTCTAATATACGTAATTAATGTTAATATTTATAGTGAGTACCCATGAATTTATATTAAACACTTTTCCTTTCCTGTTGTCTTGAAGTTCTGTTCTTCATTGTTGAGCTCTTCTCTTTTGGATGTGCATAAAGCTAACTTGAGGCAATAAAACCATTCATTGCCAATGCCATCCAAATAGCATTATGTAGAGCAGGTCGGTTGAAAGAGGCGATACACATTCTACTAAATACACACAATCCCTTGCAAATTCTTATGTAAAAGCAACTACCACTAGTAACTATGTTTTTGAATCTATGATTTGTGTTTGAAATAGAGTGATCATAATTATATAGGTACGGGTAGCTTCTTCTTGTGTTCAAACCCTCACTCTCCTTTGGGGACCTAAAAAGTGATTAGTATGAATGATCTATACTGACCTCAACACATTCCTTTGATGGTTGAGCATTACCTACAAATAATTACCTCAAAAGGGAATTAGGAGAGAAATAAAGATTTCAATATTTGACAATAATATGTTGACTTCAATTTTGGTGCATGAAAATGATATAAGGAATCAAAAGGATAAATTATTCATATTTTTAGCTTCTTGTAATGTGTAATAATTCCCAGATGTAGAAGTGATAATTTCACAATGTTTTCTTTACTAGGAAATAAGGCTTTATATGGGGAAGCTTGAATCTGAAATATGAGCCAAGTAACAAAGAGAAATCATTTCTTTTGAAAAGTTGGGGATTTTAGTAAACTCAATTGTAAGAATTCTCGCAATAATTTTTCTTTTTCCTTACTTGGGTTGAAAATGACAAGAGAACAAGTGCTTTTAGATTTGGTTAATGGAAGGAAAGTAGTTTTGGGAATGTAACCAAAATATTGAAAAAGGATATACTCAATAGACTACACAATTCATCAGGGATTTTACCACTAAGTTCATTTTCGGAGCTATCCAAATCCATGAGTTGTGAAATGTTTCCCAACTCTAAAGGAATGACAATGAATTCACTGTTCTGCAGATCCAAGTAGTTAAGCTAAGAAGGATTTCCCAATGACTTTGTAATTTCTCCACTAAATAGCTTGAAATTCATGTTCAGAGTCTCAATATTCCAGGAAGTGTTGTATGAAAACAAGCCAACTATACTACCAAAAATCCTATTCTCCTGCACATAGAGCCTGACAATTTCACCATATTTAACGAGGAAGGAAATTCACTTTAGAGTTATTTTTTTGCCACGTTTGTTGTTCTCATGATTTTCTATTGTACGGTGAACATGATTGTGTCATGGTTATTCGGCTTGGTCATGGGGCCATTAATTATCTATTCGACCTCTTGTATGAATATCACGGGCATAATCACAGATACAGAGAGAGTAATATCAAGAATGAGAACACATTTTTCTCTACCTCCTTCAACGGTGATGATGATATGTTGGTGCTGGTTCACAAGGGAGCTCTCAACCTATGCTTGCAACAAAGTTCACAATTTTAAGCCCATGTAAATGGATTTTGTATATAGCTTGGAGTGGGCTGTAATCATGTTCTTTGTAGTAGTTCATTGAGGAAGGCACATGAAAGAAGGATGGATGGAGTTATGTTAAGAGTCAAGGGTGAGTGTTGGCTTGAAGTAAGGCTCAGATTCTCAAATCAAATTGTGAGGGTTTCAATACCCAGTTTTGGTGTGTATGCACAATCTTATTTAGCTCACAAGCCCACACATTATTATCTTGAACACTAGCTAAAATGGAAAGAGAGATAGGGGTATGTTAAGTTTAGCTTTATCAAGCTAGTTATATCCCCTGATGCCTCAGGAATCATGCTTATGAGATGATGGAAACATTCTCCAAGCCCAAATGGAATCTCCACAGTCAAATAGTTGTTGAAGAGATCCAACAATAGAATAATGATCACTATGGGGTTTCAGGACTTTGGGTTAAATCTTTCACTCTTTGGAAAATCTATAGACTCGATAATTTCCTACAATGTAGAGCCTCTCATGAAATGTAGAGGCTACCTTTCAAAACTTGAAGTCCTTTCATTATTTTTCAAAGCTTTCTCTTATGTCATAGAGGCCTTGTAGCCATATTGAACACTTAAGTCATTTGGACCAAGTTTATTATAGACCCCCCTTATCTTGAGCATCACCTATAAACATGTAGGGTGCCATTTTGGACTTCAATTAACACAATACATCATTGAAACCCTTTCCATATAGCTTTGAATTATATTGCATCCTCTCCTTTCTATGACGCCACAACCCCTTGGACTGAAATTAGTTAACTATCATCTCATTTCTTTGGAAATAATCCCATTTATTGCTACTATGATTCTAGGATCTCTCAATTGTGTTTGGAAACATATCGCCCACAATTGTTTTTGGTTTTGATCATGGAGGCCAAGCATGACAAATAAGAAATTTATAACAAGAGGAATAATCCATCAAATTGCAGGTACTTCTAGAGAAATCCTTTCAAGGAAATAGTTTCTTTGAAGAAGAGGATAAAGGCATTCAGGAGTTAACTATTAGTAAGTCATTGTGCAGTAATGACGGGGCTGCTCTGCAGGTAACTAAAGGAATTTTGTAAAATAGATCAGTCTTTTGTCAACAACATCTGCCCCCATAAATCATGGGCATGATCCTTCTCGATCACATGCAATCTCCTTAGGTGAGAAGGTGTCTGTAAATATTGTTAATTCTTCATATCAGAGTAAAAAAGAGTAAAATTTCCTCTGAAAATATCAAAGCTTTATACAAAACACTTCTACTGCTAATTCATCAATCTGCGCTTGAAAAATAAGTCGTCTGTGTTTAAGAAATCTAAAACAAATAAACCTTAAAGACATGTAGAATGTTATTTACCTGGACTCAACACAAGACCTCGATGCAGCTGAATGTAGAACAAAATAGTAATGGACTTCGATGCGCTTAAATGTCAAGGAAACCGAATGCTTAATAATTTGCGTTGGTTTAGTTGTTATAAAGTATTTAAAGACAATTCAGCATGTAGAAAAAGCATATCGAAAAAATAGTAGTTAATAATAGGTTGTTAAAAATAGAAACTACAAATCCATGGTTAAAAATTGCCTACAAAAGTGAAAACGACGTGCAAACTGGAAGTCAAAATTAAATACCTTGGAAAAACGTCTAGAAGGCTGTCAAATTTAACATCGTCGCAGAAACGTCCGGAGGATCTTTACCATAGGAGGAACGCCTTCGGCATAATTATATATAATTTATTTTTAGAGACAAAGAAAATCACTATGCTAGGGATTTTCTCTTGTATGTCATACCCCGACCTCTTTGGGCATCAGTGGCATAGTATTTTACTTGTTATGTTCTAGGGTTTTATTCCCTCTGGGCTTACCTATATAATGCCCTCCACTTCAAGTCCGACTATTAATGTTGAGGCTAGAACCCGTGGAGGTATGAACAATGATGTAGCCGCTGAAATGTCCCCATAAATTTCTTTCGAAGTTCTTTCACGAGGTAATGTTTCTCCTCCTGATGTTGTATTACCAATTTTTGAATTTAACGTTGTGTGCCAATGGCTCAAACAATTCGGCTTATTGGTTATTTTATGGGTCGTATCCCCCTCGAAAGCATGCTTAAGTCATGGGTTAATTTAGAGCGGGCTACTCATGGCATCAGGCTCAAAAGTGTGCAAAACATGACTAAAGGATTTTTCCTTTTTGATTCTCTTACCCTTCCAATGTCTACGCTATCTTGAACCGTTCGGCTACTTCATACGTGTTATCTAGCATAAGTACACCCTTGTGAGGATTGGTATATTTTATACTTCTCTCTCCTCACTTCTGGGGATAGATAATGAAAACACCTCATGGGATTTGGGTATCCCGAAGGCTAGGGTAAATCTCTAGATTTGATGCGTTGGTTCACTTACATTGTATTTGTAACTAAATTTGGTGGCGATAAGGGTTAGAATGAAAACTAGAAAAATGGGTGATACAACATGAATTTTTGGAGATTGTTGAAAGAGAGATGTGAACAAAATGATAAGGAAAACAATAATTATGCGAAAGTCAAATGGATTTGAGTAAGTTTTCAAGGAAAAATAATTGAAATTTGTGAAGGGATACTCACAATACACAACTTTCAATTTGCATGCACACTAAAATAAACACACAAAATCTATTTCTTACAATAAGGGAAGATAACATAAGTAATTAACATAATGAATTCATGGAAAGACTACAAGAATTAACTATTTGAGTGCACAAGATTGCAAAGAATTTCTTGAAAGGAAAAACACTTTATTATCAATGGGCGCTTGTTTGGAAAAATTTCTGCACCAATTTGTTACATCAGCTGAATCCCCCTCATGCTTTGAAAATCACTAATATATGTAACAAAGGTTGCACATCCTCGACTACCAAAATAACTCATCCAACTCAACTTAAGACTCTACTAATTTCGAGATAAATCCAAAATTATCTTTACAGATTTTAGCTTGTTTGCAAAAATACAATTACAATAAATAAAAGCCTAAAACTAGCCTGCATGGGGCTCCAAAGCTAAAAATAACACGTCTTTTACTCTTCTTTGGTCAAACTGGTTTTGACTCTTGCAATTCTTCCTTTTTGGATGTGCTAGGGTAAAATTATAGAACTTTTGGAAATGTTAAGGTAATTTTGGAGTTTTTTTAATGGTAACTACAACTTATTTTTATCTTCAAAAGGTTATGCATGGTTCTGAGTGCTTTGCTTGGTCTATGTCACTTTGGAATACATGCAAAACATCTTTGAATTTTAATTTGACTAGGCATTAGCACTCCCACCTAAGGAAAAAGGTAATAATTTAAAGATTTGAAAGTTTCCCCCTTTGGATTATCCGCATGAATAAGATGACTACTTTGCCCTTTGGTGACATGCAAGAAATTACTATTGGGGTTTCCCTTGACTAATGCAGAAATAATCATTTCTATCATTAACCATGCAAACAATAAGAAAATATTTCAATTCTACATACATGGAAAAGGCAAAAGGTAATAATAACCTAACCTAACCATAAGCTCACGATGGTTTGTTGGTCAAGCACCCTAGGAGAAATTAGGACTAGAACCCTAAAATGTTCATCTTTCATCATTTCACGTTTTGATTGTATGGAGGCTTCTCGAAAAGTGGGGTAAACTCTGCCCAAATATTTTTTGGACGCGGCCATTGATGCATCTGTAAGCTTGTTTCTGTGGGTATTTTCGGTTTCTCGAGTTGACTTTGAGGGATCCAAGGGTTTATTCTCTTATAGAAGGATAGCTTTGGATCTCTTTGTTTGCATTCTCCGAACTATGGTCGCCATTATTCAATCTCTCTATTTTTTAATACCCAGCTTGTGGATTCGCACTTTTCTGAGCTCTATTATTTTACCTCGTGATTGAAGTGCCTGTACCTGTGTGTTTTTCAATACCCGACTCGTGGCTTTTCTCTCATGGCTTGGCCCTGGCCTTTCTGTTCGAAGGTCTCAAGTTGGTGTTTGAGTAACTTTGCGACCTAACTAAATGCCATTCTCATCCTTATAAGATGAGTTGTTAGCTTTAAGATGGGCCCTCATAGCTGCTGGTGATTTTGTCGACTATATTTCAGTTGTTATAGAAAACGGATAAGTCGTGCTTGAAACACCATGGCTCTGTTTATTTAAAAGGTATGAATTTTGTTTTAAAGAAAAGAACTCCTTGTTTTGTAGCTTTTTTTTCCACACATTCTGGGCGAGTTTGTTTGTAATACAACCATGTCGAGCTGGTCTTTTTGTTGGTGAAGCTACTTTTAATGAAGTTGCACTTGACTGCATTGTATTCCATTGTGCTTTGTCTTTCATTTTATATCACTGTGCTTTAAGATATTCGAACTTCTGGTGCAAAAGGGGTTGTGCGTTGCCGTCATTTATGTCCCTTTTACCTCTTTGTTTTTAGTTTGCTTGAAAATATTAGCATATTTTAGCATTATTTGTGGCCGCCATTCTGGAATTTATCTTTCCATTTTGAGTTTCTACCTTCGTCGTTAGGGTTTTTTCTTGAAGCCATGGTACGCTGCCTTTTTTTGGGTTCTAGGTCATTTGAATTGTGACCTCGATCCTGTTTTCTAGATCTGGGTTCGTTGTAATGTTTCTGAATGACTGTGCAAGGTAAAAACTTAGCTCGAAACGAGCACTTTAAAGGTAAAACCATGCATTTATTTACTTCTTTGGCCTTGGTTTTAGATCTAAACTCTCGTAATCTGGGCTCGGTTGTTTTCACTCGCATGTAACATCTGGGTCCGTTTGGGTTTTGTGTTTGCTCAAGCCAACCCTAAAACTGCCAGCTCTTCCTTTTGCATTTTGTTAGCTAACTTTTTGATATTTCTTGCTCAGATTTGACTAAACTCATCTATATTTGCCATATATTCAATGTATCAATGCGTTCATGTTTACCTTTATATCCTTGAGCTTTTATGTTTGTGCATATGACCTTTGAAATATTTGTACACTGAACTTGAAATCTTTTGAAATTGTAAAATAGGGACAAAAGCCTTGAATATTTTATTAATGATCCAAATTAATTTACAATAGATGGGCTGCAATTCTTATAGGAATTGAACAACCATGTGCAAACAAATGCAAGGTTGCACAAACTACAAATCGTAATCACAATAGCTTCAAAATATTCGGGAAGCGTAATAAAAATAATTGTTTTTATAACTACGTAACAATATAACCTATGCAATAATATGACAAATATTGTTATAAAACCATATAACAATATATAAACTAATTACTTTAATAAATAATTAATTACTTAAGGTAATATAATGCATAAATTAATCTAACATTTCCCCTTTAATTTTGCATTGCCTCAAGGGATGAGGAGAGGAACTCTCTGAACCACTCGAACTTGTCACGTGAAAGTGACTTTGTGAAGATAAATATTCGTTGTTCAAATGGTTGGAAAAAAGCCGAGATATTATTGTCGCAAGACATGCTCCCGTATGAAATGTACCTGTACCTCTATGTGTTTTGTTCTTTCATGAAAAACTAGAATGTCACTTTATACTTTTCCACTATCCCATCTACTTTGTACTTTGTTTTGAATATCCATCTCGCATCCAATGGGTTTCTTCCTAGTGGAAGATCGACAACCCGCCAAGTGTTGTTTTTCATTACTGAGTTATACTCAACATCCATGACATCTCTCCAAGCTTTTGATTGTCAAGCTTCTGGACTATAGAGAGCTCATTTGATTCAATAACTCTACTCATTAAAGACAATTTCACATCTTCACTTGCTTTACTACGAGTCCTTGGTCCAGGTGGTGGATGTATCCAGTGGAGCATCCATTCTCGTGCATCTCGTAGCATGCTAGTATACCACTTGGGCATACACTCGAACTACTCCCATGGGTCATGGTTCTATCATATCATCCCCATTATCACTTTCATCATCTACCGGAACATTAGGTTCTTTTTTTACAACCGGTGAAGAATCTACATCGTGTGAGTCTAGAGGAGGAGACTATGCTTCATTATTCTCAAAGAACTCAACATCTCAACTAGTGTATACTTTCCTGGTCTTCGGATCAACAATTTGTACCCAAGATTCTCTTCACTATACCAAATGAAGATGAGTTTTTTTGATTTCATATCTAATTTCTTTCATTTCTTCTTGGGTATATGCATACTTGCTTTGCACCAAAATACTCGAGGTTTGCAAATGATGGCTTCTTTTTTACCATGCTTCTGTGGCGTTACTCGTCAAGAGAAACTATGGGAACTTTGTTCAAAAAATACACTACTGTCTTTGTTGCTTCTTCCTGCAATTTCTTTGCTAGTCTAGAATCATCGATTATCCATCGCACCATTTCCATGATAAGTACGATTTCTTCTCTCAACAACTCCATTCTATTGTGGTGTGTGTGGAGGCAATTTTCGATGAATCCCATGAGATTGAAGGTAGTTTTTGAAATCATCATTGGTGAATTCCCCCTCGATCCGAGTGGAGAGTTTTGATGTGACGAACAATTCCATTCTTAATGTACCTACTTTTAATTTCTTCAAGGTTTCAAAAGCTTCACTTTTCTTACAAAGACAATATATCCACATTTTTATCGAATAATCAATAACACAACGCATGACGTATTGGAATCTAGAATGAATCGGTTGCATCGGACCGCAAAGATCGGTATGATCTAGATCAAGCTTAACTTGAGCTCGAAAAGTACTCTTCTGGAATGAAGCTCTGTGTTGTTTTCCTACTAGGCAATGATGACACTTGTCTGTATCTTTCTCGGAGAGATGGTAATCCTTTTACCATATTGTGTTTGTGAAGTGATTCGAGATGCTTGAAATTGATGTGACCAAGTCTCCAATGCCACAACTGTGCAGAGGTAGAGTTCTTAGCCATAAGTGGCTGATCATCTTTGTGGACAAAATAAAGCTAAAACATATGTCCCACATTAGAGGATTTTGCAACTATTTTTGAGCCTCGTGATTTGTCTTGAATTAAACATGTTTTCTTGTCGAATACCTATCAAAGTCGGTTTTCAAGTTGTGATCTAGGATTTGATTGAATGACAACATATTTTTAGTCAACCTAGGGACACATATTACTTCTGATAATCTATAGTTGCGTGAACCAAGGGTTAGAAAAATGTTCCCAATACCCTAACTATGTATGAAGAAATATCACCTAACAAACATGGTTTTTCAAGCCATGTCCCTCATTGAAGTAAACTAGTCTCTCGTGGCGGTCATGTGTCGACTAGCTCCTGAATCAACATACCATACATCACTAGATGATGTGGAGGGTTCACTTGGTCGAGCAGTTCCCAAGTAGTCTTCAGTATCACACTGTTCTTCTTGCTCAACAATATTTCCTTGCTGATGGGGTTTTCTTTTCTAGTTCCCATTCTTTTCCCTTGATTGTAGTTAAAATTTCCATTATAAGATTGTTTATATTGATGTCCATAGTTTCTTGATGAACCTTTCGTATAAGTATAATACCAATAATCTTTCAACTCATGCCCTCTTTTGTAGATTAGAAATTTCTTCTTCATTGCTTATCGCCTTGTTGATTCTAATTCTATTTTGGGGTTTTTATAGGAATTAGGTTTTCCTTTCCTTTTTCTTTTCATTTTTGATGAGAAGAAAGTGTCTGCTCCTCTTCACCATCCTTATTGTACATGGGTTCCTCTTGTTGTAGTAGATTTACCAATTTTTCAAAACTAATTGTCAGATCTCAACAAGTTTAGGGTTGTCACAAAATGGGGCATGAAAAAGGGAGGGCTCTCAAAAGAATGAGAATGAGAGCTTCATTTGTGAGCACTTCTCCCAAGGCTGAAATTGAAACCCTAAACTCTGCAACTCTTCTCAAGAAAGATTCAATTTTCTCATTTTTCTTAAACTTTAATGCATGTAAGTGACTCTTCAAATTCATGACATTCTTTTTTTGGCCTCATACACCGTGCTTAACTTATCCCATTCTTCTTTGGCTATTTTTGCATCTTAAATGTGGGGTTTCACATCATCATACACGTAAAACAAGATGATTAGATTTGATTTCCGATCTGATCTATCAAACTATTGTTGTTGTGTTGTATCAGTAGATGATCTTGTCAGAGTACCATTCACAACAGTCCAGATCTCTTCAAACTCAAGTTGTGTCTTGATTTTTGTATTCCATGTAGCATAGTTTTTTACTTTGAGTAGTTATGAATCAGAAAGAAAGAATTTGGGGCATTGGTGCCCATTTTATAGAATCCACTAACAGGGTTAGACTCTTCTCACTCTAGGTATAAGGTCTCCCAATCTATATACCGTCAGTCCGATATAACAAACCTTTCCATATACGTGCCCTTCCTATATACCCATCGGTACATGGAAGAAGCTCTCCCTTTTGAGATACACAAAGGTATGTGAAATAAGTGTTAATGTATGTAAAAGAATTAGATATGTGGTACCAAGACAATATTAAAAGGGTTCTGTGATTATCGACACTAACTCAAATAAATATCCTCGTATACGTTGTTAATTTGCTATATACTTGGATAATTTATTTTTCTCGGATTTAATTCATGCAATCATTCACGGATGGATGAGATGGCTCATAGTGCGTGCAATCTTGTCTCCTTATTACTCCCCATCAATTTAAAGGGTCGATGCCCAAATTACATTGTTAGAGCTATATTAGGTGTTAAGTGTAGTAGCATTTACAACGGTTTTACCCATAAGCACTTCCCAAAGACACGCTTTATACCAAACAATGCGAATGAGATCTAGGATCTCGTAAGTGTTTTACAACCAAATTCCACTTTTTTTTTACACTTCTATGCTTTGTTTCTAAGCAAGCATAATGTTTATGGTTGACTATGACAACTTGCAAATTAGTACAATACACTAAAGTATACAATTACATTCAAATCTTTTGAAAAATTGAATGGTAGGCAATGTTTTTTTGTTTTATAGTGCCCTCGTGGCCTCCAGAGCCCAAAATGGCCCATTATGCCAAAAAAATTATATAGCTGAAAAATATAATTATTAGGTGTCCCCCTTTAGCAAATGTTTCTTAAAATAATAAATGAAGCATAGTAGGAGAATTTTTTTATTTCACCCTTTTAAGGGTTTTTCTCGCCAAAAATAGTGGCTTGTTTAGCTGTAACTAAGGGCTTTAGCGGGGTTTTGCAACTATTTGCACCTCTAAAGATGGGAGGTCGACCAACTTAGCCACTAAACTCCTTATTAAAAAAAAAGTGAAAGGGTTGTGGTCGAACCCAAGACTACCACTTCCAATGTTATGCCACTAACCAACAAGCCACCTCAACCACTTAACATATATAATGAAGCAATTTATATTTAAATAAGATAAAACTCACCGACCTTTTGAAAGAAGACGTGGTGCCGCTTGAGGAGACCACATGGCTTGCGTTCTTGGAGAGGAAGGACTAGGGTTTTCGACTTTGAAAAATGGATCAAAATTCCTTTATTTGATACACCTTTTTCTTCTACCTTCACCTTCCTTAATTTCCTTTAGATTTTATTATTATTTATTTATTTCTACAGTCGCAGTTTATAATTACACACCACTTTGTTTCTTTGTGCAGGTTCAATGGATTGAAAATGATGCCTCACCCACTGCTTTTGATTGTCTCGGACATTTTTTCGTAATGCATTTCCATAATTTGTTTTGTGCAGTGTAAGGGGATGACTCAACCATGGTTCTATAGAGTCCATTGAATACAAAAGCAAGGAACCCGCCTAGGCTTCGTAGAGTGCACGGTTTGGATCAAGGATGTATCTCGATCCACAGCGCTAACAAGCTCAGCTTTAATTGCTCACCTATTTTTGCAAAAACTTAGTATTTTTAAACACAAATTGTTGTATTGCAATTCTCGACTAGAGGAGAATGGCTCAAATTTTTAAAACAAGACACCAATTTATTTAAAGGAGCTTGATTTGATCAACTCATTCAAAAATGAAATAGGGTACGATTTGAACCGGATTGGTGTAGCTCAAACACAACTCGGTGTATCAAAACAAGTAGCTCAATGTAGACTGGTCAAAGTAGAGACACCTTTAAATATATAAGAGTTTCCTACAAATGTAGCAATCTGCTATTTTAACAAAGACTAAATGCTCCTCTAAATTCAGAGGTAAAACCCCTTATTGGGGAATTTAAAAAAAAAAAAATTATCTGATTTATGAATCAGAATGACTCCTACAAGAAATTTTTCCTAAAGCGCAGATGCACTAGTGTAAAAAATATTTGCATTCCAAACACCTAGAATAGAGGAGGGGGTTGTTGGGATGCAGGGATGTCTGGGAAATCACTAGAGGCAACACAGGTTCTCTTGGAAAGAAATTTCTTCTCTAATACATTTATCTTCTTACTGCAACCTCTCTCTAACCCTCACAGATCCATATTCCTACTCTGGTACCAAATGTAAAATAGGGATGGAAGCCTAGAATAATTTATTAATCATTTAAATTAATTTATAATAGATGGGATGCAATTCTTATAGGAATTGAATAGCCATGTGTAGACAAATTCAAGCTTGCACAGGTACAACCATAATAACAATAGCTTCCAAAATACATCTAGGAAGCAGAATAAAACAAATAATTGTTACAACTACGTAACAATATAACCTATGAAATAATATGAAAAATATTGTTATAAAACCATACAACAATATATAAACTAATTACCTTAATAAATAATTAATTACTTAAGGTAATATAATGCATAAATTAACCTAACGTAAATAGATTTGAAATGGTAGACAAGATCTTTATTACTCCTCGCATAGCTTGCTTTGGTGTTTTCATATTCTACTTTATTAGTGTTACATCCGATTTCGTGTAGGTACCTAGCTCAAAAATAAGCTTGATGTCTCCTCATTATGAATCTCAATTTATATTATTTGTTTTAACTTATCTCATTCATTTGTATCTTATGCACTATGCTTTGATAAACATTTTTTATTTATTATTGAATTTTTTTTTTTTGAAAGGGACTATACCCTTGTACAAAAGGCTCACTAGCCATATTTAATAATTGCACCAAATGAAAAGGAGACTAGAATCAAGATTTTATAATAGAGTGCAAAAGTAGAAAGATAATCCGCAAGTACCAAATTCTACGAAAACACTAAAAGAAAATACAATAAGCCTTAAGAGGGAAGATGTAGCAGTAAACATAGCTAGGCATCATCATCACAACAACTATACAAATTTCAAAAATAGCTGCATAAAAACGGTTCACCTAGTTATGAGCAGAATTTTTCTTAGGATTTCTCCTATGTTGAACTATTTTCCACCCATGATTATTCTCCTCAAGAGGAAGAAAAATTCCAAAGGCCTCAACTCGGTGTATAAGTACAATTTTTTATAAAGGAAAAGGAGGCAAGTTTTCCTTTGCCACTATGAAAATTGATGGAGCAACATTTTCCTTCTTGTTTTCTAAAAGCGGAACCTTTTTATCCTCCACTAGAATCTCTCTAAGGTGAGTTTCAGAACTTCCTCTGAATCAACAATTGAGTCCATATCTTCCTTACCTTCAAAGATGATATGTTAAGGGAGGGAATATTTCCACCAGTTATTTTAACCATTTTTACACTTTTCCATCCCGCGAAAATTAGTAGTGTGTCCTGTAGCAAAACACTTTCTCCACTTGAAGGGAAATCCTTCATAATCTAAAGGTTATGTCTAATTTCTATTTTGCACTTTAATTTGTATATTAGCAGGAATATTTATGGATGTGTCAATCTCAACAAGGATTCTGACAAAGGTTATGTGCGTGAAATCAGTGGTTTGGGGATCAATAAATAAGATATGACCCAGAGTATTTCCAATAGAGATCAGACATGTGTGATTCCATAATTGGAGTCATAAATGGGGCAGTCAATTCAAGACTTGTTTTTAGGAAAATATTTAGTAAGTGGGTTAAAAGACGGAACCAAGATTTTAGAACCAAATAGTGGGCCCGGAAAACCTAGAGTTTTTTAACAATGTTTCCATTATCCTTGATTGAATAAAAACAACAATGAACGTTCCTTATGCATCGGTGTAAATATCTAACTTTCCTAAGAGAATCGAGACCCATTGCATTTCCGTGATCTATTCATGAAGGGTAGGTAGGATGGGCAAGAGTCCGTCAATCTCCCGATCGGGGTGTGCTTTTGGTAAAATTACTCAATCAAGGAATTCTTCCCCAAAAAGAAACACAAGGTTTGGTCTCAAAGCGGGGTCATAGGCATGGGTGAACAACTCCCTTTTAGAGATCTCCTACCCTGTTAAATGTCCTTAAATGAAGCCGATCCATTCAAACCATTGTTCGTAAATCAACCCACATCATCCGTAGGAGGATTGTTGAGATCCCTATTCTTAGAGCAATCGATCATAGTGATCTCTGGGTGTAAGTATAAAGAGGAAATATGATGCTCTAGTTGCGTAACAGAACAAGGGATTGTATGCACTTTATCAAAAATCCAAAACATGGCTATTACAACCTTCAAAACAATAAGGGCTCCCATGGAAACTAAACAACTAGTTGCCCCTCGCACCACAAGGTTGAGTAGGATGTATCTGTCAATGTGCTTTGGAATAAAGCATCAAAATATTTTGGGCATGTAGATCTAGCACTGCCACCACAAGATATGTTACATCCACAATTACCACTAGAGGGTGACCAAGTATTTCAATGCAATAGGTTTTGGGGAGCCTCCATGATGAGCAAATCGAGAAGGGTTCGAGGAGGCAAGGGGAGCCTTATTTCCAAGTACCTAGTTTTTGTCGTAGCCTAATCATCCCCTCCATCATGTTCAAATTTTCCCAATCTTCCATTTAGGGTTCCATTTAGGTTCCGCTTTGATAAACATTTGAAAGGCTTTTTCTTTTATATAACAATGATCTAATCTACTTCATGACTAGGTTTCATTTATGACACACCATGAGATTTTACATTTGAAAACTTTTACATGTACTTCTGAAAATAGTGTATTCTTTTTGGAAATGTAAAATATATACCTTGAAACTATAACTTGTTGCATTGTTCCTCCATTTGCAAAACAATATGAAACTTGTACCATTTCCTTTTCTAAAATTTGGATGTCTCCAAACACTTGTGATAAAGGGTTGATGAGTGTTTGCAACATAATTTTATTTTATTTTTAATTCCTACACTTTGAAGTACATAGTAAGATTATGATCCTTATGTTTGTGAATTTTGAAACACCTCCTAATAGATGTTTGAAATTTTACCAATTATGTATACCTCTTAACATGAATATAGTCCTTTATTTTATATAACAGCTTATTATAAGATAAACACAATTGTATCTCCTCTACGATAAAGAGATGGAATGTACATCATTGACTATAATTCTTTGTGTTATTGTGAGTTTCCATCATTCATGTGGTGGAAATTATTCCATATGGAAAATTTACTTAAGTATCTAATGTACATTGAAGATCTTTAATGCAAAACTGAAGCAATCAATTATTCCTTGATGACCACTTTAATTTCCTATAAAATGCACTTTGTAGCTCCTTTTATATGATTTTATGGAAACATGATCTTTAATGTGTTCATCGATCCTATTTAATCTTGAATAATTAGCAACCTCTTTCCTTTTGCAAATACATTTGTATGACTGTAAGTGCAATTAATCAATGTGTATTGTTTCCTTTTCGTAAATTTATATCCTACTTTTACACATTGGTGCTTGAACACTTTAGTGGATCTCAAAACCAACTATTCCTTACACATATTTGTTCTATTTCCAGCTCAATTTGATGACCTTATTTTCCTTTTGTTACACGCTTATTAGAATTACTTTTCCAGATTTGATGCAAGCATGCAATCATGTATAAACTTTACATCAAATTGGGAATGAATGATGCTTTCTTGAATCCATTGTAATTGACCTCTATGCATTGTCTCTATTGCTGCAATATGATATTTTATTATGCACTTGAAAATTGAAAACCTTGTAGAAACTATACCTTGTATTCTTTACCCGTTATTTGAGCCTTAATGTCCCCTAATGTAAATTTGTCCTTTACGAGAGAGGTGTACTATTTCATTAATACCTGATTCATTCTCATTTAATTTGCATAGTTCTTCATAAGTTGGATTTCCCTTTATCATTAAAGCATGAATGAAACATGACCAAAGGATCTTCAATTCATAGTATTCCGGACATGAATAAAACATGGGTAAAGTATGTCTTTGAAAAATATACTTACACATTAAGAAAATATTTTTAAAATTATGGTAGAGGCCATAGGCCTCTCTTTTCCTTCCTCTTTCTTGACTTCTTCTTTATGTTAAAGTTATGAAATTTCTTCTTGGATTCTTCTAGATTATGATAATTTGTTAATTTCCTTTTCATGAGTGATGATGTTGTTTACTTCATCTTTAAGATAGAATAATATGATGACTCGATAATTCTGCTTTTCAAATTCCATGTCATGCATAATTTTCAGTTTCTAATTCTCTTGTACACATGAAAGAAAATTCATATATCTGAAGCCATATAGTGTATGAGAATGATGAAAACCTGGAGCTCTAACCATCTTCTGATTTTTTTCATCGGGTGTTTGAACAATAGAAGGAAAGAGGACAAGAACAAGGAGCCAAGAGCAAAGAAAATACACTTCATTCTTGGCAATGATGGGTTTTCTTCCCTTCTCTTACATTTATAGTTTCATGTATATGTACTTTATTTTGTATGTATTGTACTTGATGAGTCATTTCCCATGGCTTTTGTGGGATCATTGTACACTTTACTTATGAATTAAATGAGAATTACTTATTGTGATGAGTTGTACATGTTTCTTTTTCATTTCTTTTCATTAACATAATGTTAAATGAACCCTTTATAACTCAAAACACTAAGTAATTCCACGTAATCATAAGGTAATGAATTAATTGAATATTTATTAAATCGACACTAAAATGAATTAAATCTAACTCACTTTAACTTCGAGTGTGTTGACTATCCCTCTTCTTGCTTTGGGATGTCCATCTTCAAATTTTCGTGTCTTTCCAGTCTATATCAAGATCCTTCACCATTTCTTGAAGTGCTAATGCGTGATCATGATGAAGACGATGAAGTTTGAAAGGCATTTAAGGGGGAGGATAGACATTTTGAAATAAACACAATGACAACATTACTCAATTCTCCTTTCTTTCTTAGTTAGATCCCCTCGGCTTAACCCCTCTATTGTGAGAAATGAATGTTTCTAGTTGACCTTTCTCACACATGTGTGAGAAATGGAAATAGTATGCTCGTAATAGAAATTGGTTCTTTCTCCTTGAATAGAGACTTTTTGGATTTTCGTTTTCAATGGATTATAAGTCTATTTGGAATGATAACTTGGCATTTACTTATAATCATGATAAAGGCGTGGGGATTAATTTTCCTTTTTTCTCCTAAATGGTGACCCTTCATTATGGATCACGGCATTGACACCACCAATCGAGCCATTTGGGATATTTTTAATATTTAAAATTTCCCTTTTAGCTTCATCAATATTTATGCCTCTAATAATGTTGCTGAAAGGGTTGATCTTTAACATTGATAGCTAACAAAATATATGATTCCTACCTTTGGGCCATTTGTACTAAATTTAAAATGGTTGAGTTACCTATAGATAAATATGAGAACTTTCCAATGTGTTGGATAACTATAGAAAGGGATGTGTAGTTTTATATGTGTAATAAATTCATGTTTTTTGACCCGAATGCTTCCTGTAGGCCCACCTTATCAACATGATTCACTTGACCCAATATCAAAGGTAGATTGGATTAAGTTCTTAAATTGATTCACAGGGACATGGTGTCAACTCAAGATTTTTTTGATTTTGACAAAATTTATTCCCTTCCTATAGATGTGATGAAAAATTTCATCCTTTCATACCACTTCCCTATTCAATTTCATATCATTTGGAAATCTAAGAGGCCTTTTAGTTATAAACACAATTTTTTTCTTAATAGAACCTTGATGGAACATAAACCAAAAATAAATCATATCAAAAATGTGTGGAATTTAATGCCCCCTCCACGTCAACTTCACAATTATAATTCATCTCTTCGGTCAAGTTGGATTTAATGGTGGGAGGATGTTACGACTAAGAAAACAAAATTCCTTAGAATCTATGGTCGACATGTAGGCAACATTAGGTGCCACTAATTCTATGTCACCTCCTTCACCCTTAGCTAGGAAGTGGTGGTGCTAGAGAAAATTAATTCTCCTAGATCTTACAATTCCAAGTAAGATATTTGACAAAAATGCAAATTATAGACAAATATAATTCTCTTGAGATTTAAATTCATGTGTTCCTCCAGTGGGTCAAGTTTAAGGATTGTGTTTTGAAGAAATTTTGTCTTTATCTCAAATCTAAACATTATTTTTAGAAAATCCAAACCATTTGTGATGAAGAAATATGGATCAAGGATTCTTAGGTCATGTTATAAGCCTTTGTTAATCACTAAAAGCTAAATGTCCAAGCTAAAGGTCCTTCGGTAGAATGACATACTTCCTTAGATCAATGTTTGGCCACTATGCCATGCAAGCTCTCTTAGGAATAGAAAATTTATTTTGATTTCATGTTATCCCTTGATGATTAACATGAAGTGGTCATGTAAAGGGCCAATGAAAAGGATCCCAACTATGATGGATTACCCTATAAATGTTACAAATCGCTAAGGGATATTATTGACCTACACCTTTTTCAAGTCTACTTGGAAGGATTTCAAATCTAGTCCCTTGGATCTCATATTAAGAAAGGGAATATTAAGCTCATCATTAATTCTAAAGACCCCGAGATTATTAGTAATTGGAAAAAATACCCTTGCTCAATGTGTCTTACAAGTTTATTTCCAAATCTCTTTCCATACGACCGCATCACATTCTTCCTACCACTATCCATCAAGAACATACCAACTTTATCTAAGAGGGTTATATCCTTGATAATATCAAAGTCATCCGGGAAGACATGAAAAGAGAACATAGATCCAATTGGTTTAATAAAAATAAGTTTTTTGTCTAAACCCTAAATAGGATATTTCATAGTTATAATGATAAATAAAGCAATAAAGTAAATGAAGTGACATAAGCAATAAGCAAGATGAATGAAACCCTAAGTGCAATGAAGAGTTATAATACTTTTTTGATTTCACAATTAATCTTGGATTATGTGAAGATGGAGAATTGGTAAACCTTGAACATAGAGGTTATAATTGTTGTATATATCTCCCCGGGTAAATATAGACAAACAAAAGAATATGGAAATCAAAGAAACTCAAAACCTGACATTTATTTGTGCCAAAAGTCATGCCCAAGTGCAAATTAGAAGGTGTTGACATGGAAAAAGTCACACCCAGGTGTAGGTTGGAGGGCACAGGTTGAAAGGTGTCGACATGGAAAACTACGCGCCTGCATAAAGATTAGAAGGTGTCGACATGGAAAAGTCGTGCCTGGCAGCGCAGTTGAAAGGTGTCAACATGGAAAAATTCACACCTAGGCGCAGATCAGAAGGTGTCGACATGGAAAAAGTCATGCCCAAGTGCACAGATCAGAAGGTGTCGACATGGAAAAAGTCACACCCAGGGCAGTTGGAGGGTGCAGGTTGAAAGGTGTCGATGTGGAAAAAGTCATGCCCAGGCATAGATCGAAGGCGTCGAAACCACATTTTCAGTGTCTATGGCGCACTTAAAAGTATGTCGACATGAGGATAGATGTGCTAAGGTGCACCTTCAGGAGGCGCAACATTTTGAGCATTGACACCCCGAACTGACAGAAAGAAAACCCTGACCCAGATATTCAAATGGCCATAACTTTTCACAGGGAGCTCGGATTCACGCAAGGTTAGACTTTTTGAAATATTACAAGATTCTCTGCCCAACTACAACTAGATATCTTTAATTGGGTGAGAACAAGTTCTTCAAAAATGTAAAATATAGTTCGCCATTTTTTGGGGTTTGTTAGGGTTCTCACCTACTACCATAATGAGATGAATTAAATACAATTTGGAGGTGGTTGGGGTAGATTTGGAATTCCTCTCTCTTCCCTCTCTCATTCTTCCTATAAATTTTAAGGAGGGGCTTATTTCTAAAGGTTGGACATTCTTGTTTTTCCCCCCTTCTTCTCTTTGGCAAGTGAATTTGTGGAGTTCAAACCTCCCATCTAAAATGTAATGCAAACTTGCCTCTTGGCATTTTGTAGTGTATTGTATCAATATTTGGAGAAATTAATGCATGTATATGGATTATTCTCAACCCTCTCTGTCTTCATTTACATCCTCCTAATCTTTCACTGCAAATTTGGTTATTTGTGCATGATCTTGCATTGCATTTTAATGGTTTGTGTTTATTGGCAAGATAGGTGTTCTTCATTCCTCGGTGCATCACCTTTGTTAGTTTAGGTTTATTTTTATGCATCTTCTTACACTATCTCCTTGCAAGTTAGTTTAGGTTTTTGAGTAAACCCTCTACATTTTTACGTGTGCATCTGAATAGAGGAATAGGAACCGATCTTCATCCGGAGAGCTTTTCCAATTTCGCAAGGTCCCACACTTGGGAAAAGCTCCATGTTATGAAATCACACTGAGAGTCTCAACCCATCAAGTTGTAGACATTCATGGGTGCTGTGATTCACCATCAACAATAACCAAAGCCAAAAAAATTGAAATACAAAGGAAGGAAAGACTAGCGTTCCTAGGCACTAGGATCCTTGTCTGGGCACCTAAGTCTACGCATATGTTAAGAAAATGATATTCACATGGTCATTGAGTTATTGCAATCCTTCGTTATTTTTCATTATAATGTCGCAAAGTGATCTTCAATATTTTGATAACCTACAATAAAGATATGACATATAAAGTCATGCAAAACACATCAATTTCTAAAAAGAAAATAATTCAAAATGGGGTTTGTATTGTCCTCGGCTATCAACAAAGTGATCTTATAACTGAGTTTTGCACTATATCTCAAACTCGATGTAGTTTTATGTTTCTATGTGTCAAATTTGTGCCCTAGGTGGCTCTTGTGCATGTCACAATTGATAGTGAGGAAGTAGCTAGATGTACAAAATGTAAATAGATATGTGCATCAAAAATGAAATTTCACTCCTATGAAGTGTATGGATATTTAATAGTCCATTGTCCCTTGTGTGAAGCTAGAAGGATGTTTGAATGCTCTTGATAATGCTATTGGATGTAATCTTAGGTGGTGATAGATAATGCCTAGTGCTTTTTCCTCTATTATAGTCACATTACTTTATATTTATATGATTCCCTTGCTTGAATTTTATAATTAAACCCAAAAATGCTGACCACTAAATAAATAAGATGCCCAAATGGCTATAAAGATCCCAAAAGATGTGAACAAAGTACAAACACGTCGAAGGCACCCAAAGGGGAAGAGGGTTCCTAGCATTGTCGTCTGGCCGGGAGCTAGTGTTTATAATGATAAATGCCAAGTATCAAAATATTGACTAAGAAAGGAGTGTAAGAGAAAAAGAGGAAAAAGAAAGCACACAAAGATGGCTAAAAAAAGATCTATTAGTACTTCTTCATTTTTAAGAGTCATACGAATAGTAGTATGTGATCGGACTAGATAGATACGCAAAGTGCCCGATTTAATGTCTACATTTTCTCCACCTTATGCTATTGAGAAAATTCTCTCTAAAATAAAGTAGATAAGAGATGGTACTTGATACCCATGTAGATTGATGGTGAAAGACTTGCTGAGAGAGATAAGAAAAAACATGGAGTGATAAAAAGTGAAGCATGGAAGCTAGAGAAGAGGAAGTAAAAAGTGATGATGACCCTAGGGGTGAAAGTGTATGTGTAGATGTCACGTTGTACCTATTTTTGATGTTGTGATTGAAGTGTGATTAATGTGACTACTTCTTTCCATAAGGATGGAACTACAATAAAAAGAACAAACAAGTAATCAAATATGTGTATATAGAAAAAGATTAGATCCAAATGTATGAAATTCATGTAAAAAGTGTGAAAATTATTTAAAATAGAAAAAGAATTGGTGCACCTGATCCCTAATGAGTGAAAGAGATAAAAAGGATCCCGAAAATGTTGTATAAGGAGGTGTTGTTTTGGAGATCTCATGTTAAGTGCGAGTTTTGGGGTGATCTCATGCCACGATAGAAGTGTAGGGAAAATTTATATTTTCACTCACCATCCTTTGAATGCTTCCTGAAATTTTTACACCACTATAAATGGTGTGATACTATCTTGCTAAAGCTCAATCCATTTTGATCCATGTTGATTCAAAGGAAAAGGAAGAGAAAATGTGAAATGATTGTTGGGGATTGTTTCTATACAAAGTTAACTTCTTTGTGAACTCGTTGAAAACTCAAAAGTTGATATGAGAAAAACTATGTATCTTCCCCTTTTATAGGCACCCCAGGAAGGGATATAAGTGTTGAGGTTCCCAAGTCTGTATCTAAGCACTAGTGTTAGTGTTGGAATAAGGACCCAAGTAAGATTATGAGCCCTATCGTAGAATGTATGTTGTGATAACACTATGTTGAACTATGTTGAACAATGACTATAGACTAATGAATGGGGTAACTAATTCACCTAGAAGACACCCCACTCATTTAGGGTACATGAAATATCACTAGGAGGATGCTTCCTAAAAGAGGACCTCATGTCGAACTCGATACCAAAATGTACGAAGTATTGTGCTTGGTAGAAACTAAGGCACATGCAAATAGTGTCTAGGACAAAGAAGTGTTAACACAAACAATATAAACACACGTAGAAAAAAGTGTGAACTAGGAAGAAATATGACAATGAAGACCACACAAAGTGGGTTGCGAACATTAGACATCACTCACGATGTCACAAGAAAATCAAGGAAAAGTGGAAAAAATCATATAATGAACACACAAGAAAAATAACAAACCCCGCAAATAATGATAAGCAAAGACAAACAATGACAAAAAGAATCAAACAAGAGATTAGAAAACCATGGTAGTAAATATTTCCTACAAGGAAAATACTACACATGAAGCACTAGTTAGGATGTTAGAAAGATATAAAGTATATAAAAAGCATGTACGATTCGATATATCAAAATGTTAGTAATGAAAGGAAGTAACATAGACTAAAACAATAACACCTTTGATGTGTATGAAAGTGGATGCCCTAAGGAATTGTTGTAGGACTGGTAAGAGGTACAATGTGAAACATCCATGCTATGAGTAACAATCTATGTAAAGTTTGTGATCAAAACTAGAAGGCAACTGAATGCGCATGTGTATATAGAAAATATAATTACATACAATGTATATAGATAACATAATAAGAAATATGTAACATGCAAGTATAATTACGTAGGAATAATGTGTAACTAAGATATACAATATGTTGCATGAGTGTAGATGGAATGGAATGTAGACTCGAACGTGATCGGATCTGCAAGTGCCCCTCAATTGTTTATGTATGATAGAATGAGATGAGGTTCATTGTAAATGACCCGGTAGACACCTAAAATAAGAACTGCTAATCCCCATTTATGTGTCTCAGCCCCTTCATTATCACATCATTATCAAATTATCCATTAAATCCCTATCTTTATTTTAAATCTCCCCCATTATATTTACTTCCTGTAAATATCATCCTACGATGTAAAATCCTATTTTACCCTCCCCTAATCCACCCAAAATACTTTCTTACCCAAAACTAATAAAGAAAAAACAAAACAAAAAGCTTCTCGACCATTTCACAACATCCCTAACCCGTATAATCTCTTTCCAACACACACCCTTCATTAAAAAAATCTCAATTTGTGAAGTAATTTCAACCTTTTCCCTATAAAACCTAGATATTTCCTATCCTAACCAATCATCGACGATCCTCCCTAGTCAACGAATATCCTATATAACAAAAATTCATACCTCTTTTTAGGGTTGGTCAAGGTTGTTTGAATTCAGTCCACATTCCTTCATGTTGGTTGCTCTTGGAGACATCACATTGTAGTTTAGTTATATCATTATCCTGTCATAGAGCCATCAATAATTCCAACAACATTTAAGACATTAATTCATATTCTTCAACCTTTCGATGTCATTCAAACATCCATGAATAATCCCAACAATCTTTTGACATCTACATTCTTCTAATCTCGTAATATCATCTTCTCTGTTTCATTTATCTACTCTGTTTCATTCCATGAGGAACCTTTCCTTTTGTGTTATCATCTTGATTACTCATCATTTCGTAATCGTCAATCAACACTATTTTGTTTATTCAAATCCTGTAAATTTCCATATTAATCCAAGAAGATTATCCCAAATCATTGTCAATTCACCTTAGTCTACGCCGATAGTTCTTAATCACAATGATCGAACCCAATCACTAAAGATTCATTCAAATCTCCAATGGTCCCTATCTCATTAGGTCATTTAACAACGAAAATTGATCTTTATCTATCTAGATCACATCATTTATCATCATTCTACCTTTTCAAGTGTCTTTCCAATACTATCCAAAGCACCTTTAAGCCATCACTTTATCAATTATATTAAATATACAACATTTATGAGCTTGCCTTTATGAGCATATAGCCATTTTTATCCTTTATCTGGAGCCATTTTTTGGTACCTATACTCCCTTTGGATCAGGTATCACCATCAAACAATCATATAGGGTTTGTGTGTCATTCAAACATCCATGAATCATCCCAACAATGTTTTGGACATCTACAATCTTCTAATCTTAGGTAATATCATCCTCTCAATTTTATTTATCAACTTATACGAGGTAAACACCTTTCCTTTTATGTTATCATCTTGATTACTCATCCTTGTAACCTTCAAACAAAATTATTTTATTTATTTGTAGTGTGTATATTTCCAAAATAATCACCAAGGATTAGCCTCAATCACCGTCGATTCACATCATTCAATGTTGACTAGTCTTAATCATCATCGATCGGACCCAATCACCAATGATATGTCAAAATCAACACCAATATATGTATGTTAGATCGTTAGATGACTTAAATTTGTCTTTAGCTATATAGAACCCATCATTTATTATCATTCTGACTTTGTAGGTGTTTGTTAAATACTATATAGCTCCTTTGACCCATCAATTTATCAATTATCTTAAATATAGCACATTGGTCAGCTCACCTTTGCAAGGGTATAGCCATTTCCATCCTTTTTCCTTTGATCCATTTTTTGGTCCCTAGACTCTCTTTGGATTAGGTATCATGATCAGATCATCTTATATCCTTGCACCGCGTCAATCCCTTTTCCTTCGCATGTTGGCATGTGGTACTATTAGGTGTTTTCATTGATGTAAAATGACATTAATGATAAAGAGTATGTTTGATTAGGGTCACATGATTATCTACATGATGTTGACATACTAGTTCATATATGTTTATGCTGGTATAATAAGATTCAAAGATAGGGATTGCTTGCTCTTCCAAGACCATTCAGGGTTCCTAGATGATGTTTCATAGAGGTAGAGCTTATTAGATTCTTGTTATGAAAAATCACAACACCCCTAATTGTTCACAAGTGAATGGTTGAAGGATTTTGTGTGATTCATCAAACATGTATTTATCCCAAAGTTTGGGACTCTTTAATCGAGATAACCCTCTAGAGAAGGTCTATTTCCTATCCTAAGCTAGTGACAACTATTCCAAAGTGCAGAGAGTCAGTTGCAAATCTATCACTAATCTAAAGTTCTCCCAAGGAGACAGAGTTAGAGAAAATGCATGAAAATTAAAATCTACTCTAAGGGAAGGTGATGCAGCAAGAAGGATGTTGAATAATCTGCATAATAAAAACAACACTACCGGAACCTCGCAATGAAAACAAAATAATACACAATAACCTCGCATGTAATGAAAGATCGAAAAGATGTAATATAATGCGAGAAGAGGTTTAAAGACATCCCTAGATATGATTTTATTTCTTTCAAAGTTGATACAATACATCACATTTAGGTCCAGAGGCACAGACTTTGCATTACAATGTCCAATAGGGAGGTTTTGATGTCCACAAATATCTTACAGACAAGAAAGAAGGGAGGGACATATACAAGTTTTCTAACCTTTTGAAATGAGTCCCTCCCTACAATATATAGGAAGAATGAGAGAAAGGGAGAGAGAGGAATTTGAAACCTTGCTTTAAACACCCTAAAATGCATTAAAATTTCCTGTAATAATGATGGGTTCCACTACAAAACCCATACCTCCATGTAATTACCTTGTTGGGGAAGAAAGGAAGCCCATACCTTCATCATTTTGGTAGGTGAGAAATCTCGAAACATTCCTCTCAAATGGTTGACTATATTTCTTCATTTTAAAGGACACTAAGAGCTTTCCAAAAGTCATATTTTGTGTAAATCTAAGCTTGCAGAAATAAAACTTATGGCCATTTGAATATGAGGGTGCCATACTATGATAAATATGAGTGGTTGATATACCTTTTTTGGAGCTTTGACCCTTCATCGCAAACTCCAAAATCCAAAATTTTAGACTTTCAGAATTCGGAGCTTCGGGAATTTATGTTTTGGAGGTCATTGTTACTATTTATCTAGTAGGTTGGCTAGAAAGTTCTAAAATGTTGAACCTATGAAATCCAAAATTCACACTTCAAGTTTAAGACCTTTGTGTTATCGAGATTTTAGGGGTTACAGGTTTGGGGGTTTTGGGGATCGGGTTTCATTGTTTCGGGTTTCTTTCATCCGCATGGCACATGAAACCTCTAAAATCCTGAAAGCATGAAGTCTGAATTTCAGACTTTGGGTTTCGGTCCTCGCATGACATTGGTCATTGATGCCCACTCTGAAATCTTGAATGTTTAAACTCCAAATTTTGAACTTCGCACTTTGATGTCCTTGGGAACTTTTCAAGATGCTGATTCAAATTTTTTCACACCCAATCCAAATGCTTCCATGTTCAAAATCTGAATTATTCAAACTTTGGAGCATCTCTTCAAATTTTCATCCCACCAATTCTCAATGTCTTGCCACTTCAACTCGCTTCGGTTCGATCCCAAAATGTGAGATACCATGGCAAAATTGAGCCTCCTATTTCTCTCGTGTGAGGTAATGTTTGTCCAATTTCTCCCAAGGGTAAAATTAGATAACAATTCTTGACTAACATTTTTATATGATGGATAGTAGGTTTAGAGGGTGGTCAGGCACTATTAAAAGTGGCATGATACATGATAAATTTGGTTCATTATGTTATATGTGCTCATTTGGAGTAGACATGGTTACTTGGAGGTGTGACTATGTCATTTGGAACTATATGATCTCATGGAATATTTCATTCAAGTATATTATGGCATATCATGTATGTTCAAGCCACTTCAAGTGGTTTTATGATGAGTTATTACATTCTTTCAAATGACCTTAACTTCTACAATGAGAAACAAACATGTAAGATAAGGTAAGTATTAATGAATAAAGATATTGAGGAATGGTATTGACATTATGATGATTGGAGATGCTTTGAGAAAAAAATCAGGTTGTTAGGATGTGAATTTTGCAATATATGACAATTTATGTGAGACATGGTCAACAATAAGTAAAATCCACTTGAATTCAAAATTCTGATGTTTGTTGATACTTTTGTACTTTGCATGGTACCTTGTGGATTTCAAGGATGTTTATGTGGTGAGTCTAGAAAGTTTCACAAAAATAATTATGCCAATTTATTGTCACATTTTTATGAACGAATGTTAAGAAGATAAAGTGGTGTAAAACCTTTGTTAAACCCTCACTAGGAGCAATATACGTATAAGGAAGGTACATTGAGGTAGATTTGAATGGTTCATTAAAATTTATAATAGTATTTTTAAATGAATTTTTATATTTCCAGAAATTTATGGTTGAAGTCATGGTGATCGATGGGCCCAACTCAAACGGGCCATTTTATGAAGAATAAGGTTTTGGGACAAGGTTGTCCAAAATAAATATGTGATAAATTGATGGTATGGAATTTATGTGAGATTATATTAATTTACATAGGTGTTTCAAGAAATTTTCCTGTAGGTACATGGTCATTTGATGTCCATTTAGGTTGATTGGTCAAAGGGCATTTTTGAGGCCTTAAAAAGAAGGGTTCAAAGAAATGGGAATATATTGATTTACAGAGGGACTTTGAAGATGATTCAAGCCATGTTCAAAGAGGACTCAAAATAATTTCCATTTATATAATTTTGTTTCATGATGAGGTCATTTGATATTGTTTCCAGGTCATTCTTTAGATCTCGAATATTTTTTCCAGTGCAGGACAAGATGTGTTTTTCTACAAGTTTGGAGTTGTTTGAAGCATGAGATGGATTGGGTGATAATTTTTATCAACTGTAATGTGAAAAGGGGTTAATTTTGCATCCAATAAATTCATTTTAACATTTTTTAATGTTCATATATATGTTTTTATGAGCTAATCTCTGAAAACAACTTCTTTGGTAGGTTGATTTGGTGTAGAAAAAAGTGGTTGTGGTTTGAGAAGGTGGCTTATTTAAGGCCTCTAACCTTATTATAAATGTTCTACAAGTTCTATAAATTTAAAAAAGTTTTGACATGGAATGTTTTGGTTTAGTAGAAGTTATTTTGTGGCATAATGAAGTTTCCATGGTCTTTGAAGGGTGTAGGAAACAATTGTTTTTAAGAAGAACAAAGAGCAAAGTGGTCCCATTAAACAAAACAATCTGATTACTTGATCCAAATTGAAACAATTTATGGATGTTAAATGTTATTTTACATATGTGTGATGTTTTTATATCTTTTGTAAAAATATTTATAATATTATGATTTTTTGTCATCCCAATGCAAGGGTTTTGGGACACTTTGGTGCATGGAATATTGTTTTTCACTAGGCCTACATACTTTGGTAATAAGTGTCTTTTTTAATGATTTTATATGAATTTAATGAATATGTATGGGTAAAATTTATCATGAGGGACCGAAATCCTTTGGGTTGGTGAGTTGACTTGCATATAAAAGTGATGTTTTGGCTCATTTGGTGAGCTAGTCTTGCATGGCGGAGTAGTGTGACATAGAGGAGATTTATTTGGAATTACAAAGTAATGATTTTAGGGAAGATCATATGTGTTTCTTATTGAGGAAGATATAACATCATGATATCAAGTTTTTAAAGGAAAGACAAGTGAAGAAAGAGTAAGATTATGAGATATTAAAGACCTAATATGCAACCTAGGGTTTGTGAGCTGAAATTACGATATCCATCAGTTGTGGTAGAAGAAAAATAAGAGATAAAAAATATTTAGGTGGCTGAGTTGGTGCTTGGTCATCCTAGGGGTTTTAGCCTCCTTGTGGAGTGGGTGCTTCACTAAATTAGGGGTTAGTGCTCCTTATAAGGTATGCGCTCCTCATGGAGTTAGTGCCTCACTAAATTTGAAGTTTAAAAATATAATGTTTATGATTCAAAGGGTTATCTTCCCCATCGTGGTTTCCCACTTAAATCTTGTGTCTATGATATCTCTTTCATGTGTTATGGTTATTTAATTTTATTATGCACACATAATAAGCTTGTGATGAATGTATGTGATTAGATGAATGTTGATATATGGTGAAATAAATCATAAATGAATTAAAGAATTTTGTAGAAATTATTCACCCCCTCTTAGTTCCTCAGTGCTTCCAACATTACATTGTTGGTTATGTAATATTTTTATCATTTTATTTTATCATTATCAGATTTATTTCTTGAACTAAAATTAACTAAACTAGGACAATTATAGTGATAGTTAATATAATTTAAGATTACATAAACATTGTAAATAAATATGTTAAAGTAATGTAAATTAACTAAATAATTAAAGCTATTGGAAATAAACCATGATGTGCAGAATAAAGTGAGGAAATAATTCAAATGGATGTAGATGACTATCGCAAAGTGTCACCGGTCTTACTTTGGAAAATCCAGGAGTAGGACAAATTCTAAAGAGGTCCTACAAAGGCCAAATCTAGAGGATCTAACAATCTTGGGGCACCCATGGAGGTACTAGGGCACCTAAGGATCCTTGGTATGATAGGACATGCACCCTAATCTTTGTAAAATCTTGGAATATGATTCTTTTAGGGTTAGAAGATGACTTGTGACCTTCATTTTCTTTCGCACTCAATTTAATGGATTGTTTTGAAAGATTTGAATATTCCAAGAGGAGGAATGACCTACAAAATACAAAAAGGAAGTATGAAAACCGTAAAAAATATTCAAATGGATGGGTAAGACTAACCTCGCTTGTTATAATAGTGGGCTTATTACTCACAGAGCATCGCACGACATTTCGCACCCAAATGTAGTTTTGGTGTGTGTGTGCATGTTGTGCCTTAGGTGATCTTTTTCTAGTCACACTATGTGAAGTAGTGAGAAATAAATAAATGTATAAAATGTAATATTGTGTGTTGATGTAGATCTCCCACCTTGATGCATGGATTTTTTGGATGCAGAGATGCAATGGATGTATATGGAGTGATAGTAGTAGATAATTCTAGAACCACGATTATGGTCTCATAAATTTATATTTATAGGGATCTCTTGGTCTCTTTTTTTTAATTAACCCCAACGAGGATGACTAGAAAAAATATAAATATGAAAAATGGCTAAAATAGGCCCAAAAGGGGGCAAGATTTAAACAATCGGGTACCCCTGGTGGGAACGAGGCACCCCGACGTGCCATAATATAGGCCTTGGAACCCCAGATTATGGCTAAAATTATAGGAAAATACCAAAACTGGTTGGGCATATAGAAGATAAGGTGTATAAAGGACAAAATAAAATAAAATAAGATGGCAAAAGAAGGGGGTTAATTAGTACTTTCTTCACTCAATATCCTTTTAAATAGTAGTATGATACTGGGCTAAATAATGTCTCATGTGCATGATTTTGTGACTACATAGACATGAAAGTAAAGTAGTTATCAAATGTGATGACTTGACATTTATAAAGTTGCTTAGTGTTCTTGATATTACCAAGCCATGTCAAAAGTTGATCAGAATGGACTTAGGGTTATGAAATAAAACCCTACCTTTGTGACTATACCTATATCCCTATTTATGATTATAGAAGGTAAGTGGAGTTTCAAAGACCATGGTCATGTGAATATACAAGTTGCAAAAGCTATGAAGGATAATATGTGATCAGATAAAGGACCATATCCAATAGTGCACTCATAAATCTAACAAGTTGGTGAAATTTAGCAAGGAAACTTGAGGAGTTCTCAGGTGTAATAGTCAATCGAGATATGAAACAACATGCTACAGAGTTAGAGAACCTCAAAATGATTGTACGATCATTGTTAAAACTTTAGGCATTTGTTTGATATTTAAGATCACCAATTTTAGAGTCTCAGTGTAAAGAGATTGATTTACTATGAAGACTACTTTAATAGATAAATATGCAATAAATTGGCCAAAATGCACATTCTCTTTAAGGTTATAGGTATTCACAACTTCAAGGAGTGCTAGGTTGAATGTGTCAAGTTGAAGAAAGATAAGCCTTGGGTTTTCTCGCTTAAAGGAAGGCCGAGTTTGAGCCCAAAATGGTATCTCACATTAACATATAAGGATTGAAGTGTGTTTTTGAAGACTAAATTGTTGTGCTTCAATACGGTATAAGGCTCAAAGTATGGTTAAAAAATGTGACTATCTTCAAATGTCTACACAAGGAAGTAATAATAGACCTCATTACGAAATCATGTGATACTAAAAGGATTATTTTCTTAGGTGTCAAGCTAATGTGCTTCAAGGAGGTAGGGTGGGTTTAAAATGATAGTGTACAGGTTATTCATTAGCACTATGATTGTGATGAGCTCTTCATGATAAGAAGATCCTATTATTATGCTTCTAGTAGGTGAGAATGATGTTTTCAAGGCTAAAAATTTATGATATGAGTGTTCTCTTCTTTGATCATTTTTTTATGTTAAAAAGAATGTTTTCATCCAGTTATGACTATCTTAGACTAAGAAAGTTATTTAGGACCTTACAAAAATGTCTAAGGTGTTCCCTAGCCATGGATCCAAGGTAAGAAGCTCATTTTTGTTATTTTGGACTAGAAATGTTGGAATTAAGTCCAGGGGGAGATATGGGTTGCTTGGTCAAAGAGTGTATAAGTTTTAGGACTTGTCAAATTTTTCCTAAATGCACCATGGAGTCTTATTAGGGAAATGAGTCCTTGATTCAATTTGGTAGCAAGAGAGTGTATTGACAAGCATAAGTTGTGCCTAGAAAAGATCGTGTATGCTCAAAATGAAGATATGATGGATTTTTGAGCTCTTTGATGACACTTTTGGAATTTTAATGAGGAGTATGTTTCAGATGATGGTTTGCTACAATGTTCCTATGAAGGTTAAAATAGGGTTGAGATGAAAAATGCTTAGTTTTTACATTCCTAGAAAAAGGTGTTCTAAATTAAAAAAAGTAAGAAGATGATTTATTAATTCTTTCTTGATATGTTAAGATGTTGTAGTTTCTTATATGCCTAAAATGAAAGCAAAATCGGTTTTTGAGTAAAATTTAAAAAAATTGAGCTATGATGAGATCTTTGATTGATGTTTCTAACCAAAATTCTATGATATGAAGATGAAGAAGGTGAATAATATGATCCTATAGGTAGTTTTAATAATTAATGTAAAAAGGGGGAGAAGTTTAGGTGTTTTGCATCAATGAAAAAGGGGGAGATTGTTGGCATGTGGTCGTATTAGTTTCATCATTGATGTAAAACCACATTAATGACAAAGAGGATGTTGGATTATGGTCACATGATGATGAAGATGATGTTGACATACTGGTTCAAATGTGTTATGCTTTGATACAATGAGATCGAGTGAGGATTGTTTGATCTTGTAAGCCTATTTAGGTGCTTAGATGATGTTTCATAGAGGTAAGAGCTGCTTGGATTCTTGAATAACATGTAGGCATGATGAATATCAGGTTTGGAAGGTGTTTGGGCACTCAAGCAGTAGTGGTAAGATGTAAATACATGTGTGTTAACTATGTTATAGGTGCTCATTTGGAGTAGGCATGGTTGCTTGGAGGTCTAATAGTGTGGTTTGGAGCTATATGATCTCATGAAAGATTACATTCAAGTATATCATGGTATATCAAGTATGTTTTGGTCACTCACACTGATTTTATGATGAGTTATTGCATTCTTTCAGTTGACCCTAGCTTCTACAATGAGAAACATGCATGTAAGCAAAGGTAAGTGTTAATGATTAGAGATATTGAGGTATGGTATTGACATTCAGATGATTGGGGATGTTATTATGATGTGTCATGATGATTTGAGAAAATTTTCATGTTTCTAGGATGTGAATTTTGCAATATATGAAAATTTATGTGAGAGAGGATCAAGAATAAGTAAAAATCCATCTCGAATTCGAACGTCGATGCTCATTCTACTTGTGCGATGTGCATCATACCTTGTGGCACTTTTAAGGGATATTTCTATGGTGATTCTATAAGGTTTTAGAAAAATAATCAAGGCTAGTTAATAGTCATGTTGTTATGAATGAATGTTAAGAAGATAAAGTGGTCTAAAACCTTAGCTAGGAGTAGTCTACACAAGAAGAGGTATAGTGACCCAATTTTTATTGGTTAATGAAAAGTGATGATTGGATGTTTTAGAGGACTCTTTTATATTTTCAGAAATGTATGGTTGAGGTCATGGTGATGAGTGGGCCCCATTCAAACAAGTTATCGAAAATAAATATACGATAAATTGATGTTATGGAATGCATGTGTTCTGATATTGATGTCCATGGAGGCTTTAGGACATGTTCATTCAGGTACATGGTCATTTAAGGTCCATTCAGGTTGACTTGTCAAAGGGTAGTTTTGTGGCCTTAAAAAGCATGGTTTAGTGAAATAGGCATATCTTGAAGATGATTCAATTTTTTTGGAAAGAGGATTTATAGATATTTCAAGTCATATAATGTTTTATTCATAATGAGGTCATATTATATGGTTTCCAAGTCATTCTTTGGACATGAATATTTTTACTACTAGTGCAGGACAATATGTGTTTTTCTACAAGTTTGAAGCGTTATATGGATTAGGTGATGTTTTATATCACCGGGAATGTGAAGAGGGATTAAATTTTAATCTAATTAATCAGTTTGAAGGTCTTGAATGTTCATATAATATTTTTATTAGCTAACCTTTGGAAACATATTTTTTGATAGGTTGATTCGGTGAAGACAACACTGGTTGTGGTTTGAGAAGGTTGTTGATTCAAGGCCTCTAACTTTATTAGAAGTATTCTAGATGATTAAAGACATTTAAATTTATCATAAGTGCTCTATAGGTTCTTTAAATTCTAAAAAGTGGTCACATTGAATGGTTTTGTTGACTAGAAGTGATTTGGTGGCATAATGAAGTTTCTAGGGTGTTGAAGGGTGTAGGAAACAAATTTTTTGAGAAGAACAAAGAGCACAGGTCCCATTAAACAAAATAATATGATTGGTTGAGATAAAATGAGACTATTTATGGATGTTAAATTTTATTTCACACATGTGTGATGATTTTTATAGCTTGGGAACAAAAATTATTGGGACTAGGAGTTTTTGTCATCCTAATGCAAGGGTTTTGGGACACTTTGGTTTGTGCAATTTTGTTTTCGGATAGGTTGACATTCTTGGGTCATAAGTGACCATTGTAATGATGTTATTTGAATTTATTGAAGGTGTATGGGTTGATTTTATCGCAAGGACTGACCTCCTTGTGGTTGGATAATTGATTTGGATATAAAAGTGATGTTCTAGCTCATTTGGTGAGCTAGTCTTGCATGGAGGAGTAGTGTGACCTAGAGGAGATTTATTTAGAGGTAAAAAAGCATGATTTGATGGAAGAATGAGATGATTTTCATATTTAGGAGGATATGAAAAAATGAGATCAAGTTTTTAGAGATAAGACAAGTGAAGAAAAAGAAAGATTTATCGGAGAAGCGCTCGGATCTATAGGTTCAAAGATTGCACAGTGAATGATACGAGATGTGAATTGTTCTAAGACAAAAATGAAAGCATAATAGACGGAAAAATATTAAAAATTCAAGAGAGATAATTACAATGATACATAAATAACTCCAACTCAATACAATTAAATATAATAATGCAAGATATGTACATATAGGAGGTGAATGTGTAAACTTGTCCTATAATCACATTAATATCCACCTAGAATAGTGGTAACCAATAACTATAATGGTGTAGTCAAGTGGTGACTAATACCTAGATTAATGTAGTCAAGTGGTAACAAACACCTAGAATAATGTAGTCAGGCATACACCTAAGAAAGAATATCCCATAAGTGTAGGGAAACTCCAAGTGATGTGGAATATCCCAAGTCGAGGATAATACAAATAGCATAGAAAATAAATTCTACAAGAACACCCCCATATAAGCATAGCTTAGGTGGGCGAAGTGAAAATTAAAGTGGGTCTCGGCTTGAGGCCTAATGAGGTACCCACCTACAATGCAATATTTTATAAGATAGAGTAAAAGGAGAAAATGGAGTGGGAAAAACTCCCCCACAACAAAGAGATAAAGAAGAGAAGGTAGGAGTAGAAATCCCCACTCGAAGCTACAATCGCATGTAACCATCCTATCCTATAAAGTAACCTCCTAGAGTTTCTATGGTCAAGAAATAGATGTAGTGAAGAGTGGATCACCATGGAAAAGTGAAGGTAGCTACCAAGTGTCTGATGGATCTCCAACCAAGGTGTTGTTCCTATCCAAGGAACTATGTTCCTCATACATGGTAGAAGTTCCAACTACTCCATGAAGGAATGATGTATCCGATGTAGAAGTGAAGAAATAATGTGGAGGGTCATGTAATTGAGTAGAAGACTTCCTGATATCTAATGAGTCCTAAACTAAGATGACTTCTTCCTAAAAAGTATGAGGTGGACCAGAAGTAGGTGCATCAAGAGATAAATCCTCAAAAATTGAAGGTGATAAGGAGATGGTGGAGGTGGGTCCCCATCACTACTGTAGTCATTTTTGGTAAAACATAAGTTCTTATCAAAAATGTGCTCAAGCTCAAAGTGTCATAAAATATAGGTGGATCAGGTGAATAATAAGGAGGAATAAAGTGAGGGAAGGAATATAGTCAATTCTGATGATTGACTATACCTACTGTAATGATATTATGACTATGTAGCTCTGTGACATAGACCGAATTTGGAGTGAACTCTACCCACATGTCATGACAAAGGTTGAGTAATCTGGTAGACTGAAAAGAGATTAGTTGATGGAATAATAATAATATTCATCGACTGTTCCTCCATCAACTTCAAAATAACCTCTCCCAAAAACATGTGAAGAACTATTGTCACCCAATTGTATAGTAGACATATCATATGGATCTAATGAAGTGAACTCCATCTGTGAATAATCCATGTGATGTGAAGCACCAGAATCAATAACCCATGTAGGATGTGGTGGTACAGCTGTAACTAGGGTTCTCCCTTTATTTATCCTTTCATGATTCTTTCTCTTTCCCTTTTCCATTGGAATTTTATTGGAGGATTCATTGGTTGATGAATATTGTTTGGAATATTAGGTTCACCTATCTTATTCTTCTCAAGAAGACTTGTGAGGTGGTCAATTTACTTCTTCAAACATTTTCTTTCATCATGTCTTCCTTTACAATACCCACATTTAATCCTTTCTTTCTTGGACTTATCACTATAAGAGGAAGTTTCAAGGTTTGGTGTAGAGGTGGACGAATGTTGATATTTCTTTATTTCTTAATCCTTGTTACTCTATCTGTATTCTTTGTCTAATGAGGACTTCTTATTTCCATTCTTGGCAATGAGAGCTTGAGATTTGGATGACTTTAAGGTACCCATTGAATTAACTTGTCTTTTTCTTAGGAAAATCAGAAATAAAGTCATCTAAGAATGGAATAGACCATGTGGCTCCAAGATCCCTCTTGGTAGCATAAAATGTAGAGACAAAGATAGAGTAGTCATGACTTTGTTTGGAAAGAACTGAAAGAAAAAGTTGTTCATCCTTATTTTTTGTTCCACATTCTTTTAACTACAATTGTAAAGACTTGAGCTTGGTAAATAAATATTCTAAGGTGTCAAAGTTGCTAGGAATTAAGTTGATAAGTTCTATTTCTACATCATGACTTGTCATAGTGTCATCTTTTCCAAATAATTTTTCTAAGGTTTTCTACACCTTGTTGGGAGATTTGGCTAATTCTATGTGGAAAAAGAGTTTAGAGACCCCGAAAGAAAAAAAAAATGCTTCATCACACATATTATACCACTTATCTTTATCTACGAGCTACACTAGTCTTATGTTCTAACCCCATTGTGATACGGTATAACCCTTTCGTCCCGATTACAATGACCATTTTTTTTCCATTCATGGTAGTTAAAAGGAGTAAGTGAGTTAATAGTACTTAGATTGATGAGTGTAGAAAGAGAATTGTTATAGAAAATATAAAATGTGGGGAAAGAAATTAGTTCCAAACAAGAGAGCAAAAACATTGTACACCCCCAAGAAACTATATCAAGAAGTCCCCACAGTTTTGGCACTTTATAACTTAGTTTTACAAAATAAATAGGTCCAATGCTTTGGGAAATGAAAAATAATTAATTTTTGCAAAAAAAGGCACTTGATATCGAGCTACCAATCAAAATTTTTATAATAATTATTTCATGTTAACAATCCCTATTTAAATTAATTTTCCTAAACTTGAAATGAATTTTTTTCACCAAAAAGGTAGTTTTAGAAAAAGGAGGAGGGTATGACGAACCCAATCTTAAAGAATTTATATAGGTTGCAACCAAGTTTGATCAAGAATATCTTCATGCAGCCCTAAAATTTTTGTAGATATGAGTGGAGAAAGCATCATTTCCATGATAATAAAAAAAAACAACCCAAACTGGGATTTCAACAAGTGTATGGGATGTTGGAAAATTTTTGTATGTTTGAAAATTTGTATGGATCAGGAAAAAGGCACATTGTAAGTCTAAACAAGAATGCAAATTATTACCATATGTGAAAACGCCCTTTATACGTCTGAAATCACCTAGATATGGGATCCTGCAATAATCATCTAGGTCTTGTAAAAAATAATCTCCAAAACTATATATGATCTAATATCCAGAACTATATATGCACTGTGTGGGATTATAAACCTTAGAATCCTAGAAAAAGGCTAAATATACCCGAATCAAGGTAAAACCAACACCAAATTACACCCAAAAACTTAAAAATATAGATCTCAAATTAAAATAAATTTACGAATATTAACTTAAAATCTCAATACAAGCTTGGCTATGATACCATATCGAAGAAGTTCTCACGTTCTATGGTTCGAAGATTTGACATCCGAATGATGGGTAAGTACACTAAGTTGGGGGACCAAAAGGGGGTCTTAAGTCCACACATTTTTCTATAAAAAAATCTACTTGTACGATTTTTTCGAAATACGAATCGTAGCATTTTGAGTCTAGTTTCTAACATACTAAATTTAATTGAAAACGGATACGTTTAAGTGGGTCAAACAACTAAAATACCAACAGATACTCCTGTTTTTGTTAAAAACATAATAGAGTGACTTTTGTGCCCCGACCAATTTTTGACCACCATTTAGTATTTATGAAAACCCTTTAGTAGAAAGATAGCTAGGAGCATCTAGTTTGGGCTCCATTTTATTTTATATTTTTTTAGCGAATATTTTTTTATTTATGATTTTTCTAGGACAGAAATTTTATGTTTTGAAAAATAACGGAGCTCCAACCGTGCCCCCCCTAACTACCTCAAAAAAAATCAAAAATTAGATTTTTTTTTTTAATATGTATAGAATTATGCCTAGTTTGGGTTAGTATAATTTTTTTAAATTTGATCACCCAAAAAAAAAGATACACCATGAAAGATAAACATATTTACACTTCAAAAATAGCTATAATAAGGAAAAATTAGAAAATAAATTATATGGAAACCTTATATTAGATAGAAAATTTGAAAATTTATATTTTTAGAAAGACCATACTCTTCTCTATGTCATGGTATAATTTTTATTAAATGGACCGATTGTTTTATTTTTGATTATTATAGAGGAAGTGGACTTTTTACATTTTCTTGTAAAAACATGTTGTTTTTTGTGTTTGTGCAAGTCCATGCCTCATGCTTGGGGATCAAACCGGATCCCAAGCCTTGAGGTATGGCTTGGGAAAAGATAAAACACAAAACTCGTATGTGTTACATAACGTGTACGTGTTATGTGGAGTATAAACATAACGCATACACATTCTTGTAGTATGAACATTATGCATGATTTTGACATGCTTCTATTTACATAAATAAATGTTTAAGTATAAGTTTTTAGTTTGTTATTATTTATTTATGTAAATATATTAAATTAGGGTCATTCTACACCTTATGGAATTAGTCTCACAACTCCATGAGTCATGGTTTAGGAGATAGTTTTTAAAAGTATAATCTAGTTAGTACATAGGTAATTTTTCAGGATTTCAGCATTCAGCCTAAATCTTTTAGTGTTTAACTTCTACAATCGAAACCATAAACCATAGGCCATAAACCAAACACTAAACTGTAAACCTTAAGCCCTAAACCCTAAACCTAAACTCTTAACCATGATCCCTAGACCACTAAAACCTAAATCCTAAACCCTAAACCTTAAACATTCACCCTTACCCGTGAGCCTTAAACCCCGAGCATTAAGCCCTAAAACCTTATCCATAACCCCTAAACCCTAAACCGTAAGCCATGAACCATGAGACTTAAAATATAAATCCTAAACCCTAAACATTAAACACCGAATCCTAATCCCTAAACCCTAGCCTAACACTACACCCTTATCCTTGAGCCCTAAAATCTAAACCCTAAACCCTAGACCATATACCCTAAGCCCTAAACCCTAAACCCTAAACCCTAAATCCTAAATCCTAAACCCTAAACCCTGAGCCCTAAACCATAAATCCCAAACCTTAATCCTTAAACATTAAATCCTAAACCATAAACCCTAAAACCCGAACCATAAACCATAAACCCTTATCCCTAAATACTATATCCTTAACCCGAAACCCTAAACCTAAATCCTAAACCTTAAACCATAAATCCTTAACCTCGATCTCAGTAAACCCTAACTATAAACACTAAACCCTAAACCCTAAACCTAAAACCTAAATCCTAAACCATAACCATGAACCTTAAACCCTAAACCATAAACCCTAAACCTTAATCCCTAAACCATGAGCCCTAAACCCTAAACCCTAAACCCTAAACCCAAAACTATATTTCATCAATATTTCTTAATCTCGTGCCTAGAACCATCATTTAGTCTTCTTATATAACTACCTTGTTTATGAGATGTGGACAAGTAACTAAATGGATATTACATCTACCTTGTGCCTCAGTAATGCATATATTACACATCTCTTCAAAATTTGTTTCTCCCCACATATACTTGTGCTCTTGAATGTAAATTTATTCACACTCTGAAACAAATTTCACATTTCTCATATTTCCATGTATGGTATTATGCAAGCCAGATGACCCATTGGAAGCTGGAAAAAATAACTATCACAACAAAAAAATAATCTTAAAGGAAACAAAAGAAACATAGAGAATATATCGATGTAGAGGTGTAGGATCATAATTGAATTTCCTATAGTATCCTCTCTTCCAGAGAAAGATAAAGTTTAAGTGTTCTACTAGAATGGATAGTAAATTTGATAGAACTTAATAAAGTGTTCAAAATAAGCATAGAAACAGGGGAATGGCTAAGAACACTAAGGGCTTATCAATCACCTAGTAAATATATCGTGTTTAGTTCTAAATGGGAGTTACCTAGCCTACGACTTAGTGACATTCTATTCATTGATAATTCCTTATATGATAAACCCATGGATGTTTTCAAAATATCAATAGATGAAAAACATAAAATTTTGATGACTCTCTTTGAATGTTCTACCTACAAATTCGATGAACCCTAAACTCTGTGACCTAAACACTTAACCCTCAACCATGAGACCTAAAACCTAAACTATAAACCCTAAACCCTAAAACAAAAATAATAAATCCTAAACCCTAAAAACTAAATACTAAACCGTAAAACCTAAACCCTAAACCCTTGACCCTAGAACTAAACCCTGAGCCCTAAGCCCTAAACCATAAATACTAAATCCAGAGCCACAGGTTCTAACCGCCAAATCTTAATCTAGTAACTCAAAACCCAAAATCTTAAGCCACAAACAAGGAACCATAAACCCTAAACCCTAAACCCTAAACCCTAAGCCCTAATCCCTAAACCCTAAACTCTAAACCCTAAACCCTTAACTCTACAACCTAAACCCTTAACCCTAAAACCTAAACCCTAAACCTCGAGCCTTAAACCCTAAAACCTAAACCCTTTGCCCTAAACCCAGAACCCTGACCTTTAAACCTTAAACCCTAACTCCTAAACCCTAAACCGTAAACCCTAAATCCTCAACCCTAAACTTTAAACCATAAGCCATAAGCCCAAAACCCTATAACATAAAATCTAAGCCCTAAATCATAAACCCTAAAACCTAAACCCTAACCTAAACCTAAACCCTAAACCTTAAGCCCTAAACCCTAAACCTTAAGCCCTGAACCCTAGGCCTTAAGCCATAAGCCCTAAGCGTTAAGCCATAAACCATAAATTTTGATGACTCTCTTTGAATGTTCTACCTACAAATTGATGAACCCCGAACTCTATGACCTAAACCTGTTAACCCTCAACTATAAGACCTAAAACCTAAACTATAAACCCTAAACCCTAAAACCAAAATAATAAATCCTAAATATTAAACCCTAAAACCTAAACCCTAAACCCATAACCCTAAACCCTTCACCCTAGACCCTAAACCCCGAGCCCTAATCCTAAACCCTAAATACTAAATCTAGAGCCTCGAGCTCTAACCCCAAACCTTAAACCAAGAACTATGAACCCCGAACCTTAAGCCATAAACCATGAACCAAGAACCCTAAACCTTAATCCCTAAACCATATACCCTAAACCTTAAGCCTTGAACCCTACACTCTAATCCATGAGCCCTAAACCCTAAATTTAGAGCCCCGATCTCTAACCCCTAAACCTTAAACCCATAACTAACACCAAAATTTTAAACATGTAACTCTCGAACCCCAAATCCCGAGTCATAAACCTTAAACCATTCACCCTAACCCCTAAACCCTAAACCCCGAGCCCCGAGCCCTAAATAGTAAACCCTAAACCTTAAGGCCTAAATGTTAAATCCTAAAGGTCCCTAAATCCTAAACCTAAACCCCCCTAAACCCTAAATTATAAACCCCAAGCACTAAACCCTAAACCTTAAGCCCTAAGACCTAAACCCTAAACCCTTAACCCTAAACACTAAACCCTAAACCCCGAACTCGTGACCTAAACGTTTAACCCAAAACCTAAACCCTAAACCCTTAACCATTTACTCTAAACCCTTAAACTTGAACTTTAAACCTTAAACCCTAACTCCTAAACCCTAAACCCTAAATCCTCAACCCTAAACCTTAAACCATGAGCCCTAAACCCTGAACCCTCAACTCTCAACCCTAAACCCTCAACCCTAATACCTAAACCCTAAACCCTAACCCTTTTCCCTAAACCTGAACCCTAACCTTTAAATCTTAAACCCTAACTCCTAAACCCTGAACCGTAAACCCTAAATTCTTAACCCTAAACCTTAAACCCTAAATCCTAAACTCTAAATCCTCAACCCTAAATGTTAAACCCCGAGCCCTAACCCTAAACCTTATACCATAAATCGTAAGCCCTAAACCCTAAACTCTAATCCCTAAACCCTAAACCCTAAACCCTAAAACCTAAACCCTAACCCCTAAACCCTTACCCCTAAACCCTAAACCTTAAGCCCTAAACCCTAAACCCTAAGCCCTGAACCCTAGATCCTAAGCCATAAGCCCTAAGCCAAAACCCTAAACCTTGAAACCTCAAACATAAACCCTTAACCATAAACCCTAAAAACTAAACCCTGAACCCTAAACCCTAAACCCTCAACTCTCAACCCTAAACCCTAAACCCTAAACCCTGATCCCTATACCCTAAACCCTGAACCTCGAGCCATAAACCCTCAACCCCCAACCTTTCCCCCTAAACCCTAAACCTTGAACCCTAATCCCTAAACCATAAACCCAAAACTATAAACCCTAAACCATACACCCTAAACCATGAACCCTAAGCCCCGAGCCCTAAACCCTAAACCCTAAACTCTAAAAATTGAGTCCTAAATCCTTATCCCTAAACCCTAAACCCTAAACCCTAAATCATAAACCCTCACCAAAAGGAAAGTCCTAAAAATATCATTCAACGTGTTTCAATGTGTAGAGAATAGTGTTTAAGGTGATCTATCGAATAATTTAGTTTTTATGAGAGAATACTTCCTTTGAATGCCTAAAAAGGCATTTTGGCCATTTTTTAGTTAGTTGAAAACCATTTAGAACAAGCTAAAATGACCTAGTCATGTCACCGAGTTATCAAGGACCATTATTTGTGAAGTATTAAGACATTGTTTGTCTCCATAAGAGACATATGAGCAAAATCATGTATGAGAATCATGAATTTTATTCCATGAAAGGATGCTTTTAGAGCTAGGAAAGGTGAGGGGATGATCTTTATATGGAGCAACATGTTTCTAAGAATGAGCAATCATCTGAGTTCACTTTATGCAATTCACTTGGTACTATTCATAACAACTCATTCAACACCTACTAGTGTTATCACACCTTAAGTATGAGGCACATTATAATCACCTCATTTTGGCCATAGGACAAGAATGCCATTCAGGGAACAATCCTCTATCTACAAAGTGAGGATCTCTTTTTAGTAAGAAGTAGACAAACATCATAGAGTTAATTCATGGTTACTAAAGTGAATTATGGACCAAATTTAAAATTAGTATGAATTCAAGCGTTGGTAGGGCCAAAATCTATTTTAGAAGGTCAAAAACCTTAAGAATGACTATATGATTTCCCAAAACAAAGACCGGCTTTAATATATATGCCCGAAAAGTTTTAGGTCCTTTGTTAAAATCTTGAAAATGAGTAAGTACTAACTAGATTAGATTTTGAAAAACTATCTTCTAGATTATAACTACTGAGCTACGAGACCACTTCCATAAGGTGCAGAGTGACCCTAATTTCTTATATTTACTAAAATAAAATAAAAGTATAAGAAATAATAATAGAAATCTTATAATACGCATTACAAAACACGTACGCGTTATGGTTTGGTGATTCCCAAGCCAAAAAAATTAAAATGCAAGCATGTTTTAGCAAAATGCGTATGCATTTTGATTTTTTTATATTCTTGTCCTCTTTTTGGCTGCCCATCTTCAGCACTTAACCTTTTACAAGAATTTAATTGTTCCAAGATAAAACAATGCAAGCATACAAGACTCGCAAAAATACAAAAATGCGAGAGATTATTGCAATAACACAAAAATATTTTAAACTCAATATGATCAAATAGAATATTAAAATATATGTACATACAAGTGGTGAATGTGTAACCTCCTCCTAGAATCATGGAAATATCCACCTAGAATAGTGGTAACCAACAACTAGAATGGTGTATTCAAGCGGTGACTAATAACTAGAATAGTGTAGTCCAGTGGTAACCAAAACCTACAATAGTGTAGTCAAGTGTACAAATAATCAAGCATATCCCATAAGTGTAGGGAAAATCCAAGTAAGGTGGAATATCCTAATTATATTAATACAAATAAAGTGAGGAAAATAAATCCTATACTAACAAGATTATGAGTGATGGAAGACCTAGTGTGTGAGCTAGGGTTTGTGAGCTAAAATTGTGATCTCCATTAGGTTTTTAAAGATTAAAAAATAGAGAAAAACATATTCAAGTGGATGAGTTAGCGCTTGGTCATCTTAGGGGGTTGTATCCTCCTTGTGGAGTGGGTTATTTACTAAATTAAGGGTTGGTGCTCCTTGTAGGGTTGGTGCTCTACTAAACTAGGGGTTGGTGCTCCTTGTGGGGTTGGTGCCTCACTAAATTTGAAGCATGGAAATATAATGTTTATGTTTCAGTGGTTTTTCTTCCCCATGAGGGTTTCCCACTTAAATCTTGTGTCTATGAGCTCTCTTTCATGTGTTATGGTTATTTGAATGTATTGTGCACACATAATAAGCTTGTGATGAATGTATGTGAATGGATGAATGTTTATGTATGGTGAAATAAATGGTAAATGAATTAAACAATTAATATGAATTATTCACCCCCTCTTAGTCCCTTGTGCTTACAACATTGTATTATTGGTTATATAATATTTTTATCATTTTATATTATCATTATCAAATTTATTTCTTTAACATGGATTAACATCATTGCAAGGAAGTTCATTGAATTGTGGGGACTAGAATTCTCTAGGAAATCCACCATATATCTATCTCATTATTTATTTTACTAAGTGTTTATGCATTGTAGGTATCTTATCCCATTGGAAAGAAGAAGTGATCCACCCGCTTGGATATGTAAATATCAATCATTCATCAAATATCAACATAAGTCATCACATGTATAGGTAAACCCTTCCTTCTTCTCGAGGATGTTTTTTTATGTTATTTCACTTCTTTAAGTTAACATTGGAAAGTAAAAACTCTTTGGTAGAGACCCTCAAAGAATCAAGAATGAACTAAATAATAAGAGTGCATCATCAGAAAATGGTTTGAACAATGTGTACATGCTAGAAATATTTGGTCAATATAGTGTGGAAAATGTATTTTAGAATAATCTCATGTGATATGTAAACCGAAAAGATCGAATGAGACATTAGTAGAATTGATATTATAAAGGTGTGAATAATATGATACAAACACCGATCCTTGAAATGTTGAATGATTTATAGAAGATGTTATAAATATTGATGATGGATATGACATTTAAGATGTAGAATGTTGTTATTAAGGTGAGGTTCAATTCAAATATAGACCCTTAGTAGTCGAGTATGAACCTTGATACTAGAGTGCATCATCGGGTAGTGAAATATGCGCTAAGAAAGGTTATATCATGAAGTGTAGATTATAAAATTGTATGATGCATAGGTAGAATGTGATAGAATATTGTGTGATGTTATAAAGATGTACTTTGAATGTATTGGATGTATTGTGCAACGTAAAATGTGTAGAATGTGTAGTAATAGATATAGGGAACTTATAAAAAGTGTAAAATTTGTATGATGTGTAATAATAGATGTGAGAAAAAATTTCATAGATGCACATGATATGAAATGTGTAGTGTGTGCGGTTCATGTATGTAACCTATTCCCTCGACATTCAAGTGTGAACCAAAGCATAACAATGTATAATAGGTAACAATGACATAAATAGTGTATCTAAGTGTGTGAGATGAATGTCTAGAGATGTGAAGTAGGTAGCATGAAGTGTGGTAATATGAGTGATAGAAACCTAATTATGCTAGAAGGAGGGTGAATAAGCATGCCCCCCCAAGTTTAGGATATCATCATTGTCATGGTCAAAGCCAAAGAGGACAAGAGAAAATACTTAATGAGAAATAGTATTAAGATGATTAAGTAAAGAGCCATTGAAGTGTAAATTGTACATTCTCACAACATATTCTTCATTAGTGAAAGGATGCAATGGAAAACCATGTACATACCATAGAGTAATATTTTGTGAATAACCAATAAATGAATCATTGCAAATGAAAACAAAACCAAAGGGCATAATAAATGAGATATCAATATGATCATGATCTAAAGTGCCTAAATGTAGTCAAGCCAAGATTTCCCAAGTGTAAGTGGAGAAGTGTGAGGAGCTCATGCAATAAATATGATGAGGTGAAAGACGCCGAAGATCATAAGTAGCCATAATATGGATAAATATAAGGTAGATATGAGGATCATAACGTGGAGTATAGAGATCATCGAAGGAAAATCCAAGTCGAGTCTGTTGTCATGTGTACATATAGTATCGATGCAAGTAGGGTAAAAAGGAATGTGTTCCCAATAAGAATTATTCATGAACAATGTACATGTGAAAGGATAATGTGTCAATAGTGGCTACGCATGAAAAGGTGAAGTAGGTGGAATGACATACAATAAATGGACATGCCCCTGATAAAGTATCATACCATTTGTATAAGTAGGATGGGGAAATGATGTGGATGGGACAATGCCTAACATACAAATAACACCTTTAAGTGGTGGTAAGTTAGCCAGAGAATCCATGAGTTGTGGGTCATTAGTAATTACAGATGTTGGAGTAGGAAGGGTAATGGTTGAATTGTGGTTGCATATTTTAATGGTCGATGATCACTAGAAACCGTATAATCTACACCCTCATTTAAGAATTTAACACATCAATGCACTATAGAAGGTATTGTTTGAATGTCAAGAAGCCATGGTCTACACATTAAGTACATTTATTGAACTGGAAAGTCAATGATAAAGAAAACCATATGCAAGATTTTATTCCCAACAATGATAGGTAAAGTGATATGGCCTATTCATGGATGAATGGTACCATTATATTCAAAAATATAAATAGAGGAAGGATTAACTTAAGAATAGAAAAGGTTGATAGCTTTAATGAATCATAAACTGAATAGATTAAGCTTAGATCCATTATCGACTATAATACGTTTTACACCCACATTATTGATGTAAATCATGATTTATAAAGGTTAATCATTGTAAAAATTAGTAAGATCAAAAGGAAAAATAAATGGAAAAGGTATTTGGTGTAAAAATGCATCTACGAATGTGTTATAGACTATATCCGGAAGAATATCGAAGGAACACAAGAAGTAGCCAAGAGAATAATAATTTTATCTCTTAATTGAGGGTGGATAAGTAATAAATCATGAATAGAAATATCCATGATTAGAGGATCTTAGAAAAAGGAAAGAAATAATTGAAAGAAAACAAGATAAAGGTTTTCAAAGAGCATGTGTTTAACAAATGATTCAAAGAAAATAAACTTTTTTATAAACCCTAAACAATATATTTTAGAGTCACAATGATAAATCAAGTAATGAATTACATTAAGTGACACAAGCAATAAGCAAAATGAAAGAAACCCTAAGTCAATGAAATGTTAAAAAAATTTAGATGATTTCACAATTAATCTTACATTGTGCGAAGACGGAGAAATGGTAAAACTCAAACACATGAGGTCGTAACAATATCCAAAAATGTAGAAGTATAGACGACGGTTGGTTCGGGTGCTTGGAGCAGTATTATGGTACTTGGGTGCTAGGATCCCCGTATGAGTGCACTAAGACTATGCATATACTTAGAAAATGATCTTTACATTGTCACTAAGTTATCGTAATTATTTTTGTATGCCATTTCCTTATAATGTCACACAATGATCATCAATGTCACCGATATAACTTGCATAAAGATATGACACAGTAAATCATAAAAACATGTCAAATCCTAAAAATTAAATAATGCAAAATGGGGTTTGTACTATCCTCAACTATCAACAAAGTCATTTTATGGTGGAGCATTGCACTATATCTCTAACCTAGTGTAGTTCTATGTTTTTGTGTGTCAAAATCATTCCTTAGGTGTCTCTTGTGTGTTTCACACTTGATAGACAACAAGTAGTTAAATATAGAAACTTGTATATAGATGTGTGCATCGAAAAATGAACTTCCGCTCCTATGAAGTGTATGCAGTCCCTTATCCCTTGTGTAAAGCTAGATGGACGTTTAAATGCTCTTGATAATTCTATTGGATGCAACCTTAGGTGGTGATAGCTAATGCCTAGTGCTTTTGTAATGCCCGAAATTTTATTCACTAAATCCATGTCCAACCTCATTAATTACTTAGGAAGAATATGGGAATTGTTGTTTTGTTCAAATACATTTATCGTGTTTACCAAATTCTTTCTTTTTATAAAGATTACTCCTATAGTCAAATTAAGTTTATCTTCTAAAATATATCATGGGTTTTAAATTCTTCCTCACCGTCCAATATTGGATTCATCTAATTAATTCTAATTTAATATTTATTATTTATATTCACTTAGGCCCCAATTAAAATTTATAAAATCATTCCCTAAGTAATTTAATCATATTCACCTAGGTAATTAGTGCTCATTCGACACCCTTAATTTGATACTCAATTTATTCAATTACGGTTATTTCATGAAACCCCTTTAAGCAATTCATTTAACTAAACACAATTCCTTAATGTTTATTCAATTATCCCATAGTCTAACTACAAGTTATTTATTTACTTTATCATCTAAAAAAGGGAAAGGTCCCAACATGGCCTAACCCATTAGTTAGGATACCCAAGTGACCCATTAATTAATTAGCCCCATTCACTTTATTTAAACTACCCATTCCAACGAAATACCTATAACTTAAAATTTATAGGGTAATATCTCTACCTTAGGATTAAATAAATTATTGGCATTATATCTATGATTGCCCTAAAAACCCCTAATAATCCTTATGGTTTCCTTTTATTCAATTTTTTGCTCTATCCTCTCATTTGCACATTTAGAGTTTTACGGGTTGAAGTCAAGGATGGAGGCAATGGAGTCTTTTTTTTATTGGTTCAAGATCTAGAAATAAGGAAGGAACATCTTCCTCCATTTATTCTCCTTTCCATTTTATTGTCTCTTAGGGTTTATAGTTTCAAGATTATATATATTTTTGTTTGAAGGTATGCAACCATATTTTTGGTGTGGGTATCTATTTACCCTTATTTAAAATTTCATTTGAGGCATGGATACACCCAGGATCCATGATTTTATTTTTATTTTCTTAAAAAAATGCAAGGCTGCTATATATATAATTAGTGGGTCACTAAATACACAACGCAACGTAAATATAATGGACACGGTTATTAGTTTGGGATTCGTATATATGGGGAGAGGGCATCGCCCCACCTTACCCACTACATTTATTATTATGGGGTTGCACAGCCCATACTGAGCCACGACCAATATAAACAAAGTCCTTTTTCATTATATACTTTGCTTTACCAATAATACATAGCTGAACCATTATATATTTCATTAATAATTATCCGTAATAAAATACCTTATCTATATATATATATATATATATATATATATATATATATATATATATATATTGTTAAATTTTATAATTATAATTTATATAAGTTATATATATATATATATATATATATATATATATATATATAAGTGATAAGAACTTGATTAAATTTTACCATTTCAACAATTTACAAAGGAAAGGCAAGAATGGAAACTAAACCAAATACAACCTTCTTTTCAATTAAAATGAAAAGAAGTATGAAAATGTCATTTGAAAGAAACACCAAAACCTATATTATTTTATATTTCCATTTCAAAAAGAACCATTTCCATTTATAGTCAAATGCACCCTTGATATAAATTTTGAGTTTGAAGGAGATACAATAATCAACAAGAAAAAAATATTCACATGCCCCTTTCCAACATTTACACTTCTTGAATGAATAATACAATCAGATTTCCATAATACATTACATGGAGTTAAATATTTAAAATTCAAGTTTACAAAATCCCCGCATATAGGTGGAGACAACATGGTAAAAATTACAAAAAATTCACTCTTCTCTTTACCTTCTTCACATTGCAACACTATTCAAGGTGCCTAATTTAAAATTCTTCATTTCTTGAACTCCAAATCACAACAAAAAGGAAGGGAGCATAAGAAACACTCACCTCCCAACATTATTCCAATTAAGAGGTGATAACATCCTCCTCATTGGCTCTGTGAGCCGCAACAATAGAGAAATAATTGATGTAATGCAACCTTTGTAACTTTACAATGGCTTCCACAAAACATATAACACACAAACTTGCAACACATTCAAATTAAATGCAATAAATGATTTACAACTTTCCAATAAACACATAGGCTTGATAACAACCCAAAGGAGAAGAGAAATATGGGGAACCCCTTATATCTCCAAATTGGGTTAATGTCCATCTTGAAACCTCAAAAAAATCATCTACACATATAAAATTGTTATTTGTCCCTCAGTCTCTTATCAATCCCTCATATCTCTTATTTCTCCCTCAAGTAAAATAGATAAGATAAAAAATAAATATCACTTATCTTCACAAGGTAGACACCCTTCCCAAACTCCTCCATATACGCATCCAAAACTATTATCCCTCCCTTAAATGGTACCCAATTTCCTTCTCCCAAACCATCCTTAAGGTAAAAATTACCCAAATCTAGCACAAGCACATACAAACTATAAGCTAGGAAAAATGCACTAATAACAAGGAAGTAACATACTAATAATCATACCTCCACCTTCGCGTTTCAGAGAAAACCTTAGAATGGGCTAGAAACATGGATTGAGCCCCGATTGCGTGATATGTATGTGCTTTTCTTTAAGATGAAATAAGGCCTTCTGTAATAACGATCCACTTACTTTACATCAAATGGGTAAAAGGATTATGGATTTGGGGTGCTTGAGGATGAGGCTATTTGGGCATTAGGGCGAGGTAGAAGGATGTTATTTTCTCAAATGATGCATGAATTTAGACAAAGTATTCAAGCTTATTCTCTTGTGTGTTTAGAGGGGGGGGTAAGGTTGTATTTATAGCTAGGGGAAGTGATTAAATTATAGTAATTTAAGTAATCATGGTTTGAAAATGTGGGCAAGATTAGGTGAGTGGGGACCACGAAGAATGGGTGAGGATTTGATTTTGGATTTTTAATTCATAAGTGGAGGATTTTAGGTGTCTGGGACCAAGAAGAGTGGGTGAGGATTTGATTTTGAATTTTTAATTCAATAGTAGAAAAACATGGAGAATAATTACATGTGGTGAGGATTAGGTTATTTTTTGGATTCGAAATGGATAATTAATCAAATTATATTTGATTAATTTGAAGTGTATTTTGTGGAAAATGAGGTAGGAGAATTAATTTATTTAAGACAGATGTGAAATTAGGGTGTCTACATTTTCCCTCTCTTTGAAGGGTACTATGAAAGTAGTGTCCTTTCAAATAAAGTAGTTGAGATGGGGAAGAATTCAATCTACTTTTCTTAATCAAAAAAGTAGAGCGAATGATTTTTTGGGAGAATAAAGGTGGTTAGTGATGGATGTCATGGTATCCTCCAAGATAAAAATGTCATGAGAAGATGTGATTATGGATAGATGTGATGATGCCCTTCGAGAGGGATGAGAGAATGGAATATACGAAAGAGCTCTCTTGAAAAGAGGATACATGAATTTTGCACTGGAGAAGAGGACAATAATAGAGTGGAAGAGACTAGAATGACCACACGAAGCAAATGGAGAAAGGATTCAATCAGCCTTGAATGTTAGGTGTGAGGGTGTGTTGGAATATGAAATGGGAAAGAGAAAAGGGAATGGATAGGATTAGGGGTTGATTATGAGAAGAGGAAGAAAGGTGAAGGTTATGGAGATAGGGAGGAAAAAAAAGAAATGAAAGAGGAGAAGATAATAAGAGAGAGGGATGATAGGGGAAGAAGGAAATGATGAAGGAAAAACAAGGAAAAGAAAGGAAAATGACGGAGTAGAGGATGAAGGTATGAAATAGAGAGATGTGCCAAATAAAGGAAGCAAAACAGAGATAATATAGAGGGATGCATGAAAGTGAAAGAAATGATAGAGTTGAGAAAAGCAAGAAATGGGGAAGGATAAATAAGAAGGAGAAGACGAGGTGGGAGTAGGGGATAAAATCGACGAAAAATTGAAAGAGGATGAAAGAAGAAGTAGAATGGAGAAAAAAATAAACTATGAGGGGCGAGAAAAGTGTGAAAAATAGTAGAGAAAATAAGAGAAACAAATACAGAATGAATGAAAAGGTAGGGGTGGTAGAGAAAAGGAGAAGTGGTCAGAAGAAACATGAAAATTAGGGGAGAGGAAAGGAAGATATAGTGAATATAGGGAGAAGATTGAAGGAATTGTCTTTGTGATGAAGACCAAGGCAAAGAATATGGAACATACCATATAGAGATGCATGTGGAGGGTGGGATGATAAAAAGACATGACAACGCTGAAGAGATATGTTATCGATGGGGAAGTAAGGAGGAAACATGAAGGAAAAAGGGAAGGGAAATAAGATGCGGGTGGGAGAGAGAAGAGGATAATAGAGAAAATTATGTAGAAGGAAGGGAATACAAAAAGGGGATAAGAAGTGTAAAGTGAAAGTATGAGAAATGTAAAGAGAAGAAAGAGGGGAGGAATGACACAGATTGGAAAAGATATAGAGATGCATGAAATGAGGATTCTAGGATTACGAGAAAATAGACAAAAGGATGTATGATGAAGACGATAAATATATTGAAGAGGGTGAAGGGAAGATGGAGAGATGGTAAGAAGCGACAAGAAAGGGTGGGATTGGGGAAAATAATAGAGAGAAAAGAGAATGGGGGATAGAAGAGGCAATGCCAATGAGGGGATGTTAGGGAAATTCCACTAACAATGAGTGGTGAGGAAGGGTGAGAGAAAAAATGAAGAAAAGGAGAAAGGTAATAAGGATTGGAAAGGGTAACGCCAATGAAGGGATGTTAGGGAAATCCCACTAATAATGAGTGGTGGGCTTAGAGGAAGGAAGGAATGAAGGGAAACTCTAGAAGGTCCAAGGGAGTGAATGAGGTCATGTGGAATGAGGATTGATGATTTTTAGGGAAATTCCACTAACAATTATTAGTGCGGGAATAGAAGATGATGATGAAAGAATGATAGAGGAATGTTAACAATAATGGTGAACAAGTGTGTGGGTAGAAATGTGGGAGAATTTGAGAAGATGAAGTGGAAAGAGTAAAGAAAATGGGAGGGATGAGTTGGGACTAGGTGAAAGTGAGGAGAGGATGCGGGAGATGAGGAAGAATGAGGTGAGGATGAAGAAACAAGACATGAAAAGAATGGGAAGAAACAGTATGAAGAATGATGGATCAAGAAGGGGAAAATGGGGAAAAGAATGTGATTGTAGGTGGAAGATATTAGACGTATGTTGTAAGATGATAGGTGGAGAAAGGATAATGGTAGGAGGAAAATGTGGTTGGTAGGAGAGACCAGGTGGAAGAAGCGATCAACAAAGTGAATGAAGAATGAGGTGAGGAAAAGTTCACAATGACGAGTTTAGCGTAGGGAGGACCCTGACGTAAGATTGTCATGTGATGGAAGTGGTTAAGTAAGATTGCCAAGCGAGTGACACTTTGGAGATAACAAGTGGGAAAGAGAGAAGTCGTGTTTACAGAATGGAAAAGGAGGTGAAAGGATGTGATAATGGGGAATGCCGAGAAAAAGTGAAGGGTGAAGGGTGTGTAGTGATGGGGAAAGGCAAGAAGACATATCATCCTTAAGAGGGAATCTTAAGTGAGATCGCCATTCGGTGAGTGGTTAAGTAAGATTTCCAAGTAGAGGATGGTGATAGTGGTGGTAAGAAGATGTGATGATGGGAATGAATAGAAAATATGGATGGTGAGTAATTTAGAGTGATGGGCGAGTGTAATATGACATGTCATGCTTAAGAGAATCTCTTAAGTAAGATCGTCATGTTGTTAGAGTGGTTTCATAAGATCACCTAACCGACAGGGATGATATGCAAGGAGAAAGACAAAATTATATTGGGTACAAGGGTGGAATGGTTGGTTTAAGAAGATGATCATGACGAGAGGCGAGAGAAATAAGATGGGGGAAATATGATGGGATGGGGGAAGGCCATATGGTAGATAAACCTTAAGAGGAAGTCTTATGTAAGATTTTCATTCAGACGGAATGGTTAAGTAAGATAGTCAAACAAGAAAGAAGAAGAAGAATGATGATAGAGTTGGTGGGAATAATGTATGACAAAATGGACCCTTAAGTGAATTTTCCATACTACGAGAGCATGTAAGTAGGATGACCAGGCATAAGATGGATTTGGGGAAGGATGAGAAAAGAGTGAGTGATGTATGCCTGAGCGAAAGAGGATATGAGATGAGGTGATAACAAGGAAGAAAGGAAACAAAGGAGTGTAACATGAATGGATGAAGGAATATATGTAGTGGAGGGCACAGAGTGTGAGGGAAATCCTTAATTGGGATGTCCGCATGGTGAGAATAATGATGTGAGAATGAGAAGCGAAGAGGTGGAATGGGAAGATGTGTGTGGTGGTGATTGTTGTTTGATGAGAGGGGAGGTGGTGAAGAAGCTTCTATAGTAGGAAGATCTTAGGGAGAGGGTAAACCTCCACCGAGGATCCCATATAGAAGGGTTATTAAGTAAGATTGTCAAGTGGGAAGCAGAAGAGTGAAAAGAAAGAATACAAATGGGTGAGAGGGGACATGAATGGTGAGAAGGGTAATATGGGCATAAGTGGCGGAAGAGTAAAAATGAGGAGTGAGGATGAATGGATAAAATACATGTGATCATGGTGGGGAGGAGGAACTCTGGATAGTGAATGCTACTTGAGAAAATCTTCAAGTAGGATTCACAAACTCCAATGGTGATCAAGTAGGATTCCCAAACCGGGAATGTATTAGTATGGGTGAATGGATAAGGTGCAAAGTAAGATGTTGATCATGCGGGAAGATAATCACGTGACGAAAAAATCTTAATTTTAATATAGCACACATACGATGCATCGTGATATAAAATATTAGGATGACTAGACTATAATATGCGTGATAGCATAGATAGGGGGCCATCAAAATGGTTCGATGCCCTAGTATGATATGCAAATGGAAGAGAGCATATACAAAGAGGACATCAAGAAAGTATGATGCCCTAAATGATATGCAATCGGATAACATAAGTATATTAGAGAGAACATCAAGATAGATAAAATCAAGATGCCCCCTGTAATATATCAAGATACAAGAAAGCAATTAATAACTTGTAACTAATAATACAACACAAGAACTAATAAACATGTCCCTAATGTGTTCCATAGTGAGGATTGATTGGATGTGCCCCCAAGTAGGGGTACAAGGACATAAAAAGATTGGGTCATTTTCCTCAAACAAGGAAACAATGAGAGTTGGATTTGCCCAAGAGGATTTACGCGAGGAGAAGTGGTTTGAATTTGATAGTCATAAGGTGATTGGATCATTCATTGGGGATAATAGTTCAAAGGATGAATTGTGTTGATTATTTTAGAGTTTTTGAAATTTTGTGGAGTTTACAATTTTTTTAATTTTGTTTTATTATTATATATATATAATAATTTTTTTGATTTTATTTTTGGATTTTTCAATGTTTTTGGATTTTTTTTTTTGAGATTTTTTGGGATTTTGACGATTATTTCAAATGTTTTGGATTTTTGATGATTTTCAAATGTTTTTGGATTTTTGATAATTTTCAAATGTTTTTGGATTTTGGTTTTTGAAAATTTTGGAGTGTTTTTGGATTTTTTTTAGATTTTTACACTGTTATTGGCAATTTATGGACCAGAGTGCAGACTTATTTTGAGAGGTGATAAACTAGGATATTATCCGCATGTACCATGTTCCTCATGGTAACTCATGCTCAAATAACAAAAATTCTCATTCCATTGGCAGGATATGGTGGTGATGATATGATGAAAAGAAGTCCAACTCCATTCTTGACTCCACACAACTAGTAAGATGTGTGGGCTCATCACCGAGAATCAAGAAGGACACAGGAGGTAGATAATGAATATAGAGACAAATGCTAATAACAATCCCTTTGGGAAATTGTAACTCAATTCTTCATTAAGATTACTAAACCGATTTCAAAATGGCTTTCACTCTTTATGAGTCACAGTGTTAGACTTAGACATAGTTATGTGGCTCTTGATTGGTAAGATATGAGGTGAAGGGATAGTTCTCTTTTCACTTAGGCATCTAAATTACTTCTTTGGGGATTATAATTACAAGCACTATAAGATTTTGTATTTTTGAAATGACTCCCTATGCCTTGCCCCATGCTACTAGTGAGAAGCAAGGGCTCATCACCGAAGGCAAAACATAGGCGAGTAAATTCCTTTTTTTCTTGTTTTTTTTTTTATTTTTGAATGTTTTTGCAATATTTTTATGTTTTTATGAGAATGACCCTCTACACTTTGCCCCATGCCACCTATAAGAGGCAAGGGTTTATCACCGAAGATAAGACATAGATGAGTAAGGGCACCTTCCTCCATTCCTAGTCTCACACTACCAGTAAGAAGTGTGGGCTCAACACCAAATACTATGAAGGATGAAAGATGTGACGATGAATTATTCATAATTTATTGAATTGATGGAATTTTACAATAGTGCTTTGTATAGTTGGGAAAGAATTTTTCCCCCAATCTCAACCCCACACTAGTAGGATGCGAGGGTTCAACACCAAAGACTGAGATGGACAATCAAACGAACTGGGTAAAGAAGTTTAGAGCTTTGTTATGAAAGAGAGAATTTCTTTGAAGGGAATATATTACCATCAGTAAGCTTCTAGGTATGACCATAGGTGAAAGCAACTGAAAATGGGAGATATTATAAGAAGTATGATACTCACAAGACTTAATAGGATCTATGTTAGCACCTATGTCTCATGATGATAAATATGAAGATGTGATTTTGATAATGAAAATATCTGCCAATGAAATGAATAACTTTAAATTATTTGGAGGTAAGTAAGACAAAAAGAACAATGTACACGTCATTGTTTCCTGGAATAGTGAATGCCTTAAGGATAAAATTTCTTTAAATGAACTACATTCATTGGTTCATCAAGTTCTTGACCATCTTTGGTGGCCAACTTATAGGCTTCAGAGCCAAATTTAGCTGTAATTACATAGGGTCCTAACCAATTAGGCTCAAATTTTCCTTGTTTTTCTTGCTCTTTAGTGGTATTATTTTTATTTTCTTTTAAAATAATGTCACAAATTTTGAATTATTTGGGTCTTACCTTTTTATGATAACTACGTGTTGCAGCTTGGTTTTGATATACTTGAAGATGATTGAGAGCATTAAGTCAATTTTCATCAAGAAGCTCAAGCTCTTGAAGCCATGACTCATCGTATTCATCCTCATTAATTACATCTTTAAGGGAGATTCTCAAGGATGGGAGTTCTATCTCAATAGGTAAATGGCTCAATAAATGGTAAAATGGGGTGGCTCTGGTAGGCATGCGTAAGATGTACGGTAATCCCAAAGAGGGGTAAATTTGAGTATGCCAATTACATCCATGGGTGTTGATGGTTTTTTCCATGATGGATTTTAAAGTCTTGTTGGTTTTCTTCTTGACCATACCCCGAGGGTAGTAGGGAGTGGACCACTTAAGTTTGATGTAAAAATGTTTAGCTAGGTATTTTACATCCTCATTTTTAAATGATTTTACATTATCTATGACTAGAGTGGATGAAATACCAAATTGACAAATGAGATTTTTAAAAATGAATTTTGATATTTAGCTACCGGTAACATAGGTGAAAGGCATATATTCCACCCATTTAGTGAAGTAATCGGTAGCGGTAATGATGAACTTATGTCCATCGGATGATGTTGGTATGATTTTACCAATGAGGTCAAGTCCCCATTGAGAGAAGGGCCATGGTGTGGTTATTGATTACAATGTTTGAGAAGGTGCATGGATAATATTTCCAATTTTTGACATGCTTGACATTGTTTGACAAAAAGGCATGCGTCACTTTCCATGGTGTAATAATATCCAACTTCGCAATTTTTCTTGGCTAAGGCTATACCATTCATGTGCTCCACGATATACGAAATGGAATTTGGTTAGCATACTCGAAGATTCTTCCTAATTAAGACATCGGAGCAAGGTGCCATCATATCCTCATTTATAAAGAGTTTATACTAAAATGGTTTATCGAGAGGCATGTTGTGCTAAAGCATGTTTATGCATTGGTTTCATGTCGGAGGAAATGTTTCATCACAGATGAAGGTATAAAGATCATGGTACCAATCGAACCTACCTATGATTTCACATACCTTAGTATTTTTAGGAAGATCATAGGCATGCATTAAGAGATGTTCTATGAGAAAATGTGCATGGAGTTGATTAGATATGATTTCTAATAGGGATCCAATGATTTCCATAATCGCATAATTTATTATGAATTTTGGGGATTTGATGAAAATAGTTTTGTAAGATCCACTTTATTATGAATTATGGGGATTAAGATTAAAGATCAATTTACTAATCAAAAAGAACACATTTATTTAGGTTAAGATGTACTTACTTATACTCACGTAATCTATCAAAAATGTGTCTCAACACACCTAGATGCCCTATTCATGTTTTGATTTTGCTAATATATCATCAACATAATCTTCCATGATATCATGTAAGATGATGATAGTCATTGCTCATTTGATATGTGGCACTAAAATTTTCAAGTTGAAAGGCATGACCTTATAACGAAGGTGCCCCATGTGTAGTAAATTATGTTTTATGTTGATCCCCTTGACATTAGAAAAGAGTTGATATGTATTTGATTGTAACTTGAGAAAATTCATCCATTAAGGAGAGAATTTCATGGCATGCCGTAGAATCAACAATCATGTCTAGATTTGGCAAGGGAAAGTCATCTTTGGGACAAGCCTTGTTAATGTCTCGAAGTCTGTGCATATCCAAATGCCGGGGTTTTCTTGGCTACGAGAACTATGTTAGATATCCATGTTGAATAATCAATAGGTCGGATAAATTTGGCTTCCAAGAGTTTCTCGAGTTCAACTTTGACAAGCAATGCAACTTGGGGATGTATTTTGCATAGTTTTGTTTTATAGGATTTGTATCCGAGATGCACCATAAGGTGGTGTACTACAAGAAATGGATCTAGGCCTAACATGTCCTTATATGTCCATGCAAATATATCTTGGAATTCAATAAGGAGTGTTGTGAATTCCATGCATTCTTGGTCAGACAGACTAATGCCAAGTTGTAAAATTTTCAGTTGTTCGGTGGTTCCAATGTTTATGTCTTTAGTTTCTTCTACAAGCATTTTAGATGTATCCTTTTTAGAGAATGATGCTAATGGTTGATGTAGGTCATTGGTGTCAGTGATTTAGGGGAGTTGGTATAATATTTTTGTGTGTAACATTGAGGTTTTTTATTGACATGTTTGATTGATAGGGTGATAGTGAGAATTTGACTATGGGAAATTTTTGTTTGTTTGCACTTCTGATCCAAAGTTTCCAAGGGTGAAGGATCTGAATATTTTATTTCTTCACCGAAATAGGTTGATTCATTTAAATTGATTTCAAATCCTTTTCTATGGTCATAAGTAGGGATTTGGTTGTGAGTTCTAAGGAATTCTTTGATGGCTTCATCATTTTGGAACATGTCCATGGCCGTATGATGTGGTTGGCCATGGTCTATGAGATTGGATGTGTAGGCTCAAAATTGATGACATTAATAGATAAATGTTCAAAGTAAAGATGTGTTTTAGTGAGGTCCTCAAATAGGCTATGTGGAGACTGGGTGTCATTATCAAAACTGGTGTCATCGTTATCACTTGAAATTATTATAGGAGCAACATCAAACACCTTGAAACCCAAACCATGTTTACCATGATGTTGTGTGTAATTGATTGGGTCTAAATGACCTTGTTCATTTGGACCGATTCCTTTACCCTTCCATCACATGTTTTTCATTATTCGATGAGCTTTGGTAAATTGAGGGGACTCATAACATGGAGAAAAGTTGTCATTATATAACCAAGATCCTGAAGAACTTGGAATATGTTCATTGTCAAGATAACTAATTTTTTTCCAAATTGACTATCCCATTTGGTAAGTGGGAAATGGATTATCGATGTGGAGCATTAGGTTTGTCGTATCTTGTGTGGGATTTTTGATATAAAAGGAGTCTTCCATATTTTAAAATTGATATTCACGTATCATCCTTTCAATGATTTTAAATGTGTGGGATGGGGGACCAATAGTACCTCATGTGGTGGGGAAGTCAATTTGGTAGTTTTAAAAGATGAAGAGAATCGATTATAAGAAGAAGGGGGTGGATTGAAGGATGAAGTTTGGTTATTCAAAATAGAAGGTATCTTAATAGAAGAGGTGTGGTTGGATGAAGAAGGTTGAATAGGTGAGGAAGAAGATGGTGTGGTGGAAGAATAATTGTTGTTGGAAGAAGAAGCTTGATTAGTGGAAGAAGATGATTGATTAGTGGGAGGAGGACTTGGTTGAAGATTTTTGATTAGTGAAAGATAATGGATTGGAAAATGTGTTTTGGTTAGAAGATGATGGTTTCAGATCATTGTTAGGGAGTGTATCCGGATCGATGCATGTTTCATTAGGGATTATGTGAGGTGGAGCATACTTATCTGTTGATGGACAATAGTGATCATGTCGATACTATCCTTTGAGGAATCTACAATACTCAAAGGGTTGAGGATCCACACATAATGTAAATTCCTTGTCCAAATGAGGAAATTTAATACATTGGTGGAATGTTGATGGGATGGATTTCATGGCATGAATCCATGGTCGGCCGATGAGAATGTTATATGTAACTTCTACATCCACCACATGACATACCATTTCTAAGGTGATGGGTCCAACTTGGAGAGGCAACATGATTGTGCCTTCAGACTTTCTTTCACTATTATCATACCCATGAATGGTTATGATATTGTTTTGTAAATCATTTTCAGTGTAACCTAGACAACGTAAAAGTTTCATGGAACAAATATTCAATGCGGATCCATTGTCGATTAAGATGTGTTTGATATTACGATGAGTTATATAACCCTCGACGTATAAAGAATGATTATTAGCGATGTTGGGATTAAGAAGGTCAGTGGGACCAAAGGATAAAATAGGATTGGGGACTATAAGATGTGTAATTAAATCCTGGAATTGTTGTGAATTGATGTCCTCAGGGACACGAGTGTTATTCAATGTTTGCATAAGGATGCGTTGTAGTGCGGGAGAATAATTAAGTAATTCCATGATGGAAATTTATGTTGCAGTCTTCTCCAATTGTTTGACAATATTGAATGATGGTGCAAGTTGTGGAGTGGAATTTGTGGGGAATTAGATGGTGGATTAGGAAGTGGTGTGGAGACGAAGTGGTAGATTTTTTGTTGTAGGGACCCACATTTTTTTGTCTAGTGGTGATCACACAGTTAGTTCTGATATTTATAGTTGCCACTAAGTCTTGGTCATAGTCTATGGTCGAGATGACTGAGTCATACTCGACATTTACTTGATGATTGACCCTTATCTTTTGAATTATTATCGTGGTTAGGGAAGGTATTTTTGAACATGTGAAGTTTTTCATTAGGTGTTTTTGTCTCAGAAGTATTTTCAACTTCTATGTCTCCATGTTCAATCAGGTCTTGGACGTAATGGCGAGAGTTGCATGCATCGATATGTAGAGTGCCCTTTTATGTGATGGTAATCACAATATTCATTATCCTTATACCAATTTGGTTTGGGTTGTCCTTCTTCAAAGGGTTTGACGATGGGATATGTAATCATGTTGGCATTTGCCAAGTGATGAAAGACACTAGATAGACTTTCTCCGAGAGGAGTGAACTATCTTCACTATCCCGAGAAGGAACTTCTTTCTAGGGATTATGATTGGTTGTTTGGATTTTAATGTGTTGATGGGATTGTTTTGAATGTTTCGACATGGTGGGAATTAGTAATGCCATCGTTGACTATATTTCAATTACGGTTAAAGAATTTGGATTTTCCTGGTTTTGAGGGGCGTCTCGATAAGGTTGGTCCCTAAAGGGTGCTTTAAGTAAGCCCTTAGAAATGAGGGATTTTTCATTTGCGTTCCCTTTTCAATGAATTCTTCAAAAATATTCAGACAATGCATTTGCATGTGGAATGATAATTCGGCATTGAGATTAGGAACAAAAATGCTAACTAGTTGTCTCTCGGGTATTGAGCAGGGAAATCGCTTGCAATTCCTCACCATCGTTGTAAAAAGGAGGAAATTTTTGTTGGGCATTTTCCTAGTGTTACAGAGATCAAGCATGGTTATTTTTGAGTCTAAGTTGTAGGAAAAATGTTTGATGAATTTCTCCAGATAAGTCTGCGAATGTCGTGACCGACCCTTTGGGAAGATGGAAAAACCAGTCTAAAGCATGTCCTCCTAAACTTTGGGGGAATAATCATAAAAGATACATGTCACGATAGGAAACTTCCTAACATTGCATGTAAAATTCCTTGACATGTTCATGGGGTCACCTTTGCTTTTGTATTTATCAAATTTTGGGATTTCGAAGGATGATGGAAATGGTAAGCGTGATATCTCTATATCAAATGGATAAGGACACAATTCTTCAAAGTTGAATTGTTTTGATTGTTTTTGTAGTCCCTGAATGGTGTCTTTCATATGTTTCCATTCTTGTGTGAATGGAGAGGGGGGATGGTTTATCAAGAATGTCGTGAGTATTGGGGTATTGGGCTCTTTTAACCTTTCAGCTCTAGCAGTTGCTTCCTCAAGTTTCTTTGTTAAGTCTTGGATTTTAGTGAATAACTCATCAACCGAAGAGCTATTTGGATTGTTTGGTATTTCGTTGTGATAACTTGATTCACCATTGTCGATAAGTTTTTTTAAATTTTTAGTCCCAAAGTCAGGGGGTAGTTTTTCCCCCATGGCTAGGATGCGTAATAGATATTCATTTTTGTTTTGTTCTATCACCCTATTTACTTGTTCTTGTTCTTCATTGGTGAGTTTTGGTTGTGTGACTTCTTCATCGTCATTTTCATGATTGTGACTACATGTGAATACCATGATGAGATAGGTGTCTGATTAAGCTGTAAAAAGTGGTTAGGAATTTTGAGTAGGTGTGATTAAATGAGAACTTGATTGCTTTGGATTTAGCTTGAATAAGCTCATGATGACTGATAAGGAGAGTAACTCAAACAAGTTATCTCAATATGATTGTGATATAACTCGAGATGAGTTATTAGGGAATTTGTTTCATGTTGTGTAGATTTGGCTTGAACAAGCTTTGGATTGTTGATGGGGAAAGTAACCTGAACAAGTTAATCTCAATATGGTTGTGATATAACTCAAAATGAGTTATGAAAGGATTTTGTTAGTGTGATTTGGATAAATGTGATGGTTGACAAAATAATGAGTGAACTCAAACAAGTCACCCAATATTAGTTTGATATAGCTTGAAATGAGCTATGAAGGATGTTTTGACAATTGACGATATGGGGAGTGAATGACAGTCACTCAATATCCATTGGATATAGCTGAAACAAGCTATGGAAGATGTATTGTTGGCTGAAGCAAGCTAATGAAATTGGTGTGATGTTTTGGTCTGCATTGTTTAGGATTGTCTTGGATGTTTTAACTTGGTATTGAATTGGTTGAGAAATGATTTTTGTGGAACACAACTAGGGTTTGAACATTTTACAATGAACACATTGATATCAACCAAGTTTTATGATAAAACAATGCTAAACTATTTTGTTTACAAACAACAAGCAATTATGTGGATCAAATTGTTTTGGCTTAGGAGGTAAATTCTTCAAGAATGATCATTGTTTCATGCAATCATATAAGTATGTTGTGGAATGATGGATGTAGGTTCTTATCACTCCAAAAATATGTGTCCTCTGATATACCCTAGTCTTGATATACCTAATTTTGTATGGGGACAAAATTGGTACGGGAACCCTTAGAGCACTTGGAGGAGACTCACCAATTCTTACTTACCTTCTTTAAAGTGAATCACCACATCCAAAATAGGTTTTGTGAAAAGGTGAAAGGTGATGGGGGGATGAATGTGTATGGTGTCCTTATAACTCCTCAAAGATTTATAGGGATGATGCCCAGGCTTCATTGTTACAAATATTTTGGCGTGACTCACATGTGCCGCATGATAAAATTACTATAAAGTGAAGAGTAGGGGCGAGGTAAATACCAAACGCTTGTGATGACTAGGTCTCAAAGTGCAATGCAGATGTGAATGTTGGTGGTGCGTGGTAGTCAAGTCCATGTCACCGATGTAGACTTTGATGGTGATGAAATCCACCTTGAATACGTGCAAAACAAAATGATGAAGTGATTAAACACAAGGTTCTTTCCAACTTGAAGTAAATCACTAGCGAAAAAATAATTGCATACCTGAGCGTGCTAATTTTTTTTTTGTTTTTCAACAATTTTCTTTGAATGGTGGTAGTTTTGTATATTTTTTTGTTTTGTGTTTTTGACAATATTCTAGTGACGTGGTCTTATAGAAAAAAATTAGTAGTTATCCTGCAGACAAAATGTTAGGAAGAAAAATAATTCTTATTTTTGATTTTCCAGATCACTCGAAGGCATAGGAAAAGAGCATACACAACCAACGACTGAACAAATATCAATAGTGTGATGAAATAAAATTGATTGAGACGATAGCTAGAAACATAAAATAATAAGGAAATGGATCTTGCAATGTTAGAACAAGAAACTAAACAATCGTGACCATTTTTGATTTTCCAGATCGCTCGAAGGCATAGGAAAAGAGCATACGTAGATACAATTGGAATAGATATTTTTGTAAAATTTTAATAATTATTGAAATTAATTGTGATTGTGAAATAGTGATAATGATTATCTTCACAAAGAAGAAAAAAACAAAGAAGAGTGTTAAAAATGTTACCATAAGTGTCGTCTTGGAAAATTGGAATGTAAAAAAAAATTGTTTTATGGAGCCCAGGTGACCTCCAGTGTGCAAAATACGACTAGGAATGTGAACCCAATAATGTTAACAGAAAGGTTCAAAAGGTCCTGTAAGAAAATGGTTAGTAGTTTGTACCTGCACACAGTGTTAGTAGAATGATCACTAAAAATAAGTAATTAAAATCGTGAAGTGTTAAAAACCACAAAACTAAGTTGATAAGATAAAATGTGGAGATTAGTACCTAAAAGTCACAAAACATGATAAGAATGATCTTGAAAAATAAGTGTGCAAATTGGTAAATACTACACTATAAGTTGTGAAATGGATCGTGAAAAAGTAAGTTTGTTTACTATCAAAAGTTTTCACAAAAGAAGTCAAAAGGGATCTCAAAAAATCAACTGCGAAATTTGATAAAGAATACACACAAATCCACCGAAAGCAATGAAAACACGAGACGACCTAGGAAGTGCTTTAGAACTATTTGATTGGGATTAAGATTGATCATAATGATGAACTTGAGGAATTGTTAAGAGGCTTAAAATGCATAAGTAGATAAGAAAAGAATTATAAAGATGACTGAAACAAAATAATTAGGAATAATAATAACAATAACTAACCTAGAAAAAATGAGTAATAATTGTATAATGATAAAGTTAAGTGAACACAAACTAATTAATTAAATAAACAAACACAGGGTGATCGGATAAAAAAGAATGGATAATTTAAACAAATAGCAAGCGAGATTAGGTATTCCTAAGACCTAAGCAATATTAACTAATCACACCGATAACCTAAATTGAGGACATAAATAACTAATCATGGAATGAGGATAAAAATTGATTTAGAACGAGGAGGCTGTGCAATAGGAGGTGAATTAAAGGCATAGATAAACAATCTAATCAATAAATAAGCTAGCTTGAAATTTATAAAAAGTGTGAGAGAGGATATAATCTATTTTAAAGTGTAGAATTGTAGGACAAAATGTGGACAAATACAATGAGAATATGGACTTTGAGGAAGGCAAAAATAATTTCAAAATTGTTACGTAGAAATTGGATGGGAGGGTAACTAAAGTTTTTGACTTGTTGGATTAGGACGAAAATGTGGACGTTGAAGGAGGAAAAAGATAATTGGCTACGTGGAAAACAAGACTTAATAGATTATTCTATATAAAAATTTGACTCATATGGATGGGATGTTGGCTCATCACCAAAGGCCCAATTGAATTCCTCAATTGCAAAAAATATTGACCCGAAAATCACACTCGAGAAAAAATATGGTTCGTGGCAGAATAAACGTGAATAGTGGCTCGGTAATCCAAGTAAGGGGTATGTGGGAGTGTGGGGATCTACGTGATAGTATGAAAGTATGGAGAGTGCATTTTCATTGATCTGTAACATTGATTCCTACCTCTTTAAAAGGTGACCCACATAGAATATGGCCGTGATAAGAATGAGGCCTAGTGATTTTGTGGATCCATATGATATACTAGGTAGAAACAATTGTCACAAAGATAAACGAAATGGAGAATGCTACTTACGTAAGTAAAACATTATAACACAATATGTCAAGGTGTTAACTTTTCCATTCTATACATTTGACTTTCATGAATGCCTCGCATGGGCTAGGCATGGAGAGACTATGTGAGAGAATATGAGAGGATTCTACATGTAGGGGGATTAGAATGGGGATCTCAGGAGATGGGAGCTAAATGGATGGGGAATCAGGTTGTGGGAGGTTGTGGGAGGAAGTGACGCGAGTGGATGGGTATGTGAGAGTTCATGGTGGACATGGAATGGGGGAGTGATCTCAGTGAAGGCCGAGGTGGATGTGTCTATAGGAGTCTAGATAAAGGTGTGGAATGGAGGAAGGGTTTGGGGTGACAGGGATCAGAAGAGTAGGGAAGATATTACAGAGTGGGGGAGGAAGGAGGGAGAAGGGAGTCGTGGTCGAGGGAGTGGGTATAGGTAGAAAGGGAGGGGAGCTGAAAGAGTTGATGTGGGAGGAAGGACAGGGGACGTGGGACAGGGGAAGAGTTGGGTGGAAGGTGGAAGGAAGATGGGTCGAATGGTTGAGGGAGTTGGGAGATCGAGGAGGATTGGGGATGAGGGGAGAGAGGAGTTGGGGATAGGAGATTGTGATCTGGGATGGGTGAGAGGAGACGACGGGGAGCGGTGGGTTGACAAGGAGTTGGGAAGCAAGTTGGGGTTTGTTGTGGCCGAGTGGCCTAAGAGATTAGGTGATGTGGGATGAGGGATGAGTTGGGATTGAAAGTGGGAGCCCTTCAAGTGGAATTTAGACAAGACTCAGCTGGCCCAAGGTGAGATAAGAGGATAATATTTTTTTTTGTGATTTAGGTAGGATAGGTTTAGGAAAATAAATTGTTGTGTTTTGTATTTTTTTGGTTTGTTTTTGCTATGTAATAATAATGACTTGTTTTTGTGCTTTTTTGCAGGTGTATACAAGGAATCATAGACGAAAATAATATAGAACCGAAAACTTAGAAAATACCAAAGTTGTATAATGTTGTTATGATAATTACAATTAGTATTTACTATGAATTCAGAATATCAAACCAAATGGAACAGAGACAAATTTTAAAATAATTTTTCGATCGATTTCCCATGGCAGTAGAACTCAAATTGTGATTTTTGTTTGGTTTTATTGGTTGCATTTTTTGTTTTTTTTTGGAAATCACAATTGATAGTGATTTTAAGACTATGAACTACAAGTCTATTAATAACTAAGACCAATACATACTTATTTGTGTTATTGTTAGGAAGGATATATGATATTTTAGGCTTCAAAGAAATATTTTTAAAAAAGGGAAAAAAAATAACGAAAAAATAGGCATCGTAAAACTAGAAAGTGAAAAGTAGACTAAACGTAATCTCTGCAAACATCGTAATAATATGAATACATATGTCGTGGTCCATGAGTATCGAGATCTAATGATGGATTTTCTTATTCTAAACACCGAGCACCAAGGAGATCAAAGGCAAGATGAGCATTGTAGGTTCATTAGTACTATAACCTGTAGATGCACCACAGGAAACCGCTCAACAAAAATGCTACCCATGGCATGGCGTGAAGGTTAACCAAAGAAGATAAGCCAAAGAATAAGGCAAAGAAAAGGAGATAATAATAAACAATAATAAATAAAGGATGGATAAAACCACTAATTAGGAAATCAATGGTAACAGATCAAAAGTATCCGGACTGCTTCGGAATGTAAGCTAGGAAAAATGCACTACTAATAAGGAAGTAAAATATAACAATCATACCTCCTCCTTCGTGTTCCGTAGAAAACCTCAGAATGGGCTAGAAAACATGGATTGAGCCCCAATTGCATGATATATAGGTGATTTTCTTCAAGACAGAGCAAGGCCTTCCTCCAACAACAATCCACTTACTTTGCACCAAATGGGTAAAAGGATTATGTATTTGGGGTGCTTTAGGATGAGGCTATTTGGGAATTAGACAGGGCAGAAGGATTTCTTTGCTCAAAGGATGCAAAAACTTAGACATGGCATTCAAGATTATTCTTTGTGTGTTTAGAGGGGAGGGGCAAGGTCGTGTTTTATAGCTGGGGAGTGATTAACTTAGAGCAATTTAAGTAATCATGGTTTGAAAATGTGGGCAATATTATGTGAGTGGGGACCACGAAGAATGGGTGAGGATTGATTTTTATTTTTAATTCATAAGTGGAGGATTTTAGGTGAGTGGGGACCACAAAAAGTAGGTGAGGATTTGATTTTTGATTTTATTTTTAATTCAATAGTAGAAAAACATGGAGAATAATGACATGTGGTGAGGATTAGGTAATTTTTGGGATTTGAAATGGATAATTAATCAAATTATATTTAATTAATTCAAAGTGTATTTTTGTGGGAAATGAGGTAGGGTAATTAATTGATTTAGGACATATGTGAAATTAGGGTGTCTAGACAAGCATTCATTTTACAATACAACACACAACAAGTAAAACTAAAATGCAAGGGCATAAGACCCTACCTTTCTATAATAATATTCCTTAAACATTCAAGCAACAAACTTTAATCTCCTCTAATTCCAAGAAAATCCAAGTGCAAGGTTCCAAATTCCCAAGCCAAAATAAAAAAATATGCAAGTGTGTCATGAAAATCAAGTAACCCCTAAAAATCCAAAATAACTCAAATAAATAGAGAAAGTGGAGAGGATGTTGAGGTGGCTCTATGTAGGATGCCACATAATTACTCCTCTAATTCACCTCACTAAGTAAAAACCAAGGACCAAGGATCATAAATGGGTAAGGTAAGGTTATGATATACTCAAACTTGCACTCAAACCTCCACCCCATTCTTCCAAGGACAAATTAAGAGGTTAAGTTAAAAGGTGACATTAACTACCCATTTTCCATTGAAAAATACATCATTAGGATAAATTTGGGCCCTTACTTCATAGGTATGGTTGGTAGGAAATTTTAAGAGGTATGGGATAAGTTTAACTTGTCCCACGAAGCCTCAAAAAAGTGGTTCCAATCCCAAATTCGAGAATTGAAGGATTTGGTTGAGTACACAACTCAAAATCAATGAAATCCATTAAGATTCAATAAGATAACTAGGACTTTCTACCCCATTTAATGCCCACATTGTCACATAAAAACTTAACTTAATCACATGATTAATTAACTAAACAAAGAACGTTGCATAAGTAATAATAAAGTGAGAATTACATAACAATAAATAAATCACATACACAACTAAATAAATAAAATATGAGAGGGAAAAGCAACCCACAAACTCATGACCACATATGAGGTCACCCCCATGTGGACCTCCTAAAAACTCAACAATGAAACAACAATACACATGAACACAAAGTTTCCAAGGTGGCCTTGTTGCAAACATTTGATATTCTTCCATGGTTAGTATTTTAGCCCCTTCTTGTTGTAGTTATATAATTTCTTGCAACCAATCAAACAATACCCCTTTGGCCTCAAGGCTACATCAAATACATCAAGAGATAAAACACATATACATATCATCCAACAACATCATACACGTAGCTATATCATCATCATCAAAATTAGGAATTTCTATCAATTATTTACAATCACTAAAAATCTCAATTTTAATAAATCATAACATCAATAAGATCATAAGGTCACTCTAAACATCTAAATGTAATCATCATCATCAAGAATCCAAAACATCAATATAGAATGAAAAATCACTAGATCATCATCTATCAATGTATGCTAATAGTCCATACCATCTATAATATAAGTCATAACATACTAATAATATCCATCTATTAATGTCTCGCTAATTAAAATATAATAATGTCTATGTATCTAGTCCATAATAATCATATCTTAGTAAAATAAGTCTCAAAGAGGATTGGGCACTACATCCCCCTACCCTTAGACTTGACTTCCTCCTAGAAGTCACTAGAACAAGTGTTGGGAACTAGGCTCGTAATGGTGTGGCATCCTCCAATGTGGATAGTGACTCACATACCGATCCCACTAGACACACACACGATCAATCTCACACCTCAAAGGCCAAAGATCCTGTACTCTAAAAATATGCATGAGCTCACCATTACATCCGTCCCTACTCTTATACCTACAAAGTGGTCCAATCCAAGACATGATATGGAACTGGTATATATCTACGAATAATAGAAACATGGAAAACATCATGGATGCAAGACAAGTCAGGGTAAAAATCTAAGCGGTAGGCTATGAGATCAATCCACTCATAGACCTCAAATGGACCTATAAATCTCGGAGCCAACTTAGAGCATTTTCCATGATGGATGGGGATCTTATGAGGTCTAACTCAAATTAAAACCTTTGTGCGAACCTTAAAAATTGGTCTGTCCTCCTCTTATCAACATATTGTTTCTATCTATCTTCTACCTCCCACAATCTATGTCCGATCAATATGACCTGCTTTGATTCATATCCTATACCATGGATGGCCCAAGAGACACCCTATTCTCTAACCTATCCCAACTCAAAGGTGTCCTACACTCTCGCCCTACAAAGCCTAGAAAATTACCATGCCGATAGAACTCAAAACCATTGTTATATGTAAACATAACCAAAAACCAAAAATTTATCTCAAGTAAGTGATCGATGATCCATGACATACATCCAAAGTATATCCTCAAGTATGTGGTTAACTGCTCCATATGACCATATATCTCAAGATGATAAGTTGTACGGAAGTTAATAATTGTCCCAAGATAAAACTACATGGTGGTCTAAAAATGTGATGTGTACAAAAGATCGTGGTCACAAAAATCTTCCGTAAAATCCCATGGAGTCTAACTATCTCATAAAAATATAATCACACCACTACACTAGCTATATAGGTGGTATGCACTAGAGAAAAATGAGAAACTTTTATCAATTTGTCCACCATGACCATGATTGCATCATGGTGATATCTCGAGATCGGTAGCCCAACAATGAAGTCCATAGAAATGGTGTCCCATTTCCACTCTAGTATAACATGAGGATATAGAAGGCTAGCTTGATGTCGATGATATGCCTTCACCTTCTGACACTCCAAACATTGAGACACATATCAAGATATATCTCTCCTAAGTCCTCTCCAATCAAATAGCTTCCTTAGTATAGCGTGCATCTTCTTCACCCCTCGATGGGCTGAATAAGGTGCACGATGTGCATCTATTAGAATTTTATGTCTCAAATCTCCATCCCTAGGGACATATATCTCGACCCATATGTCTAAGAAGTACATCTAGCTCCAGCTTTCAATCCCACAAAATTCCCATAAAGGGGTCAACATGATCAAACTCTTCCTTAGCTAATAGGTAGAACCTTTCACGAGGAAGTTGCTAGAAAATCTTGGTCTACAAATCTATATCAACTGATGTAGCCATAACCAAATTCCTCAAACAAATCAAACCATCTTCCAAAGACATTATCCCTTTTTCACATGCTCAATCTCTATATCATGCTCGGATAGAAGCTCCATCCAATGTCGCTTGATAGGAATTTAGATTAGGCTATGTGAAGAGATGTTGTAGAGCTCATATGATCTATCATGAAAATGAACCTCCGCCTAATAGAAAAATTCATCATCAAAATAAATCATGAACTACTGCTTTGTAAGCTCAAGATCAAGAGTCGGTAGTTGAGCTCATAATCCTTGAGTTTTTGAGACTCAAAAGTAACAACATGGCCATGCTTGCGTCAATACTCCTCATATCCCCGCCAATGAAGAATCCGTGAAAACAAATAAGTCAATATGTGGATTCGCAATCGCTAGGATAGGTACTTAGTAAGGCATTCCTTAAGATTCCTAAAGTACTACTCACATTTATTTGACCATATAAACTTCTTCCATTTCCGCTATAGGAAAGTGATGGGATGAGAAATGCCCAAGAAATCCTAAAAAATCTCTTGTAATATCCTATCAATCCCATAAATTTGTGTGCCTCGGTCACACTAGTCATCATCCGGCTCTAATCTTGGAAGGATTGATTGTGATTCCTTCCCCGTAAATGATGTGACCCAAATATTGAACCTCTGATCGAAATAATTCACACTTCTCTAGGTTCCCATAAAGTTGTTGGTTTGAAGACACTTGGAACCTATAGAAGGTGCTCCTTATGCTCCTCGGGCGCATACGCGAGTATAGCAATATGTCATCTAGAAATATAAGCATCAAGTGGTCTAAGAATGTCATAAATACTCCATTCATCAAACTCATGAGTGTTGTAGGGGCATTCGTTAATCCGAATGGAACAACTTTGAACTCGTAGTGGTCATATCTTGTGTGGAAGGTTTTCTTATGAATATCTACCTCTACATTCCTCAACCGATGAAAACTCGACTTAAGATATATTGGAAAACAAATTATCCCCTTCATCCGATCAAATAAACCATCAATGTGTGGAAGGGGGTAACGATTCTTGATCGTTAATTTTTTAGCTGATTGTAGTTAATGCACAATATTAGGGATCCAACCTTCTTCTTCTAAAAATTCACAGGTGCACCTAAAGGGGATACACTAAGATGGATTAGTCTTTTGTAAATAAGGCCCTCTATCTCAGTAACTTAAGCTCAAAAATTTGAGGGTAGTCATCTTGTATGGTGCTCGTGACATAGGCTCTACTCCAGAACCAAGTCTATGTGTAAATATATCTTTGGTGGGGGAGGTAAGCTAAGGATCTCGCTAGAAAGGCATATACAAACTTCCTCAAAATATGAAGATCATCAAGTAAAGGCACACTAGTCACATCCTCTCGACATGTCACTGGTTGTAATAACATATAAATGGCATCCCTTACACGTACACCGCTTCAATTACATAGTGGATATAATGTGAATGGATATAGGCCTCCTAACCCCAACAATCATTAACTCTACTCCTAAATCATTTGTACAATTGATTACTTTGTTGTAGTATTCTGCTCTATTTTTGTGTGTAAATAGTGAATCCATGCCCAAAATGACTCCATCAACACCCAAATGAAGGATTCTAAGATCGAGGGTTATGGTGAAGGGTCATAGGTCAACTACACAATCCTTGACCAAGGATTTTACTAAGAACTTGGATCCATAAGCCATATCAACATCCCAACTCTGACCCTACCTAACTACCACCAACTAACATCACTCTACTAAAGATGGAGAGATAAAGGAATCAAAAGACCTTGAATAAAAAAAGATAGAGGTATAAATGCCATCGATGCTACCTGAAGTCTCTATCACTATGCCTTGGTGCTCTTATTGGTGGTTCTCGACCGCTGCATATATCTTGTGGCTCAGTGACAAATCACCAAATTTCAGCTCTCAAATGGGGCCCTTATATCCTTGTTACTAGGGTTCTGTGGACAATCTCTCCAATGGGGTCCTCAGACAATGCATCCATAACAACTACCAAGACCCTCCAACGCGAAGCATCTCCCTACGTGCTCTAGTGGTCTATGATATAGACCCATGATCTTGATATGGACTGTTATGGATATTGTGGATGAGCTCCGGAGGACTGAGCTCTAGGTGGTACCTATGTCCTAACGAGTCATCTAGGAGGAGGCCCCATACTCTGCCCTCTTTGTGCATCAAATCACTCTGTTAGCATGAATGGTGGATGAGTCTGTTGCTACTATTTTTGTTGTGGTTGATTTGGTAGCCTCGGAGGACCGTGTGGATCCATTCCCACCATGAGGAGGACGGGCTTCCCCTTGACCGACTATCTTGCATATGATGTATACGAGATCCTCACTCTATCGCTTGCTTGTTGCATCTTCTCCTTTCTCTTCTCCACAATATATGCCTTCTCAATGACCTCATCTAAAGTCTATGGATAATCCATGTGCACTACCCTCTAACATATAAATTTAGGCCCCTAATGAACCTATGAATCCTAGGTTGTTCATCCTATATATAGTCTACATACAAAAGTAAGTCAAAATATATGACTCTCATACTTAGTCATTGTCATGTATGCCCTGTCGTAGATCATTGAACTCATCAATCCTCCATTGGATGAAACATATAGAAAAATATTTTCTCTAAAATCACTACTCAAAGAGATCCCATGTCATAGTCTCGAATTCACATGGAGCTTCTGCTCCTTTTTCCTCCACCATAATCCGGCCCCATCTCTCAAAAGATTAATAAAAACATGAAATTTTGTGTTCTTTAGTGCATGGACATAGCTTGAAGTTGCTACTCAAGCTAATTAGACAGTCTCAACATAGAATCCTCATGTGTCTCTGGTAAGTGAAGCAAATGAATCTTTGGTAGCTCTCTGGATATGATCTTACCCTATCGAATATATACCCTTGGGTCTCTCCTCATGGTCATCCCTCTTTTTATGGCTCCTAGATCACTATATCGATATCATGGCCTTGTCTCCATGTATCGAACTCGCTTCATCCAACTTCACATGTGAAATCTCTTCCCTATGTTCCCCCATGACATGGGGCACCATGAGCCTCATGTGATAGCTCTCTATCATGTCGGATAGGTCTTCCTCTAAGATAACTTCCACGTATAGTGTAATTGAACTCATGTAAGGTCTATACAACCTCTGCGGTAGTATAGTCATGTCTCCCTCATCTTGGGGTGGTCCCTCTAACGTAACAAGTAAGAACCCATCATTTGGTTCATGCCTCCTACACAAACTAATAATGGAGTTAGTCAATGATTCAATGTGTGTTTCAATCTACTAAGTTTTCTATGTTTTAAAATTTTCAAACATTTTCAAGTGTTCTGGTTTTGGGTTGTACTAGGTTTTAAATTGTGTTCCCATGTTTGCCAAGAGGTCCAAGTTTTGAATCAACGACTCTAATAGCAAAGTGTAAGGCCCAAATTTTGACGCACTAAAACCATGTACAACCTCATTAATTACTTAGGAAAATTATGGAAATGTTTTTTTGTTTAATAAATTTATCATGTTTACAAACATTTTCTTGTTTAAAACATTACTCCTCTAATCAAATTAATCTTATCTTCTAAAATTTATCAAAGGTTTTAAATTCTTCCTCATTTTCCAATATTGGATTCATCTAATTAATTCTAATTTAATATTTCTTATTTATATTCACTTAGGCCCCAATTAAAATTTATTAAATCATTCCCTAATTAATTTAATCTTATTCACTTAGGTAATTAGGACCCATGCTACACCCTTAATTTAAAACTTAATTTATACAATTATTTTTATTCCATGAAACCCTTTAAACAATTCATTTAACTAAACACTATTCCTTAATGTTTATTAACCTATCCCATAGTCCAACTGTGAATTACTTATTTAATTTATTATCTCGAAAGGAAAGGTCCCAACATGGCCTAACCCAAAATAGGGATGTTTTTAGTGGAAAATATTCGTAATTTGATGAATATGTAAGGAAGGTTGTTGATGAATGATTTCCAAAAGATAAATTTTTTTGTGGGAGGTTTTGAAAACTAATCATGAAACCTAGGTAATTATTTGGGTTTCTAGTAACTTTCTACGAGCTTGTTAAGGTCCAAAATATAAAGTATCATGAATATGCAGGGAAGGTTGTTGATCCACACGACAAGAGGTTGTTGATCCATTCAAAGGTGGTGGTTAACGTGGGAAAATTCTATGTTGTTGACGCATGATAGGAGGCTATAGACACACTGATGGGAGATTTTCATTTTACGGTCATGTGATAGTAATTTTTCTATCGTGCGATAAAAGTGATGTTTTCTTCCGTTCAACCTATACCTACACACTTAATCAAACAATTAGAAAATAAATAGGCCTTGTCCTCTCTTGTATTCCATAGTGTATTTATTTTCTTTCTCTTTTCTTTTCTGTCATGATTCTAAGAATCACAAGTGTTTCTGCAAGATACTACTTTCTCAATTTTGTATCCGTTATGGTTATGTACCATATGCTTGTTGTCTTCAAATGATCTATTTTCCTGAAACTAGATAGCACATGAGTACAAATTAAACCTTGAGCTTAGTAACTAATAATATTTTATCTTTTCCATTTAGGTCCATTGATGGGGTGGATGATGCATAAGATAAAGATGGTGCTTTGGAATTGAAACAATAAAGACCCATAAAAAACCCAAGGAAATGATGTGTCTCTTCTATACTCTTTTTCTTTTAGTTTCATGTACATTAATCTTTTATTTTAATAATCATAATTTAAATCCCACGGATTATGTGAGAAACATTGAATTTCCTCATGAATTAATGATATTATTTCTATAATTGAGTTGTGTACTTCCTTTTACTTTCATATCTTATGATATGTAATGAAGGTATAATGAATTAAACAACTCAATAACATACTTAATTAACATTTAATCATAGGAAATTATCGAATTGAAAATAACGTAGCTTAATAATTAACATCTACAACCTGTAATCGGTAACTTTGTTTTCTGCATGGGATGTAAACTCCACACATCCTTTGATTACCACCTTCATCGAGGAAATGCATTGGTCCCTTAGGGATTTTGCGTTTCCTTCTGAAGATGAACATGGAATGACAACATATGTGAGGTGTTACATTTTGGAACAACACACATAGCCACAAATTGCATTGTTTAATCAAATACATGACGAACACAAAATTAAAACTATATGACTTCCCCATAGTTAGGTCATTCTCATCAATTTCTTCCATCAAAAACAAAGTTTCGAGCTACCCATTTTTCACAAGTGAAAAATTTGTCAACATTGATACACCAAAATTATTGAGAGATTTGATTGAGTACATGCATGATATCCGAGAACAAATTACGGAGCACAAACCAATGGGTTTCAACTAAATCCTAATCCAAACTCTTTTTGTGTTGTGGGATTAATCAAAAGAACACAACAAATAACATGCACACTAAGACTATGTAGAAATAACAAAATTTACAAAGAAGGTAAGTTAATTAATTTAGGAATTGACATTCACAAGAGTTAATAAAATATACACAATACTACAATAAATTGGAAAGGCAATAATTGGTTATGAGTCGAGGAAAATATTGAAACAATTGCTTCAACACTCATTACAAAAAAATCCCCCTTGTCATGTCTTAAAAGAATGAATAAATAGGAAAAGGGGTGGAGATGCAAGCTCAACACGCTCGCATTCCAGTAGTAGTTTGCTACATTTATAGGACTAATTTTAGATTTTTGATGAATAAAATAATAAATCCAAAAATAAACATGTTGTTTACTTAAGGCAAAAATAGCCTTCTTTTCTAATTTTGACTCCTAGTCAAACTACTTTCTCTTTTTACAATTCCGCCTTGTATGGAAGTGTATACGGTCCTTTTGCTCAAATTAAGTTATATTAGACAAAAATTAGGTATGTTATTTATATATTTATTTCATTTACAAGTCACCTAAGTACATGTAAAGAACATCTTTTATTTTTGTGGTTGACATTTGTCTCCTTGTGAAATGGCCACTGTCCATGTGCAAACGCTATTATTCTTCTCGGGGGTTAAATTTGATGGCCGTTTAGACATTTTTCATGATTTTAGTTATTAAAAACTTGCAAATATTTGAAAAAAACGTCACATGCAACTTGCAAATTTTAAGGATGACCGTCATTTTTATATAGATTTATATATAAATTATACAAATATATGCTTAAAATAGTTAAATATATATAGAATAATATTATATATTTTTGTTAACATAATAAAAATAACACTATTTTACATTTTTGAAGGGCAAAATTTAAAATTTACCGTCACTAAAACATTGTTTCACAGGCATAGGTGGCCGTCAAATTTAACCCTTGATTCCTCTCTTCCTTTAAAATAAATATCCCCTTGGGACCTATAATTTTGATCATGTGAATAATTGACCACTTCCTTACGTGCATTGGCCCTCCTTTATCATTATAATATAACTTGGTTAGGATAAGGTATGTGCCCCTTTCCATTATCAATGGCATATACTAATCAATGATCAATTATTTGGCCCTTTGAAAAATTAACACATGCCATAATATTAAGGTCAATGCCTTAGACATTAATCTACCCCCTTTAATCATTTGAGACCATGAGCATGCATAGACAATGATATAGTTAACATGAATTATTTGGTTTTATTTTTGTTGTTCGCTTCTCACGATGCTCTGACCCTCAATGATAAGTTGGTGATTCACCTAACCATGGGTTAGTTAGGGTTCTATCTGGAACAGTTAATTGCTGCCACATGCATACTTGGGAACTCAGGTCGGATTAAGTAACTCGATGTGAGTTTGGAGGAGGAAACAAATTTCAAACCCTAATCATTTACACTATTGCTTCGAGCTCTTTCAAGCTAAGTAAAATTTGTTGAAAATTTTCCATGGCTGCCACTTTTCTTTTTTGGATCTCTCTGCTTTGGTGGTATTATTTCTATGTGTTTTGAATTTCAATGTGGAGTTTTGATAGCCAATGATTTTTCTACCAAGGAGGTAATTGATCTTTAAAGCTTCTAGGTTGTATTTCTGTGAAAACCTTGGTTCAAGCTTCCTAGAGGGTAAGATAAACATTCATCTCCTTGCAGATTACTGCAGTGATGGGTAACTGTATTTACTCAAAGCCATTATTTCTAAGCTCGTATGATGGTCTATTTTTCCTTAAAACTCCAATTTTATATGCTGCCATTTGATTTCTTTGTTGTGCGCTAAGAGTTCAATGTTGGCCACAATTTTGATACTGTGGAGCTTCATTTGATACAAACCAAGCTCGATTTTTGATAGACTAAGTTATCATTTGGGGGGTTTTTATTGCTAAGGTAAGCTCTGCTATCTTTCCTTTGCTACGATTTCTCTCATCATTACCCTGTAACTCTGCACTGCCATTTGATGATATGGATATGGCTTTGATTTGGGGATTCCTGCCACTTTGAGATTTGTTTCCTAAAAACTCACCATGAACTTTTTTGCTCTTTTATATTGGTATTGTGGGTATTCTACAAGCATGGACGCCATTAAAACTTATAGATGAGTTCTCCAATAATAAGCCCTTTGGTTCGTTTTTCTTGCCTTGACCATTGGGTTATTTGATTCATTAATAACGTATCTGATAAAGTTCTGATTCAATTTATTTTGGCCTGGGCATGGCCGAGATAATGCATCTGGGAACTAAGCTTTTAATGTACTAACTGGTCATTCTGGGTTTTTCTTATTTTATTGAAAATCTACAAATTTGGGAAACCCCCTTTTGGTTTTCATATTCTGAGTAAACTTGGCCGTCATGGAAAACTGTGGAATTTTGTGTCCAAGTCAGCATTTTGAGGAATTGAAGCTTTTTCCATTCATATTTTTGGTGAGACATCCTTTACAAGATCTATGTGGGTATTCCGTTGATGCCATTTCTTCAAGGCTCGAGTTACTTACCATTATACTGGGGTTTCATTATTTATTTACTTGGTATTGGCCACTTGTCACTGACTTTTCTCTTGCAAAGAAAAATCTGTCCTTTACTTCTGTTGCATCTCTGTCCATTATTTGTGTTAACTTTAGAAGGTTAATGTTGTCCATGCATTGGTCTCTTGGAGAATTCATTTTGAGATTGAAAAGACAAGTAGATAGAAAATTGTTGCAAAAAGATTCTATTTATTACGCCTGAACAGAGTTTGCATATTATTTTTCATACTCTAGTTTTTCCGTGATAAGGCCCTAAATCTCATTCCTTACATCTTTGTTTCGGAAAACCTTGCCTTTTTTTGTAATTTGTAGATCTGGGTATTTGAAAGAAATAAGTTACTTGTGTGTTGGAATTCACTATTTTATTTTTTCAAACTTATATCTGATCCTGAAACTCGTGTTTAGACGGATACCTGTAACCACTAGTTTGGATTGATAGTTCAAGGCGTGTTACAGATTTGTATTTTCTTGTAATTGATGTTGGCCATGAGCTATTCGATTCACTCTTCTATCCACCTAGATCTGATCGTCATTTATATTGAATTTCTTTTACAAATTTGACTAAATTATTCTATGGCCTTGCCTCGTGACTATGGGTTTCTGTTTGAAGAACGCTCACTCATCTATATTTATGAGTTCTGCATTTGATCTAGGAAAGTGTATTTTGCATGTATCTTTAGGCATATCCAGTTTTTTTTTAATGGAATCTGTGTTCAGAAATGAATGCCAAAGACAAATCCATCCCCATTTGATTGCTTTATGTTGTAGACAAAAACCTTAAAAATACTTAAATCGTGTATGGTGTAGTTCCAAAAATAATGTTCTTTCATACTCAGATGAATCTTTTGAGTTTGATTTTAAAATATGGTTTTTCTTTGTGTTGATTGTATGCTTAAGATGTATCAATTTATCATTCCTAGAAGTTGAATTATTGTCTATTTCATGGTTTTTTGTTGCAATGTGATATTGATAATGGAGCATATTCTTTATAACTACTACTGAATGATGAGATGTACTTTAATGATTGCAAATCTTAACTGAAAGCTACTTTTGTTTATCGATATTTCCCTCTATGTCATGATTCTGAAGATGATATTTTGTCCTTTATTCATTTTGTACTATCTGATTTTACTTTCATGTTTATGAAATTTTATTTATCTGAAATTGTGAATACAAGAAAATGGTAAAATATGGAGCTCTAAAGACTATTGTTTCACTTTTCGTGGCACCTGTCGAAGGCAAAAGGAGAATAGGAAGAGAAAACTGAAACCAAAGGACTCGAGAAAATCCATTTAATCATGATTCTAAGAATCACATGTGTTTCTACAAGATACAACTTTCTCAATTCTCATATCCATTACGATTATGTACCTTATCCCGTTGTCTTCCAATGATCCATTTACCTAAAACTAGATAACACATGAGTAGAGATTAAACCTTGAGCTCAATAACTGATATCCTTTTATCTTTTCCTTTCAGGTACATTGATGGGCTAGATGATGCAGAAGATAAAGATGGAGCTAGAACTGAAACAATGAAGACCAGGAGAAAACCCAAGGTAATGATGGATTTTTATACTCTTTTTACTTTAGTTTCATGTACATGAATACTTTATTTCAATAATCATAAGTTACATCCCACAAATTGTATGGAAACATTGAATTTCCTCATGAATAAATAATATTATTTCTATAATTGATTTGTTTACTTCTTTTGACTTTCATATCTTATGATATGTAATGATGGTACAATGAGTTAAGCAACTCAATAACATACTTAATAACACTTAATCATAGGAAATGATCAAATTGAAAATACCTGTAACTTAATAATGAACATATGCAAACCTATAATCAACAAATCTGTCGCTATTATGGGATGTAAAACCTCACATATCCTTTGATTCCCGCCTTCATCAAGGAAATGCATTGGTCCTTTGGGGATTTTGTGTTTCCTTGTTGAAGATGAACATGGAATGGAAACATATGTGAGGTGTTACATTCTGTAACAACACACATAGCTACAAATTACATGTTGTTAATCAATTACTACAACTAAAAACACAATGAAAATTGTATGACTTCCCCCTAGTTAGGTCCATCTCATCAATGCCTTCCATTGAAAACAAATTTTGAGTTGCCCATTTTTGCACAAGTGCAAAAATTGTCAACATTTCTAGTGATCATGCGGGTAAATATGGTTCCTAGCTTATAAGACTAGTGCCTTTCTCTAGTCCATTAGGCATGGAGTTAACGCATAAAAACAAAATCTACCTTTTTCAAAAAATTGATATTTTTGAAAGCAAAACTAAAGCTGTGAAAAAATATGGGAAAGTAGATCACGTGTATGACCGCATATTTGTACAATGTCTCTTTGTTAAATATTTTGAACTTAGCCTTTTTATCAAACATGTTCTTGATCTCTTTCGATTATTCTCCATGTTCAAGTGAGCTTGATCTCTTAGCTCTTACAGTTCCATTAGTTCTACATAACAAACATGTATTGGTTCATTCTCAAGTAGCTCCATCTTATGTTGTAAATCCAATACGTAAATCTCAACAAAAATAGGCTTCCTTTCTTCACAACCATAAACAAGTTTGTACATGAATTTCCAACTGATATTTTAGGAGCCACTCTATCAAATTCCTAGAGTGATGAATTCAACATGGTATGCCATGCTCTTTGGTTCTCCTCGAGTGTTCTTCTAATAATCATGAGAAGATTTTTATATTTACTTTAAGTGAACCATTACCTTGTGGGTAATAGTTAGATGAAGTACTCAGATAAATACCATGTTTAAAATCCCAATTGGTTACCTTTCACGAAGAAAAGTTAAGGCATTATCTCGAAATGATAGTGGTTCAAACACTAAATCTACAAACTATACCTTCATAAAATGATAAGATTAAAGTCTCATTGGCCTCTTTCAAAGCCACTACTTCAGTCCAACGTGTGAAATAATCTATGGCAGTCAAGATCCACTTGTGTCCTTATGATGAAGGAAGATTTATCATGCCAATGAAGTCAAGGCCCCACTACATGAATGGTTGATCCACTGAAATAGGCTACAAGGGAAGTGAAGCTAATCATTCTTTTCCAACAAATAATGCACACTTCTTACACTTATTAATCCATTTGAAAAATTCCTTGAATATGTTGGGCAAACAATAACCAGATTTCATAATTTTTAAGGATGTAGTACATGCTAAGAAGTGACCTCCTTTAGGTCCTTCATGAAACTTAGATAATAATTTCTGCACTTTATCATAATCAATACAACACAAAAAACTTCATTTATATCTTTTTTAAACAACATACCATCAATAAATAAATAAGTTATGGATTGTAATCTAAAATACATTTGTTTGTTCTTGTCCTTACCTTTTGGATAAGTACCATAATGTAAGTAATTGATCAAATTTGACATCCAACTTGATCATGGAACCCCCAATTGATTTTTGGGTGCTTTGGTTTTTAGGCTATAATAAATTTTCAGGTTGTTGGTATGTAATGAATCATGTTGTAGTAAATCTACAACGTACATTTTTCCTTGTTAGAAATGAAATTTTCACATAACCCTTTTCCTCAGACTATTTTTGCAACATATATATTATCATCATACTCCATAATATTTGTAATCCAACATGCTCTCTTCTCATTACATTCCTTGTTCAAAGCAGAATGCTTTAACACTGGATGAGAGACTAAAACATGTATCTTATTATTCAAAAGCATATACTTGAATTTCTTCAAACCTCTAACTACAACAAGTACTTGTTTACATACATGTTCTTTCATTTCATGCACTTTATTTTAAGAGTTATTATGACGGATTGTGTGGGTTCACTATAATTTATAAATATGAAATAAATGAAAATTTTCTTTGGGTGATGGGTTGTATTTTATCATTTTTGCATTATTCTTTCGTTTACATGATGTAAAATGAACTAATCTACAACTCATACACACAAGATGAACCTTTCATTTAATCATAATTAATGGACTTAAGATAAATGATAACAACTAAAAAGTGAATAAAGATAAGATAAAACCTACTTCATCCCTAAAATGGATTGTCCCTCTACAAGCTTTGGGATGTCCATCTTCTTCATATCATGTCCTTCCCATTTGTGTCAACGTCCCGTACTATCTCTTGAAGGATTTGGTGCATGATCATGATGTGAAGGACATGCTAAGAAGATAGGTATATTGAAACTTGTAAAGCAACATTTCACTTCTCTTTTCTTTCTTAGTTAGGTCCATCACAACACACCCTTCCATCTGAAAATGAAGTTTTGAGTTAACATTTTCTCATGAGTGAAAAAATGTTAGCAGATAATTCAATGTTTGTTGCATCCATGGAAAATTTTATGAATATATTACCAAGGAGATAGGGAAAGATACATGTTTCTTCTTTACACTTTTACACTTGGTGTGAACATGAGACAACTACCTAAATAACTCAATTATGATGATCCTCTCACCTAGGTATCTTGGTAACCTATGAGGTGCGATATAAAATCCTTTCACTTTGAGATAGGTGAATATGGTAACTTAAATGAACTAACTTCCATGTTTTTTAATGAACCCAACTTCTTGAAGTGAAATTATTTTTTCAGGATTACCTTCAAGTAACCTTATGACATGCATGGTGAATTCATCATTATCCCTTAAGAAGTGAGATTTACTCTCTTTATTTGTTAGTTGTGGATAATTTTCATATGCTAGAGATTTTTATAGCACACTTAGTGTATAAAAGATATCTTGGAAAGGCATAGTGTATGCGAGAGCATACATTAGATAAGAAGTCATTACAAAATTCTTCTAGGTAAGAAAATACAACAATTACCGATGAATGTAATTACTTATAATATGGCCCCAATAAACCATTTGATATCCTACATGATGACTAGGATGAATTGAGCCATCTAGTCTTATAAGTATTTTTAGCCTCTTTTCTCATCACCCTTCTCAACAAGACTATTACATTTGAGTATGCCTCATGGAATTAAACATGAGGCCTATTTTTTGAAGTCCCTTCCCCACTTTGCGTGATCCAAAATGAAAAATAAACAAGTGGTAAAAAGTAGGGATAATTTTTTTCTTGTTTAGTATCCATTTTGGCTCGTGTGGAGTGGGGCTTTACACTGAGTATCAAAGAAAGGTTTCGATCCTCAAACCTATGGGCCCATGAACCACAATTCCAAGGATGAAAACCTTGCTCTAATACCAAGTGTAGTACCTCACCCCGTGTGAGCCAAAATGGTAACTAAACAAGAGAATAAAATTATGCCTAATTTTTTCCTCTTTTTTAGTTTCTATTTTGGCTCACATGGAGCAAGGCACTACACTTGCTATCGGAGTGAGGTTTCGATACTTAGATTTGTGCATTATGGGACCATGTGTCTAAGTATTAAAACATCATTGTGATACCACATGTAGAGCCCCACTCTACATTACCTAAAACATAAACTAAAAAGATGAAAAATTATGGATACCTAATTTTTGAAGTCAATATATAAAACTAAGTTGGTGACCCATTAACGAGAAAACATGACAAGCACAAAAAAACCCAAAACATGGATACTATGATTTATTAAATCTAAAGCCAAGACACTTAACCAAGTAAATATTTGTAACGATTCCATCTTGACATTATAAAAAAATTAATTTAAGGTTGGGCTTCAAAACACCGATGAGATTTTAAATGCAAAGTTAAGTATATACTCAATTACGATCTTTTGTAAACTATGATTCTAGTCATTTTAGACCATTTAATTTATCTTTCCACTTTAAAATCAACACACTTGATAATTTAATCTCACCAGGTTAAATTAAATCACTTAGATAAAGTTTAATCACTCCAGATTAACTTAATTTATTTCACTTAATTAATTTAATATATGCTAAATTAGATTGATTTAGTAGGACATTTTAATTTCCCCAAATTAAATTTGTTTACTTGTTTAATTTAATTTCTCCAATTTTAATTTATTTTATCCGATAAATTTTATCCCTCAAGATTATATTAACACGATAAGCTATAATTTAACAATGTCTTGTTTAATTTAATTTCTACAAATTAAATTAAACTTCTTGAATTAACATAATTTTCTTTTTCTCTTTCAAGTTAAATTATCTTAATAAATATATTTCAGATAACTTAATTAAATAATTTAATTTAAATATATTTAATTTGAAAACCATTTTAATGGATCAATTTATCTTCTCTAAAATAATTTAACTTTGAATTAAACTAAATTGGAAAGCCTAAAATTTAATTAATTCACAATATAAATAACTAGCAAAAGAAAATATAGTCTTAAGTCTAATTTATTTAAGTTGCGTGGGAGACGGAGCATCCATTTCCTACCCTTGGATTATTTTATTCTAATCCTTATATATTAGGGATTCTATAAAATCTCTATAAATCTTTTAGGAGGTTATATCAAACCTCTCTCATTTTCTTATCTGTAGGTTTTGTTATCACCAAATCACAACACCCTTCATGGTTTATACAAGTGCATGTATTTGAACTCACGGTGTGATTGGATAACATGGGTACTATCTCCAAGTTGTGGACTTGTTACTTGAGATAGACCTCCGGAGAAGTTGGTTCTTGCTCCTAAACTACACCACAATCTACTCTAATGCTAATGGGGGAAGCTAACTATTTTAATTTAAATTTCCAAGGGACCAGGGAGAGAGAATGCATAAAATGAAAGCCTACACTAAACCGGTGATACACCAGAAAAGGAGGGTGTGAGAGTAGTCTCCAAATGCGTGAAATACAAAAGCAAAGTGCACGCTAAAAGGGGTGATGACAGTTCTCCACAATTTAGCAAAATGCATTCACAAAACATTTCAAACATACACAATGATAATGGATCCTCGAAGAGCATAATAATAAACACAATATTCTTGTAAAGAAGAGGTTGAAGGGGCAAGAAGAATGCAAGAAAACACAGCAGGGGAAGATACATCCACAAACTTATATTTTATTGCTTCATGATATGCACGCCTAATCGATTCAAGGTAAGGGCCTGGATCACCATGTAAGGAGTCCACAACAAGGGCCTAAAACACATTGGCTTCAAAAACAATTTTGGCGAGAGCTTTGCTACAAAAACTACCTATTTTACAATGAGCCCAACACTCCAATTTATAGAAAAAATAAGAAGAGAGAGAGAAGGAAAATGGAAATCCCAAAATATTTCCTTCAACCACTTGTAAGAGGCATTAAATGGAGTAAAATGATTATATATTACTTGTAAAATGCTCCCATATTGTCCCAGTGCTGCCGCAGAGAAAGAATGAAGACCATGCCTCTTAATTGCACTCCCAACCACCAAATAAATCACACGTTATAAACCCATCACCTTTTGTGAAAAAAATCCCCACAAATATCTCATCAAATATATAATTTCTTGATTGCTGTGCATCGAGGTCTCGAGCCACAATTGCAACAGTACCAATTTTGTGTGATTTCGTTGAGAAATGCAAAAGTTATGGCCTTCTCGAGTGCGGGCAAGCTATTTTGGGTCTAGCGGTGTTTTTCGTCATTCTGTCATTAACGATTTGAGCTGAAATGTTTCTTTTATTTAAATTATGTTGTGCTCATTCTAGAAAGTCCAATTTTGTAAAAATCGAGCTCGAGTCAAAAGTTATGGCCATTTGAAGTTCACGGGTCAAACGTTGACTTTTCTTCTTTGCCTTTCGCACGCCGCTTTTCACGTCCCTCGTGTCTCGTGCGTACTTTTGTCCCGGCTGTCCCGGACAATTATCTTCGAACTGCCCAAAATGGACTATCTTTCGGCAAATCGGCCGATTCGTGTCCCACACGTACTTTTGTCCCGGCTGTCCCAAACCGTGCAAAACAAGACTTAGACGATTTTTCTTGCTTTCGGCCATTTCGGATTTTCGCGTCCCTCGCGTCCCGACGTCCCAACTGTCCCGTAGACCGCCTGGGACAAAAATGTCCGACTTAGCTGATTTTCTTTGTTTTTCCGGCCCTAAGCTTGGTACGACAAACCTCAGTAAACCCGAACCCTTCAAACCCGAAATGCTTTAAAACAATCCTGCAACCTTATTTTTGCATTTTTTGCATTTTCTCTAACTCGTTGGGATTTCTTCTTGGATGGGAGAGTTAGAGAGAAGCCGAGGGGACCCAAAAACATGATTTCGGCCTTGAATCAATCTACTTGCTCGGGACTGAAGAATTTGATGCATGTTATCAAAATTACCTTGAGGGTGAATTTTGGATAACAAGTTTCTCTTTCATGTGTAGCTATGATTCACGGAAAACCTTTCAAATATGAATATGTTCATTCCCATTATAGAGAAAAAAATTCCCAAGTGATGACCATGATATTTTTACTAGTGGGAAATTTCGGGCATTGAGAGATGTCATTTTGAGTGACAATATGCTCTTATAGCTTCTTAATTAAAAACGTGTTGCCATTTTATTACAATTTGTATCAAATTATATTGTAAACCAACATGTATCAAAGCTAATTATACCTTGTATAGGTAAATTTTTGATAGATTAACCTTCACTACATATGATATTTCTTTAGTAGTTTGTGTTTCTTATAATTGGTGTAAGATCTATATAATGATCATGGATACAAATATTAACATATCAAACATACAATCAATCATGATTTATACAATTATTGTTATAATGATGCTTATTTATATGATTTTTGTCATTGTAATCATGTTATGATGATAAATATATGATTGGATATGTTATCAAGTTTGGTGCATGTACCATTACTTGGAGTAGCAAGAATAAACCAACATTTCTTCTACTTGAGGTGGAATATAGAAGTTCAATGGAAGCAACGAAAGAATCCATGTGGATAAACCATTTGTTAGAAGAAAATCACATGCAAATTAAAGGAAGTAATCCTCCCCTTTCGGATAGTTATAGTTTCATTGATCTCACAAACAACTCGAAACAACATTAGTGGAAAAAACATATAGAGAATCATATGGATTTCATCGAGAGAAGGTTCTTTGCGGTGATATAAATAGAAAGGTTTTTCCTACGAATGATCAAGTTGTAACTATCTTAACAAAGGCATTGTGTCTTTGTGAATTTTTATAAGTTTCGTCAAATGATTGACCTTTTAAATTTTTAATTCGGTGGAGTTTTCATGAAAATTACAGCTCATAATGGACAACCACCTATTTTATTTTTCAAATTTATACTTCTTCCTCATAAAATCATTGTAAATATCTTTATTATCGAAGTAAAATTCTCAATCTAAACTTTACTATTTAGTCTAGTAACAAATCATAGTTCGAAAAGGATTTCCTTCATAAAATGATACTAACTTGCTTTTATATTATCCATCGAAACCACGAGATGTAGTATCAAAATCATGCTTATCCTAATCAAACAATTTTGACTTATGGATTCTAAATCTTTTTGTACAAAAAGACAAGTTTAGGATGATGCAAATGTATAAATCCTTCAAAAGTGATATGCTAATCTAAACCCCCATCGTGCTTTAGGGATTGTAAATACTATTGTATAAAACATAATGTTGGCATATAACTCCACTTAACATTAAGGGGGAATGTTAAAACATAATATTAAGTGGGTTATTAACCTCTTATTAAAGTTCCTAACAAATTATATTTAATGCATATATTAAATATAAGTATGTAGTTTAGACTATATTTATTAAATAAAAATAAAAATATTAGTATTCATTAAATATAACCTAAGGTTTATAATAATTGGTTTTTAAGAAATTAGATTGAAAGGGTGTTTTGGGACTCACACGTCATAAATACCTGATCACCCAAAATAAATAGGGCACTCAAGGCCTTTGAAAAGCATATAGAGAGAGGAGAAGTAAAAGGTCGAAAAGAGGAATTACCAAACTATATAAAATTTAAAGGGTTTATCGATAAATGGATATCTATTTTTGTGGAGTTTTCTACCGGACGGGTTTTCCCATGGTGTAAAACTATTGTGTGATGTTTATTTTTCTATAGTTTACTTTAAAATGATTTTTAATTATGTTACAAGAATTTGAGATTTGGATTATCGATTTAGTTCCTTTCCCTAGCATTATCTAGATTACATCATCCCTATCCTTGAGAACACGAGATACATCTAAAGTTCTTAAATAAGTCCCTTAAAGCATGATAAACATTATATCTTAGAGAATGAGGTATACTAAGCTATAACCTATTATTAGTTCCATCCTCTCTTTCTTCTTTCGTGTCCCCTTTCACCATTTTAAAAGATGTTTCCATTACATTAAAGGGCTCAATAGAGGGTTCTTCTTCTCTCTATATATTTCTAGATAATACCACTATTCAATCCTCAATAGAAATTCCTATCCCCGTGATTTATCCTTCTTGTTATGACCTTTTGTAGATTATTTTCATTCTTATTATAGACCAATGGCACTTTAAGAGGTTTTGCAGTAGGGGTTTGAGATCTAGTGATCAATTTTTGCAAATTCCATTACTATCTTACTAACATAACATACTCATTTGTTGATTCCACTTCTATGGTCGTAGATGATATCATGACTAATGTTTTAGATAGTATGAAAACAATATAAAATAGGGAAGTAGAAGTCTAAAAAATAATTTCATTATGGGATCACCCATAGGGCGAGAATTATGACTTGATTTTCTCATTTGACAAATGGGATTTCCCACTAGCACTTGTATTGGAATCCTTGGCACTTTGAAAACCTTAACGTTGACTAACTAGTTGACCTTGTGTGGAGTATAGGAAATAATGGCAATGAAAAGGATAGATTTACACCTTCTAAAGTCATCATACACATGAAGGATATGGGATATGTAATAGCTACTAATAGTATAACCATAGGTGTTATAATCCTTGTTGATGGTTGGGATAACTACAATCACTAAATCATGCACTTTAAGCATTATTTAAGCTAGTCTCATACTACTATTTAGAAGGTTCTTAAGTGAAGAAAGTACTAATTAATCCCACCTTTTGGACATCTTGTTTTACTTTTTATTTCATCATTCTTGTATATTTTTCTATACATGCCATCACCGTTTCAAAACTTTCTCATCATTTTAGCCTAAACCGAGAACCCAGGCCTATACTTGGGTGCCTCAGATGCCCCCGATCCCACTCGGGGTGCCTCGATGCTTTTTTTACTTTTCTACCTCTTTTTGGGCTCTTTCTAGCCATTTTTCATCCTTATCATCTTCGTAGTCAGCCATGTCAGGATTAATTACAAAATTAGAGCAAGAGAATCCTATAAATATAAAGTGATGAGACCATAATGAGGTTGATAGCACCACTTACTACTATCACTCGATCTACATTTGCATCCATTGCATCGAGTTTATCCATATAGTTCCATACATCAAGGCTAAGAGATCTGCATCAACACACACTTCATAGGGGAGGGATTCTATTATATTCTATGCACATATACTATTAAATTTTCTACATTTAGTTATTGCTCCATACTTCACAAAGGGTGACTTACACAAGAGCACCTAGGGCATGACAAGCACACATACAATAACTATCTTTGGTTCCAAAATGAAGAGTAATGCTCGGTTTAGTAATCCCAATGTTGTGGTAGGTGAGTTAATCTTATCCATTCATTTATGTCTTTTTTTATGGTTTTCAAATGTCTTTGGTCTTTTTTAGGTTTTCAACATCATTTTGTTATATTCAGCACATTCGGCGTAGTTCAATGAATCAATGTGATAGAAATTGAAGGTTACATAACATCTTCTGAGCTAGAAAGAACCAGGTTTTGAGCATTTTTTAGAGACCAGGACACTTATTCTTCCATACTAGGGCACCTTGGGTGACCCAGTACCCTCTTGGGCACTTCGGTCCATTTAGATACTCTATATCCATGCTTTTCGGGACCTCTGTAGGCGTTCGTGCTTCGAATCTCCTGTCACAATTGTGACACCCTGCAATAGTCATCCATAATTAGATGACTTCATTTCGTTACCTTTTTATAGCATATTAGGGTTTCATTTTTATTAGTTCAATAATTTTAATCATTTTAATCATTTGAATCACTTCAAACTACTTGATGTATTTATTTCCGTGTTTATGTTGTCCTAGATTAGATTAACTATCATTACATTTCCCGAATTAAGAAAAATTTAGTTAATCATTTTGGTGAACCCCACTCAACCTAAACACTCTTATAAACCCCATTATCCTTAGGATTATTTCATTATGGCTATCTTTATCCTTGAATTTTTACTTCTTCACCCCGAATTGTGAGCTAAAATTATTACTCTTTTGCTCACTACTCATATTCCCACAACACTCATCCGAGAAATAGTCTATAATACTTTTTGGATGAATTCTCTCAATATATTACTTCCCCATATTCTCCTCATAATTACTATGCTACTTTTGAAAATGATCCTCCTTTGCATATTATCTCTTGCATTCATAATGTTGTGGTTAAGCGTACTTTAATTGCCAATGGATCTCGAGCTAAATTTATGTCCCATGTCATTCCTCGAAGTATTAGGTCTTACTACTCATGACATTAACCCATCCAATATTTCCTTACATGCTTATGATGGCTCTACTCCTCCATGTTTTGGTCACATCACATTACCCAAAATTGTATTTCCTAATAAGGTCCATATGGTATTTTTGTTTTTGAGTTTCCGGTTACTTATAACTTTGTCTACTTGGTAGACCATGGCTTCATGCCATGCGAGCTGTCACATCTACTCTCCATAATTTTGTTAGTTTCTTACATGAGTGCATAGATTATACCATTTTTCATGACCATGATCAACTTTAGTATTGTTACCATGCTCTAAACACTAGTCTTGTTATTCCACGTATTAATACTCTACATGAACCTCAACCTATGGATGAACCGCCACATTTACCACCACTTTATGGTACTTTTTGTCCGTAGATGTCGTTTCTTCTCTACCACCTACTACTACTATGATCCCTCATCGGGGACAATCCATTCTATGGACGTTAGTCTATCACATCCCCTCAATGTTTATTTCCTACTTTACCATGCCCACCATTCACTTACACACTTTTATAACATGATTCATATTGGGAACACATTTCTTTAAATACTATTGTTAGTGAAAAATCACAACACCCCTTAATGGCCTAATTGTGAATGGGGCATTTAGTGTGATTACTAAACATTGGACCATATCCTAAGTTGTGGGACTTGCAAACTTTGAGATGGACCTCTAGAGAAGGTTGGTTCCTACTTCCTAATCCACCTGCCACAAACTACTCTAGTGTAGGAAAAACTAATCTATCCTAATCTAACCATTCCAAGGAGATGAGAAGAGAGAGAAAGGGTGAAAGAGAGCCTAAACTAAGTGGTGATACACTAGAAAAGGAAGTGCCGAGATACTTTGTTGAGGGAGAATGAAACAGGGAAAAGGGGGATTGAGGGAGGTAAGACAGAAGTGACACAGACCCAGATCTAAATCTGCCATCGAAACTCCATGAAGCACAATGTCCTATATCTGCAAACATGAAATACATGCACAGGGAGAAAACACGAGATAGAGAGGCATAGAGAAACAAAAAAACAATGCCAGGGTTGAAAGACGCCACAAAACAAGATTTTATTGCTCTATAAGGTGCACAAACTATTACATGGGTGCTCAAAGGCACAAATATGCTTTCAGGTGTAGGAGAAGGCTTACAACTCAAATGGAGTTAGGAAATAAATTTTACAGATTTTCCCACATCCTAGAATGTCTCCCCCTTCTCAAATGAGAAGTGTTTACAATATATAAATGATAAATCCTCGCCGAAAGAAGAGAACCTCAATTTTGATCTTAAAGCTCAACCACCAACAATCAATGCCCACTGTGAATCTACCCACAATCTATCAAGTCTATCTCTCTATGTTTTTTGGCATACCAAAGAATAGCGGATCAAATCAAATCTCATTTGGTAGTTGAAGCAATCAGATTCTGCATTAATGGCCTGAAAGACGTTTTTCATTTTTCACCCACCTAACCTTGTCAAAATTAAATTTTCAAGCTCCCATGGTGTAGACGAGGTCAAGACCTTTCCAAAAAGTCTTCTCTTTCTCAAATTTGAGCTTCCAATCAAAGGATATGGCCATCGAGGAATTTGCATTGAGACTATGGAAAATGGCAAAATGTAACCTTTGCAAATCGGATCCATGGGCCTGAAAATACAAACTACACTTTTTTGAAAATACATAAAATCACAAAACCTCCTGTAGCCCCGCAGTCTAAATTCTCTTTTCTTAAAGCCCCGCATGCCCGCATCCTTACATTTTTCCTCTTGCAAGAAGTCTCATGCGGGTCGTGGGCCCGCCTCTTACCGGGATTTTGTGAAAGTGGGAAAATATGCAAAAAACACTGGGCCCCAACTTAATATTTCCCAAAAGTCATCTTCGGGCCCGCCAACCCACATTTTCCACTTTGGCAAAAATTCCTCCTTCGGGTCCTCCTTCTCGCTTGTAATTTAGGCTTTACACTTGGCTCTCTAGGCATTAAGGAGGTATAACTTATTTTATACTTTACACCTTTTTGAAACAAAAGTCAAATATTCAAATTGTCTCCCCGTAACCCACCTTCTCACTTTGACTAGAAACATGGCCACATGTAGAGCTGGCATGCATTTAGGGACAGCTTTTCGATTTTTCTTTTGAAGTTCCGCCCAAGAGACATGTGGCTCCTTCCGTGACTTTTGTCTGTTTCTTTGTGTTTTGGATAAGTCCCTTTTGCTTGGCGGGGGATATATGTCTAACCTCGAGACACACGTGGGGGCTCGGCTCTTGTTTGCACTTTGTCCCTCTGATTTTACCTTTGAAGTTGTGATGAGTCGACACGTGGCACCTTCCACCGGTTCTCTTATACTTAGCCAATTGGGGTTGGTGTTGTTTTAATTTTGTCGAACCCTAGACACGTGGAGAGCTGGCATGTGTTTGAGTTCCCACCTTTGGCTCACTTTTAAAATTGTGCCAAGGCGACACGTGGTTCTTTCTACTATCCTTTCTTTACCTAGCCGATTCTATGACCAGCTTTGTCCCCTTTTTGACTCGACCACGTGGAAAATCCACGCTTATTTGGGAACCTAATCTTTGGACCCAGTCTTGGTGTTGTGCAAATGAGACACGTGGAAGCTTCACACTCATTTGGGGGACCACCTTTGGCTCTCACTTACGAAGTTGTGTCATTTGGATGTGTGGAGGATTAATGCACATTTGGGACATGCCTCTTTGATGTGCCATTTGGAATTATGATGAGTGACACATGACGCCTTATGTGAGTTTTGCTTGGCCCCGAGTCGACTCATATGTGGCTAAGTCTGAAAACTTCGAGCCCTTGGTCCAGTTTTCTCTTGTTGAGCTCTAATTTCCCTTGACGCCATTGGCCTCCTTTTTTTGATCCTGCTTGGACTCCATTGTTGAGTTCACTTTTCCTTGATTGTTGGGTTTGAATGTGATCTCATCGGATAGAGCCGACCCTTTCGATTTTCTTGTGTGTGGGGTCGTGTTTGACCAATTTTTCGGGGGAAAAATTGAGATAACAATTTGGTGACACACGGGGACATCTACCTACTAGATGAGGAGACCAATAGCCTTGAAGCATCCATTGGGCATGGAGTCTCACGATAGATGCAAATCTGATTTTGTCCCTAAAACCGTGAGCTCGACTACTTGCTTCGTAACCCTAAACCTACTCTTGAAATGGACTACCTCAAAACCTAATTTTAGTTGCTTTGTATTTGTTTCATTTTGGAACTAACAACTATTACAAGCAGCTATGGGTCTCTCTACCATGAATACTAAAGGGCCTCGACCTCTACACCTTGAGCAATACTGAACAAAACTTATGTACAAATAAAAATATCATACATGCCTCAAATGACACATGCAAAGTGTGCATAAGCACTTCTTCTGCTGAAAAAAATTCTACTCCTACTCCTATACTAACTCTTATCAAATAAAAGCTAAACAAATCCTACCATAGGCAGGGAGAAATAACTTCCCTTTCTCAAAATTTGGGACCATGTAGTTGATTTGGCGCTGGACATGGTCGGAAACGAGAGTAAAAAACCACCTTGTAGATGGTGTCTCTCCCTCCTCAAAGTATCAACAAACACAATGTACACCTCCTAGATTTATTCTACGCTTAGGTCAGGAGGTGCTATTTATGACCATTAATGCAACCTCATTCTCTGAAATTAGCATGACCGGTGGTAACTTTCTTGGCTCCAATTAAGCCAAGTACCTGAATGGGCATGGTCTAATCATTTGGATGTGCCCATGGTTCTGAATCTCAACTCCACTGATGGAGTCTTCCTATAGATCTTCCTAGATGGATGATGTGAGAGAGATGATGACATCCTCTTTCTCTTTCCCTTCCTCCTCCTTTGAAGGATATAGAAGATTCATATCTTCCAACCTTGGTTCCAGAGAGTTGTTATGAAGTGCAGGTTGTTGTCCTTGAATGCTCTCCTTCATGAAAACAGGCTCATGTACTTAGAAGGTGGATGATGGGGAGAAAATGATGTGATCTCCTCAAGCTCCTCTCCATCAAAGCAATCTTCCAAGTTAGACAGATAGTCTACCTCCTTCTTGTCCTACTATATGTGCTCTACCTCCTCCATGGTGTCCTCCTGATCTGCAACTTGCTCACCATGGTTCCCTTCATTTTCAAACGAGAAGTTTGAAAGATAAAACTATTCTTCAACATTAAAACTTGAAGGGGATGAAGTGGGAGGAAGAACTGAAGGTTCTTTTGTGGCCTTGCTCCACACTTGGAGCCTCTAAAACTATATGGTCCTTCTCCACAGTCGGAATGCACTCCTCTTCTTTTGGATTTGGAGTAGCTCCTTCTTCCCCTGCTTGTATTGTAGCTTGAGCTTCCACCATTTGTGGCTTGACCTCAGCCTCCTCCATAGGTTTAACTAATAAGGGAATATTATGAACTCAAATCTAGCAGCCCAAATCTTTAGATTTTCTATCATTTCTTCTTTGTTGAGTTCCTCTACTTGTTTTTCTCATTGGAGTATCTCCCGACATGGACTTGGGGAGTAGGAGGAGTGGTCGATGGGGTCTCTACTAATTGTTTCCTTGTTTGTGGTGGATTGGAATCATATTTGGAAGATAAAAGGGAAGATGAAAGAAAATGAGATGGAAGACTAGGAGATGGGGAAGGGAATTCAACACTTGGAGCAGCAGAAGTGAGGGGTTTGACTCTTAACACTATTGTGATGATACTAATTGAGGAAGAGGAAAAGAAAAGCTAGGAGGTGGTGGACTTACCCATTGACAAGGTTGTCTTGTGTCCAACTCATAAGCCTCAATATCCTCAATCCATTGTGTAAGTTGAGGCAACACTTCAACCATGAAGTCAAGCTTCTCCTAAGGGTTGTAGTGTCTTGGCATAGGGCCGACCCATGGAAAAGGTGCCCTATAGCCAATTTTGAAAGCCTTCATATGTGTTGTAACCCTGGACTGCACCATGCTAGCCTCCATTCTTTGAATCTTCTCCAATATATCAGCATTTCCCATGTAGTTGTTATCATCATACGCATATCCTTGTTCTTGATAAGTGTCATGGCCAAAATCGATCAAAACTACTCATATGGGTAAGCATAATGGTTCTAGATCTGATCATAATGTTGATCTGGAAGGGTCGTGGAATACATTGGAGGTAGAATGCACTTTGTTGTTGCAAGTGTAAATTCCAAGATGGGAATGAAATCATGATCGCACAACTTCATGGAATGAAAGAAAATGGGAGATGTGGAAAGAAAGATGAATCCAATATTGGTGGAAATGGATGGAAAAGGTCTCGAACTTAGAGAATGGGTCGTTGACTAGATGGAGTTACCGATGTGTTTTCATGTGCCTCAAAAGGTTGAATCCTAACAGAACACACAAACTGCTAAGATGAAGTGGTAAGGTGCTTGGACCTATCCCACCAGCTTGCCAAAACTATTAGTGTGGTTGCACGGTGGCTTAAAATTTTGTTGATAATGAGACACCTTGAAAGATGAGAAAAATATAACCTCGGTGTCCCACCAGTGTGTGCAAAAATTGTTAGTGCAAAATCACAACATCCCCGAATGGACAACTTGAGAGATGGTCCAATTTTGTGTAATCACACCGAATGCCCCACTCACAATGAAGCCATTCGGGGGTGCTATGATTTTACACTAACAACTAATTCACCTAAAACTATATGTATACACAAATGTTTAGCTCACTTAGGTTTTTTTGTTCTCGATATTCACGCACAACCATATAACCCTAACTTATATCATGGGTTGATCCATGTTACTGAGACACATGGGATTCATGTATTTCATCTTGATATTTTTCTTGTATGCACTCCTACTATTTCCCCACTCACATTAGGATGATCTTGGCTTGATTATATTGGGGGCACCCTAGATCTGGATCATACAAATATATCCTTTCCTATGCCTTTTAGATGCATTATCATCTACAATAGTTATTTCCTAGGGAATACACACCATTTCTCTCGTTGGTATGCACATGGTTTCCCACTCCCTCCATTCACCAATGAGGAGTATGCTATGGGCATGTATCACTTATGTCTTAATGGATCATTACATGATCAACCTAATACTATAGCTTACCAAGTTACTAATGCATATCCATTTGATTTTGATCCAGAGGATGATGATCTCTTTGATGAGTTTACATAGTTTCTTGGCACACTACCATGGGGGCATAGAACATTACACTCCCCCCTAATGTTTTATCTTAGTCACATAATATCACTTCAAACTTGTCGTATTTATCATCTATTATCCTTTCCTATTATGATATCATATCACACATCATAGCACCATCATTACCTAATGACGCACTCTTATTCTTCAGTTCACACTTGATTGTTGAGGGATTACTCTTACACTAAACCACACACACCACACCTTATGCATTACATGTTACATTTCATCCTACATTACGTATCATACAATATGCATTATACACTTATTCTACATTATACTAGTCATTCTCCTACATACCACATACATCATTAGGCTATCCATGCATAGCCTATACATAGTCCCATAATGCACTACTCATTTCTACATACGTATTTGCTAGGCTAGCTTACATTCTATATGAGTCTAGCTTTACATTTTTTCATTATATATTCAATTTCTATCTACACCTATTATTACATTTTATATATTACATAGTATACATCCTACACACCCTACACATCCTACATTGCATTGCCCACACCATGTATTTAAAAATCATACTCATCTCATGGTTGTCTAGTTTCATCATACATACTACATTGTATTCTATGCATTAAATTCACCACCCTATGATGCCCTTGATTCCTTGGTCTATACTCGACTATGAAGGGTTTAAAATCATATGGATGTTACACTCGCCATGTGATATTTCATCATGCGACATACCTAGGATAGTGACATACGCTTTAGGCTAAATTCTCACTCACTCTAATTTCATACAATATTTGGATATGCGTTAGGATAGATCACCACTTCCACCATATCATCTTGTAGTGGTATACACCTTAGTTTACTATTCATCATATAGTGATATACACTTAGGGCTAAATAATCACTCATCCTTTCATCTTATAGTGATATACGATTATGGATAAACACTCACCGATATTTTCATCTTAGATAGTGATATATGATTAGGGATAAATCATCATCCATTCATTCCTCATATAGTTATATACACTTAGTTATAAGTCATCACTCATTCTTTCATCTTGTATTGGTATACACCTTAAGTTACATTACCACTCATCCATTCATCATATAGTGATTTATGCTTAGGGCTAAATCATCACCATCATTTCATCTTATAGTGATATACTCTTAGGGTTAAATCATCAATAATACTTTAATCTTCTAGTGATATACACACTTAGGGCTAAATCATCACTCATCCTTTCATCTTCTAGTGATATACACTTAAATCTAAATCATCACTCATTAATTCCTTTTATAATAATATATGCTTAGTGCTAAATCATCACCCATCCTTTCATATTATAGTGATATATGTTTAGTGCTAAATCATCACTCATCCATTGAAAATGTAGTGATATACGCTTCTGCCTATATGGTTCATGCAAATCTCTCCACATGTCACATCTCACTACATATACACACTCATCACAATGCGCTAGATACACTAAACACTACTCGACCATTTCTTAATGATGTACTCTCATTTATGGTTCATTCTTGACTACTCGGGGGAAAAAAAAATGAACCTCATTGTATACACCTTCATCCACTTCGGAGGAACTCGGATCCTATAATTCTATCTTACATTCCATTCCATTCATTCACAACATGTTTCATTATCTTGGGGGCATTTACTCTTGATTACTAGTGTTTTCCATGATCACTTTACTACACACGTTATATTGATTTCTTATATGTCATTATCTATATCATCCACACATGCACATTCATGCCTTTATTCGGTGTGACCACGAGATACAATATTGTTACACGTGACATGGATGCTCATTTTCTACCCTTCCTCTACCGGTCACTAGAGGTATCTACATTCATTTCATCCAAGTGATCTTGTTTCATTTTGTACTTAGCATGTTACACTACTTGGTTATACATGATTTGAAATATTATTTATTACTCGAACATGCTAATGGGTGTTCCATGTGCAACACTTGTTTTGAATAATTACATGTTTCCAAGACTACTTGTTTGTTTGTCTCTACTCATCTGCTATTGTTTCCATTGTATGTAGTCTTTGCCCTATGTTTGTGTGCACACTTGTATGTTTTTGTGGCCATGAAAATCTTGTGTGTCTTGTGACATTGTGTGTGAAGTCCCATGTTCGCAACCCTTTTTTTGTAGCTTACTTATTTATTGCATGTTTACACTCTTCGCTCTTGTTAGTTTCTAAATTGTCTCCATATTTTAGACTTTTCTTATTGCATGCATGCGTTTTAGACTAACACTTGTTTTAGCTAGTCATCCTTGTTTATGTGCACATTGGTTTCAACCAGTGCATCCCCTTTCTCTTGCAGGGCAGATTTATAGAGTTTAGAGTGTTGTAGGTTCTCTTTTGGGGCCACATTCTCCTAATAGCAATGTCGCATGTACCCCAAAGAGGGGGCATAATTTGAGGGTTTACATACTATCACAACATAGTTACACCAGTTAAGTATAGTGCACTTTCCACCCTTGGAATTGTGGGTTTACATACAATGGGTGGGATCAAACTAGTCTACAAGCCCCATACACAGTGGATTTACAGGAAATGGTGTCCTTAGCATTTCTAGGAAGAAGTTACAGGTGTTTTAGAGGTTACGGTGAGTGTGCCTCTTTACACTACTTCATCCAATGGAATCGAGATCATTAAAAAAAAAAAGACAATATAGATATCTCTTCACACACATTTCGGAGAAGTGGTTAAAGGTTGGAGGAGACAAATCATTTCTTCCCTACACTTCTTCACCCAGGGTGGCATGAGATCACCCAAAAAAATCATAAGCAGAGAGAGATATCCTTCTACACCATTTCCCTTGACATGGATCATATTTAAATGTTTCATTTACACTTTATTTTTTCACGTATTTTACATAGCTTTTTGACATGCATACATATTTTACTACTTGACCATTTTCTCCTTACATGTCTAGCCGTATGAGAAACAAGCGGTCAAATTGGGTGTAACATCAACATACAAGGACAACATCCTACAACAACAACGACAACACCATTCTGTGAAGGCACAACGACAACATACAACGATAACAACAACAACATTCCATGAAGGCAAATGCCTTACTAACCATGTAGATACACTACACACTACAACAACTACACATGTGTTTCCCCTTATGTTCACTCTCATCACTTTTTCTATTTTCATTTTTCATCTATAGTTTACACGCTCCTCCATATTTTTATCATTCTATGCTTTTTTCTAGTCCTTAGGCACATTTTTATCTACTCTACATAAACATTAGGTATGTATCTCTATCTAATTTATGTTACCAAGATTTCCGATCACCATCATTAAGTGGGGCAAATATGTAGTCCCAAAATCATGTAATTTAGACATTATTTAGCATGATCTCATACCACTATTTGGAAGGTTATTAACTCAAGAACGTACTAATTAATCCCACCTTTTGGCCATCTTGTTTTACCTTTTATTATGTCATTCCCATACATTTTGATATACATGCCCAACTTCTTCAAAGACTTTCCCATCATTTTATCCTAAAACGAGGAACCCAAGCATGTACTGAGGCACCCTGGGTGCCCCAGTCCTACTCGGGGTGCCCCGATGCTTGTTTTACTTTCTTACCTCTTTTTAGGCTCTTTTTAGCCGGTTTTCATCCTAATATTTTTTATTCGGCCATGTTGGGATTAATTACGAAATAAGAGAAAGAAAACCTATAAATATAAAGTTATGAAACCATAATGACCGTCCTAGCGTCACTTACGACTATCACTCCATCTAAAGTTGCATCCATTGCATCAATTTCATCTGCGCATAGTTCCATGCACCAAGGCTAGGAGATCTACATCAACACACACTTCATAGGGGGAGGGATTCTATTATATTCTATGCACGTATACTATTACATTTACTACATTTAGTTATTGATTGCTACTTTAAAAATATGACTGGAATAAGAGCACCTAGGTCACGATATGCACACACCCACCAAAACTAAATTTGGGTCCGAATTGTATTGCACAATTCATTTTAGTAAGCCCACTATTTTTTTAGCTGAGGTCATTCTAACCCATTCACTTGCATATTGTAGTTTCTTTAGGGTTTTGATACTTCTTTTGTCTTTTATAGGCCTTCAACATCATCTAGTTATATTCGGAACATTCAAAATAGTTTAGTGAATCTAATGTGACGGATGATGAAGGTTACAAAGCATCTTATGACATAGAAAGAACCATCATCGAGATATTTTTTAGAGACCAGGGCACCTATTTTGTCATACTAGGGTGCCCAAGTGCCCTCTTGGGTGCTTTAGTTTGTTTAGATCCTCTAGATCCTCACTTTATGGGACATTTGTTTAGTTGTTCTTGCTTTTGGAATCTCTTATCACAAATGCGACACCTGCGATAGTCATGCATAATCAGTGAGTTCATTCCTTACCTTACTCTTGCATACTAGGGTTTCATTTCTATTATTTTGATCATTTTAATAATTTTAATCACTTCATACTACTTTAGTGCATTTATTTATAGTAGTTATGTCCTCCTAGATTGGATTAACTAATAAATAAAATAGAAAAACTAAGAAAATAGGGGAAACTAGGTGAGAGGAAGAAGAAATGGGAGACATGGTAACAATGGGAAAAATTAAAGGTGACGTGAAAACTATGGGGAAATGGGAGAAATGGTAGGAGTGGAACCCACCATAGATAAAACCAAACTTTAAATAATAGTGGAAATTGAACTTGTAACAAAAAGATTCAAAAAATTAACCATGATAGTGCTTTGCAGTATGGTGGAAAAAAATTGCATTGGGGAGATGGAAGGTAGAATACTAAGCTCTTAATATTTGATGCTACATAAACTTGAGGTGGATTTCCTTTCCTTTATATGGAAAAATTTACTTCTCTCATTTTTTTCTCCATTGTTAAAAGAATTGGGATTGATGAAAATTATGTCATTTAGAGACTTGGATTCATTTGTTTTGTTTAGATGGAGACAAAAGCATCTCTTGTCACATTGTTTTGTTTTTAGAAATTGGAGGAAGGAGAAGTAATAACTTGTTAAATAATACTTTGAAAATATGTTTTTGTGGAATCTAGTGAACCAATAGCAATCTAAATTGGTTGATAAATTGGAATCATCTCTATTGTCTTAAAAAATTTATTACTTCATCAACAACGTTAGGGTTCAAATCATATATAGGTAATCATTAATCGATATATTTTTATAAGCTTTGGGATATTTGTTGATTACCTTGGTCAAATGATTTTTCACATGTTCATTTATATCCCACATGCTATAAGGATAGTTGGCTTGTATGTGGATATGACTCTTGTATTAAAAAATAAGCACAAGTATTGTAAGGTGTATTTACTTATAGAGCTCTATATTTTAAGAACCTTCATATGAGAATCCACTTTGTGGGGTTTGAATAGAGGCTAGTGAAAAATTATTTATTTTGTAATGTGAGTATGCTGGAGCCGAAATAGGAATTTTTAATGCTTATTTGGTTGGAATTTATCATCTCTATTTCACTTGTTATAGAGATGTGCAAGCTATTATCAGTTTGCTAAAAACATTAAATGTTTTCCTAGAGTTATGTAAATATAGGGCTCTATAAATGTTTCCTACTCAAGTGACTCAATTTTAAGACATGCCAAACTTTATTAAAATAATGATTTCTTATGGGGATAAGAATATAATATTATGGAATTATGAGTGTTGACAATATAATGGCTTGTAATGAACTTGAAATTTATCTAGGCTCATAGTTTCATGTAACATATGAAGAAGCAATGAAATATGGTGGTAATGTTATATGTGACGATCATTGTTATTGGCTAATAAGCCTTACTAGAGAAAATTTTCTTGTGTAACTCACGTGTCATTGTCATAATCATCCTTAATATAAAAATTCTAATAGAAATTATAATGGTTTCGGTTCTTCTCAGAATCAAATTTATAATAATTTTTAATGGTTTTAATATCATCAATTAAAACCACAATTATATCATTCATCCAAAGTAGTTGTTGCATGAAAATATGATAGTATAACCTATGTTGTAAGGTATTAATCAAATGGGTCGAGATATCTAACTAGTGGAAAAAACAACCAAATCTTAGCACCTGAGTAATGGATTTAATTTCTGTGAATACAATCCACGAAAAGAATAGCGACTGCTTTATATTCCTCATGTTCCTCTCGCATTAATATTTTTTAATCTATAATATAAAATTTATATTATTGTTATTTGTTTCGAAAAAAGAATCCCATTGGGATAGGGAATCAAAATGAGAATGGGAAGGCATCTTCAACTCCATGTCTTTATAATTCTTTGTAGCCTTCGAGAAATACCTTATCGTTTATCTCTTATTTCCAACAAGAGTTCTAGATATCATGATGTATTCAATTTTAGAATGATTCCTTCCGTATTTCCAAATGAAAATTGAAGGGAAGAGGCAAGGGAAGAGATCTACACAACCAAAATATGAAAAACAAACCCATTCAATGGTGGAAATAACACACAAAATGCACAATAAACAACAATAATAAAAATCAGCATATATTCAAATTTCTAGAGATAACATTTTAGTATACCTTCATTTCTATGTTCTCCTCCTACAAAATTCTATATTTTTATCCCTTTTATTACATTGCAAAATGCAACACTAAAACAAATACAAACAATCGAAATTAATTTGATTACAACTATCTCGTTAGAGTTAGATGCATTTACATTAAAGCATTAAATTCATTTTCATATTTGGGGAGAATTTCATAATCAAATTTGTATATTCTATTAATGCATATATTTTTACTTTTTCCCAAATCTGATTTTTTCAAATGATTTTCTAGATGTAGTAGGTGGAGTTAATATGGGTAGTTCGATTATATTTCTAGACTCCTCCTTAATCTCAATTCGTTGTCATTTTTCTCATCTCCATAAATAGCTTACTACTTTACCATTTCACGAACTTTCATTTTTCACTTCATCTTTAGCATAGATACCCAAAAAATTCTTAGATATTCAAATGCATCTTTTCCCAATGGTTTGGTAAAAATATTAGCATATTGATCTTGTGATCTACAAAACTCTAAACATATTTCCTTGTTATTTACCATCTCTCTTATGAAATGATATCTAGTGTCTATGTGCTTTCTTCTTTTATGAAAAACATGATTTTTAGATAAATTAATGGCTAAGTTATTATCACAATAAATCTTTGTTGCTTCTTCTTGTTCATGCATCAACTCAGCTAGTATTCTCCTCATCCATACGACTTGACATGCCACACTTGTCACTGCTAGATACTCCACTTTTGTAGTAAAAAGAGTGACAACGAGTTGTTTCTTTGAAGGCCGAGATACTTCCCCTATTCTTAAATGAAAAATATAACCAGAGGTACTTTTCCTATCATCAACACTACTAGCACAATTATTGTCTATGTATCCAATGAGCTTAAACTCATCCACTTCTAAATATAAAATATCATAGTTCTTTGTTTTGTAATCATACTTGAGTATTTTTTTTTTTTTCTTGCTTGCCAATGAGAGTATTTTGGAGACTCCATGAACCTCTTAATGCTCACACCATACATAATATCGACCTTCCGCCATCATGTACATAAGACTATCATGTTGACAATTTTTGCACTTGTGCAAAAATGGGCAACTCAAAACTTTGTTACAATGGATAGCATTGGTGAAGTATACCTAAGCTAGGGAGTTTTCTTTTAGAGAATATTGTTACTATTGAATTAATTAATGATTGCATGGAATTTATAGCTATGTGTGCTGTCACAAAATATAACAGATCACATAGTCTACAATTTCATGACTATCTTCAGCAAAAGAACACAAATCCCCAAAGGATAGTTGTGTTGTCTTGATGAAGACATCCAATTGCAGAATAGATGAAATGCTAAGTTTTGGAACAACAAACATAGTTGCAGATTGCAAAGAAATCAGAGTTCATTACTGGATGTTACAAGTATTATTTAATGTTCTTTCCTTCATGATTAAGACATTCAATTATATTACTGAGTTGTTTAGTTCATCATATAATCCATATCGAAAGCGAAACGTAGAAATAAATACACAACTCATTTTCACAATTCAATGCTTTATTCATTAAGGAATTTCAAATGTTCCCACACAAGCTGTGGGATGTAACTAGAAAATAAAGTACAACTAACAAATAAGAGGTACACATGCATGAAAGAGAAAATAAAAGATTATGAGTGAACCCATCATTGCCTTGGGTCTTCTCCTTTGGTTGATGTATCTTCATCTTCAGCTTATTCCCTCTTCATCTTCATCACTAGAAGTACTATACCTAAAAAGAAGAAAAGAGAAAACTATCAGTTTATGAGCTCAGGGTATAATCCATATTCCTATACTTTGCCCTAATTCGTGCATATGGATCATTTAACAACAAGATATATAGATTACTTAAAGATCATATTGCATACATGATCTACTCACTCAAGATGAAGGAGGAAAGAGAAAAGAAAACTATGGACATAAGAGAGGCCAAAAAGCCTAAATATTTTCTAACTATTTCCTTAAGTGTGTAGGTGCAGGTTGCAGTAAAGAAGAAAATAAATCATGTTTTACAGTCTTCACTATTAGATAAAGGTTGCAGTTCTCAAATGATTTCCATCTTATGGTACATGAAGAAGATAATTCATAAGTATATGTTCCTGATTGCAACTAAAGAAGAAGGAATTCTAAGGAAATTTTGATAGGGATTTGCCATGTGAAATGAACTTTTGAAAAAAATTCCAAAGCATACATATCAAAGTTGTAATAAAAGGAAATGTAGTATTAAACAGATTGTAGAATCAAGAAGAAATAAAGAAGTTTGAATGCCATATCAAAGGAGGGATACCCAAATCTAGGTTGAAATACCTCAAGCCACAAATTGAAAAATACATGGGTATATACAGATTTTGGAAAAAATAATTCATTCATGCAGGATAGTTAAAAGTCCATATACAGATTTATTGCAATACAAATCCAAGGAATACACCAAGGAAACATGAAAGAAAAGCACCAGTTTCATCAATTAAAGTGCACTACTAAAGACAACTCATGCATTATGGTAAAGATGCTACAGAGGTTCAAAACAAAATCTAAGTATATTTTCAGAGAAAAATAATAAATATCAGTAGCTCGAATGCTCAAAGAAATATCTAAAGTGGGGATCATAGAGTTTAGGTAGAAATATCAAAGGCACCAAGAGCCAAAGTTTCAGAAGAGTAACAAATCATGTAGAAGAGAATCAACTGGTAAATAACAGAGCTTCATGTTTTCATCAATGGCTGAAGATAGAAATTTTGCAGAGCCTGGATGAGACAAATGGAGCTACAATATGCAAATACCCACAACAAATCTAGATTTAGCTCACAACGAGATCAAAACTTCAAAGATATACAGATAAACTTTCAAGAAAAGAAAAGAAAATATGGAATACCCAGAATAGAAATTATCTAGCAAACCCTCCACAATGGTTTGAAGAAAGCTAATAGTAATAACCATGAAAACTATGATGATATAAGCTTATCAACATCAAGAAAAGTAGAATATTCATATTACTGAGCCATTCAGAGAAGGATGAATCTAGAGTTACCTCCACGAGTTAGGAAATGAAGTTCCAATGGTAATAGTCAATCATCAAATTGAAGGAGCCATCACAAAATTCCCACCTCAAAAGAAGGTTCATCAAGAATAGTGATTCAATAGGCCAACACAAAAACCATGGTGGCCAACTCATAGAACTCGGTAAATATACAACCAGACCAACCTCAAGAGCCGAGCTTCAGGACTCCAACAATGGCATCAAATAATTTTTTCCAGGCTTCGCTCGTGAACTAGAGGTGAAATAAAAATGAATGGGGTTTAGTTTGTTTTAACTCACCCATCTCAGCCATGGCTTAACCTAACTCACCTGGAGTTAGTGATCAAACAATCCAAAATCAAAAGTACAGAGATCAATGCTCAGAATTGATCACCCAAATTCAAGAAAACCACCATGGTTAAATTTTTACCAACCACATTCAATGCAAGTCAAAAACGCTAAGATCAACGAATGAGGTTACATCATGTAAAGGATCGAATGGAGGAAATCAAATCACCAAAATCGATGCAAACCTCAACTTGACTCATGAAAATGGCGGGTCTTTTGGCTGACTTAGCACTTTTATTATTTTGAAAAAAGTGTCAAATTGGTCCGCAGCCCGACGAAATCTGATTGGATGTGGAGGGGAAAGAGCCTTTTGTGTTTTGAGACATTTTGGAAAAGGGCGTAAAATCGTAAAATGACCCACGGCCCCGCTCATGTCAAAAGGAAAAATTCAAAATTTGAGCACGTATTCAATAAGTCAAGCGGACCATTAGGATGTTTTTTGCCTTTAAAACTTTTGAAAAGGGAGTAAAGTTTAAAAGTGCCATGCGACCCCCCAAAGCATCAAAATTCAATCATATTAAAGTAATTCAAAGGTGGATCACGGAGATGTTTGAGAATTTGAAACTTTTTATAAAAAAATGAGCAAAGTTTAAAAGTGCCTCGCGCCCCCACTAAGGACCAAACAAAGCCACGTATTCAATAAGTCAAAAGCGGAGCGTCGGGTCAATTTGAGATTTTGAGCCCTTTTTGAAAAAGGGAAAAAGTGTTTAAGTCACCCACGACTCTACCCAAGCATCAAAATTTAAAATTAGGGAAGCAGGCCACCGAGGCATTTTAAAATTTTAAGCCTTTTTGGAAAAGGCAACAAAGTATCAAAAGTAAGCTGCAATCCCACTGTGACCAAATTCAGACACGTGTAAGGCCCAGATTAAAAGCAAATGGATGGGTTGAATATTCAAAAATGTAATTTCTATCATAAACACGAAAAGAAGGATTTTCCAGGCCCATTTTTGGATCAATTTTGTCCTACGTGGATGATCTTTTTGAAGTAAAAATAAAGAGTTCTTTAGAAAACCTTCATTCGAGATCGAAGTCGACATCAACAATGGAATTTAAAAAAAAACTCACACAAAAGCTTGAAGTTGTTAATGGCGGCCACAAGAAATTTTTTATAGAGCTTTGCTAGCTTTAATGGAGCTTAATAATTTAATTACCAAAAATTGATTAAGTCTGCAATATTTTGCATCTTAATTCGAGTCCTAAGTTCACCAGATTCAACCATGGTTAGAAAGTAATTAATTTTTCTCACCCACAGAGAGTAAAGTTTTACGCCTTCACAAAATTCAGAAAAGGACAGATCAACAAGAAGACAAATCAATGCATAGGAAAGAAAGCTTGCTCATCAAGAAAAGCTTATTTTTAGCAAATCATCCACTCATGCTTTTCTTAAAAATAGAAATGTTTTTCTTAAAAATAGAATAGTCGACTGCAGTTGACTAAAGTGTAACCGATGGCTATTAATGCCTCTTTGTATTTGCATGTTCTATTTTTATTCCTTTATTTATTAATATATGAAGGATAAAATAGGATGCATGGGCGAGTAAAATTTTAGCCTATTTTAGGAAGGGTGGGAAATTATTTTGCTATATATTGTGTGCCTTGGCAAAGCACAAAAGGGAGTTAGAGGAGGAATTTTAGATACAAGAGTCCTGAAGCAATTTTCTACCAGTTTTTCCCTTTGAATGTGAAGTATTTTCTTCCTTTCCAATTATTTGTAGTCTTGTGTATGTTTCCATTAATCTTGTGAGTTTGAATTCCTTGATTAATCATCTTACCCTGTTGAAATTCAGTAATTTCTTCATGATATTAATGTGTATGTGTAACTTAGCAGTATTGTTGTTATTTTATTCCTTAATACATCAAAGTGTTTACCCTTAATTATCTTCATAAAATTGTTGGCATGTGCATTAGAAATTAATTTATATCAATTGTGCATGTACTCAATCAAAGAATTTATACAAGTTTTGTGTATCACCTCGCTTTAATTTCATTTTACACTCATATTTTACCCTTAAACCCCGAAATTAGTTTAGGATATATCAATAAGGAAATGACTTTGATAATAAAGACTCACCTCAAAATAGGTATACCCATAGACCCGAGGTGTTTCCATTATCTATGAAAGAAAGAGATAAAATTTGCAAGCTTAGAACACCTACATGCTTCTCTCTATAGGGTGAAGTTTCAAGAGATAACAACTACAAACTAGTCTTTTAAACAATCTAAGATCAACACTTGAACCACTATCTTCCTTGCTCAATTTCAACCCTATAACAACTGGTGTAGGCACTGGTTTACAACTCAACATATTAAACCTTTTCAACACATCACTTGCATACTTTGATTGAGAAATAAAAATACCTTTACTGAGTTCTAAACTTCAATTCCCAAGAAGTATTTCATGAGACCAAATTTAGTCATTTCAAACTATTTCATCATGGCTTCCTTAAAAGAGTTTATAGAAAGGTCACCCTTAAAAATTAAATCATCAAAATAAATACACACAATCAACACCTTACCTTTCTCATCCATTTTTATACTCAAATTAGGCTCATTGTTGCACTTGCTAAAGCCATTATTTATTAGATAAGAATCAATGCATTTGTACCATGCTTTGGGAGTTTTCTTGAGTCCTTAGAGCACCTTTTTAATCTTGTATACCTTTTCTTCATGACCTACAATTTCATATCCTTCTAGATGTTGTACGTAAACTTCTTCTTCAAGATAACCATTTAAAAATGATGATTGTACATCCATGTGAAAAATAGGCCACTTGTTTTGAGGTTAATGTCCAAAACGGTTCTTTTCATAACCAAATACACTCTTTGGAGAAAATGTTTCATTGTAATCAAGACTAGGCTATTAAGTGATACCTCTAGAAACCAATCTTTCCTTCTACTTCAACACTTCACAATCCATGCCATGCTTGCTTTTGTAAATCTATTTCACACTTATGAAATCCTTTCCTTGAGGATGATCCACCAAATCCCAAGTGTTATTCGAGCTTGAAGTCTACATCAATGGCAAATTAAAAAAACTCACACGAAAGCTTGAAGTTGTTCATGGTGACCATGGGAAAATTTTTGAGATATTTTCTAGCTTGAATGGAGCTTAATAATTTAATTACCAAAAAAATATTAGGTTTGTAATATTTTACATCTTAATTCGAGTCCTAAAAATATATGGTCAGAAAGTAATTATTCTGCTCACCCACAAAGAAAAATTTGTATGCCTTTGCAAAATTCAGAAAAGGACATATTAGCAAGAAGATAAATCTACATGCACAGAAATAAATCTTGCTCATCAAGCAAAGCTTATTTTTAGCAAATCATCCACTCATGCTTTTCTTAAAAATAGACATGCTTTTCTTAAAAATAGAATAGTCGACTGCAGTTGACTAAAGTGTAACCGATGGCTATTAATGCCTCTTTATATTTGCATGTTCTATTTTTATTCCTTTATTTATTAATAGATGAAGGATAAAAATAGGATGCATGGGTGAGTACAATTTTAGCCTATTTTAGGAAGGGTGGGAAATTATTTTGCTATATATTGTGTGCCTTGGCAAAGCACAAAGGAGTTAGAGGAGGACTTTTAGATAGAGGAGTGTCAAGCAATTTTACACAATTTTCCCTATGAATGTGAAGTATTTTCTACCTTTGCAATTATTTGCAGTCTTGTGTATGTTTCCATTAATCTTGTGAATTTGAATTCCCTGATTAATCATCTTACCTTGTTGCAAATTTAGTAATTTTTGCATGATATTAATGTGTATGCGTAACTTAGTAGTATTGTTGTGATTTTATCTCTTAATACATCAAAGTGCTTACCCTTAATTATCTCCAAAAACTGTTGGCTGTGCATCGAAATTAATTTCATATCAATTGTGCATGTATTAAGTCAAATAACTCATACAAGTTTGTAGTGTCACCTTAGTTTTAATTTCATTTTACAGTCATCTTTTACCCTTAAACCTCATAAATCAGTTTAGGATACATCAATAAGGAATCGACCTTAATACCGGAGACTCACATCAAAATAAGTATACCCACCGACTGAGGTGTTTCCATTGTATCTACGAAAGAGAGATAAAATTTGCAAGCTTAGAACACCTTCATCATCTCTTGTATAGGGTGCACTTTCAAGATATAACAACTACCAACTAGTATTTTAAACAATCGAGGATCAACACTTGAAGCACTATATTCCTTGCTCAAATTCAATGCTATAACAACCGGTGTAGGCACTGGTTTGAAACTCAAATATTAAACCTTTTCAACACATCACTTGCATACTTTTATTGAGAAATAAAAATACCTTCTGCTGATTTCTTAACTTATATTCCCAAGAAGTATTTCATGAGACCAAAGTTAGTCATTTCAAACTCTTTCATCATGGCTTCCTTAAAATAGTTTATAGAAAGGTCTCACTTAAAAATTAAATCATAAACATTAAGACACACAATCAACACCTTAACTTTCTCATCCATTTTGATATACAGAGTATGCTCCCTGATGCACCTACTGAAGCCATTATTAATTAGATAGGAATCAATGCGGTTGTACAATGCTCTAGGAGTTTGCTTGAGTCCATAGACTGCCTTTTTAACTTGTATACCTTTTCTTCATGACTTGTAATTTTATATCCTTCTAGATATTATACATAAAATTCTTCTTCAAGATATCCATTTAAAAATGATGATTTTACATCCATGTGAAAAACAGCCACTTGTTTTGAGTTGTAATGGCCAAAACGGTTCTTTTCATATCCAAACACACTACAGGAGAAAACGTTTCATTGTAATCAATACTAGGATATTGAGTGATACCTCTAGAAACCAATCTTTCATTATGCTTCAACACTTCACAATCCATGCTATGCTTGGTTTTCTAAATTTATTTCACACTTATGACATCCTTTTCTTGAGGATGATCTACCAAATCCCAAGTGTTATTCGAGCTCAAAGTCTCAGCATCAATGGCGAGTTTAAAAAAACTCACACGTAAAGATTGAAGTTGTTCATGGCGACCACGGGAAAAAAATTTCGAGCTTTGCTAGCTCGAATGGAACTTAATAATTTAATTACCAAAAAAAGATTAAATCTGTAATATTTTGCATCTTAATTTGAGTCATAAGTTCACTAGATTCAACCATGGTTAGAAAGTAATTAATTTTGCTCACCCACAAAGAGTAAAGTTGTACACCTTCGCAAAATTCAAAAAGGATAGATCAATAAGAAGATAAATATGTATGCACAGGAAATAAATCTTGCTCATCAAGAAAAATTTATCTTTAGCAAATCATCCACTCATGATTATCTTAAAAGTAGACATGCTTTTATTAAAAATAGAACATTAAACTGCAGTTGACTAAAGTGTAACCGATGGCTATTAATGCCTCTTTATATTTTCATGTTCTATTTTTATTCCTTTATTTATTAATAGATGAAGGATAAAAATAGGATGCATGGGCGAGTATAATTTTAGCCTATTTAAGGAAGGGTGGGAAATTGTTTTTCTATATATTGTGTGCCTTGGCAAAGCACAAAGGGACTTAAAGGAGGACTTTTAGATATAGGAGTGCTGAAGCAATTTTCTTCTAGTTTTTCCCTTTGAATGTGAAGTATTTTTTACCTTTCCAATTATTTGCAGTCTTGTGTATGTTTCCATTAATATTTTGAATTTGAATTCCTTGATTAATCATCTTACCCTATTGCAAATTCAGTAATTTCTGCATGATATTAATGTGTATGTGTAACTTAGCAATATTGTTGTGATTTTATCCCTCAATACATCAAAGTGTTTACCCTTAATTATCTTTAGAAAACTGTTGGCTTGTGCATCAAAAATTCATTCCATATCAATTGTGCATGTACTTAGTCAAAGACCTCATACAAGTTTGGTGTATCACCTCAGTTTTAATTTCATTTTACAGTCATATTTTACCCTTAAACCCTAGAAAATCAGTTTAGGATACATCAATAAGGAATCGGCCTTGATACTCGTAGAGACTCACATCAAAAAAAGGGATACCCATCGATCTCGAGGTGTTTCCATTGTATGTACGAAAGAGAGATAAAATTTGCAATCTTAGAACACCTGCAGCCATCTCTCTATAGGGTGCACTTTCAAGAGATAACAACTACTAACTAGTCTTTTAAACAATCTAGGATCAACATTTGAACCACTATCTTCCTTTCTTAAATTCAATGCTATAACAACTAGTGTAGGCAAGCCTTTTTTGTAACTCAACATATTAAACCTTTTCAACACATCACTTGCATAATTTGATTGAGAAATAAAAATACCTTCATTGAGTTCTTAACTTCTATTCCCAAGAAGTATTTCATGAGACCAAGGTTAGTCATTTCAAACTCTTTCATCATGGTTTCCTTAAAATAATTTATAGAAAGGTTTCCCATAAAAATTAAATCATCAACATAAAGACACACAATCAACATCTTACCTTTCTCATCCATTTTGATATACAAAGTAGGCTCACTGATGCACCTACTGAAGCCATTCTTAATTAGATAAGAATCAATGTGGTTGTACCATGCTCTAGGAGCTTGCTTGAGTCCATAGAGCGCCTTTTTAAGCTTATATACCTTTTCTTCATGACCTGAAATTTCATATCCTTCTAGTTGTTGTACATAAACTTCTTCTTCAAGATAACCATTTAAAAATGATGATTTTACATCCATTTGAAAAATAGGCCACTTGTTTTGAGCTGCAATGGCCAAAATGGTTCTTGTCGTATCCAAACATACTACTAGAGAAAACGTTTCATTGTAATCAATACTAGGATATTGAGTGAAACCTCTAGAAACCAATCATTCTTTATGCTTCAACACCTCACAATCCATGCCATGCTTGGTTTTGTAAATCTATTTCACACTTATGACGTCCTTTGCTTGAGGATGATCCACCAAATCAAAAGTTTTATTCTTCTCAATAAATTCAATCTCTTCATCCATGAATTCCACCCATTCTTCATATTTTATTGCTTCATAAAAATACATCAGATCAACAGATTTTTAAAATAAAGTAAAAAACAAGGAAAGAATTTGTAGTTTCAACATTAAAATCAGATTCATAAATATCTCTTAAACTCCTTGTTTTTCTATGCAATAAACTTGCCAATGTAGGATCCGATGAACTGCTAGTATCAACTAAGTTTTGTGGACTATTTTCCAAAGGCGTCATGGCTAGTGTTCTTGGTGAGATTTTTGTGCAACTCTAGAAATATGATTTTGAAAGATCTCCTTGCTTTGTAGATGGTGGTGTAGCTTGTGCTACAACTTGTGGTACACGTCAGAGTGGAAGAAGGTATTTCTTTAGGAATATATTTTTATTCTAACACTTCATCACCCATATCATCATGTGAATCAACTTCTACTATACTTATATTTTTTCTACACTTCCATCCTATGCTTCATTCTTGACAAATTACACATCACGATTTATTATAATGTTTCTAGTGCTTGGATTGAATAACTTGTAAGCCTTTCTATCTTCTAAATATCCAACAAAAATACATTTTCACCTTTATTTCCCAACTTTTTTCTTAGCTCTTTAGGTACATGTGCATATGCAATGCATCCAAATACTTTGAAGTGTGCAACACTATGCTTTCTACCACTCCATGCTTCTTGAGGAATCATATTCCTTACACTTTTAGTTGGACATCTATTTGAAATATAAACAATAGTTGCTACTAATTCAACCCAATAATCATTTGGAAAATGCTTTGCCTTCAACATACTCCTTGCCATCTCCATGACGGTTCTATTTTTCCTTTCAGCTACACCATTTTTTTGAGGTGTGTAGCGAGCTATAAACTATTTGTGAATACCATGTTGCCTACAAAATTTAGAAAAGCATTAGAAATATACTCACCACCTCTATCACTTCTCAATACCTTGATGTAGTAATCACTTGTCTTCTCCACAAGAGCCTTCAACTTCTGAAAGACTCCAAAATCATAAGATTTATGCCTCAAGAAGTAAACCCAAGTCTTCCTTGTGTAATCATCAATAAATTTCATAAGATATAAACAACCTCCAATAGTAGTTGTTTGCATAGGTCCACATAAATTTGAGTGTACTATCTCTAGAGGTGCATATGCTCTTACTTGATTTTCCAACTTGGAAATATTTTGCATTGTTTCCTCAAAATACACCCTTCACATACTCTATTTGGTTTTTGAATCAATGGAAAACCTTTAACCATATTATTCCTGTGCAATAAATTCAAACCTCCAAAATTCAAATGTCTAAACCTAAGATGCCAAAGCCATGAGTCATCCTTTACTACTGATTGAAATGATGATTCTATTCCTTCAACAAGACTCTCGCATTAGCACGAGAATCTTCCTTAGTATAGGATCCGGCACATGACTCACTTGCATTAGCACATACCTAATTTATACTTGCACAGGAATCATTTAGGTTGGCACAGACACACTTACTAGAGTGCAAGACTAGTAGACCTGATTTTTCTTAGTGTAGGACTTGTTTTCTTGAGTGTAGGATTCACTTTCTTGAGTGAAGAACTCAACTAATTTAATGTAGGACTCAACAAAGGGCTGATTTGGCTTGGCATAGGACTTGGCTGCGAAATAAAATGTTGTTTTGGCTGCAAACAAATCATATTTTCCTTTTTCTCCGGCTGTAATCTAAAATGAAACATTTTGTTTCTATTCATCACTTTTTCAATTAACTAAGTGTTAGGATCCTTATCCACCATCACACACTCATTATCTTCCATAAAAACCATGTATTCTTTTCTGCACAAACTTTCCAATACTCATTAAATTATGCTTTAAACTAGCAACATAAGAAGACACCATTAATGACTTTTTGGTCGCCCTTTTTGTTAGAATGTCAATAGTCCCTTTTCCCATTACATTTTCTTAATTATTCTTCCCAAGAGTAACACTACTCTTTGCTAACTCATCTAAACTGAAAAATAACTCTAGTTTTCTAGTCATACGATTGCTGAACTGAGTCTAAATACAAAATATCATGTGAACTTTCTTGAACCATATTACATTTAACCAAATGAGCTAGTGGAAATCGCTTCAATGATCTTTTTGCATACAATTAACATTGAAGTATTGTAAAACCTTCATGTTGATTCCGATTTTTTTTCCTTGGTCATATTGTTTCTTCTTACATTCAAAAGAGTAATGTCCATACCTTTTGCAATAATGGCACTGAACATGTGACTTGTCTTGTCTATGACTAGTTGAATGATTATGACCATGTGTCTGATCATTGTTGCATTCTCTTCTACCTTGATTTGTAAGACTAATGCGACCTCTAGTGGTATTTCTACCTCTTCCTCTAGGAGTAGATTTGCCTCCTCTACCTCTTCCACAACTTATAGAAGCCTTAGATAAAATGCAATTTCTATTTATATATGTGATCTATTAAACCTTTACTCATGGTTAATCAAAGAGGCATGAAACTCATCTATTGACATTTGACTCAAATCCTTAGTTTCCTCTATAGCCACAACAAGAGGATCAAAATTAACAGTAGAACTCTAAGGATTTTTTCAACTATCCTTTGATCTTCAATGATTTCTCCATGTGATTTTATTTGATTCACAAGCCCAACAACATGTGTAAAAATGATTCTATTAAATCTAAATCTTTCATACTTAGATTCTCAAAATATTTTCTAAGCAACTGGAGTTTTATTGCCTTAACTTTATCCTTACCTTGGTATGTGACTTGGAGAGTTTCCCATGCATCTTGTGCTTTGCTTGCTACTGCAACTCTAGGAAGAATACTCTCATGCATCGCTTGATGAATGTAAAAGAGGGATTTTTCATCCTTCTTCCTTTATTCCTTCAATAGATATTTTTTTACATGTGTCAATGCATTGAATGTTGTTGCATTTACGGGTTCTTGATACCCATTTTCAACAATATCTTAAAGATCCTAGGATCTAAAAAGATCTTTCATGGTCAGATACCAATGTTCATAATTTTTACCATTAAATTGGGGAGTCTGCAGACTAGAAAAAGCTTCTCCAGATGTGGATGCCATTAATGGTTGTCAATAACCTCTCCTGAGATCTGGAAGCAAAATAACTTGAACTTGATGATTAAAATCACTTGGTCTGATACTAGATGAAGGGAAGAGGCAGGGGAAGAGAGTTCCACAACCAAAATATGAACAACAAACTCAAAACTCAAAGTGCAGCAATGAAATTGATGAAATACACACCCAAAAATGACGGAAATAACACACAAAATGTATAGAAAATAATAAAAGTAAAAATCAGCATATATTCATATTTATGGAGTTAACATTTTAGCAAACCTTGCAAAGCTTCGCTTCTCTGTTCTTCTCCTTCTCCCATAAACTTCTCTATTTTTATCCCTTATATTACATTCCAAAATACAACACTAAAACAAATACAAAGAATAAAAAAATAATTTGATTATAACTGCATTTCAGAGTTATATGCACCTACACAAAAACATTAAATTCATTTTCATATTTGGGGAGAATGTCCGAATCAAATCTGCACATTCTATTATGGCATCTTTTTTTTTTTGCTTTTGCCCAAATATGATTTTGTCACAAGATTTTCCAGCTGTAGTATGGAGTTAATACGGGTAGCTGAGATTATATTTCCAACAAAAATTAACTCCTAAGCACGAGCATAAGATATTTTCTTTTTTATTTGAGTGTCTTACCTCAAAATAATCAGTTGGTCTACTGGTCCAGTCACATGGTGACGCAAGGTCTTGTAGATGTGACCCAAGAAAGCTTTGAGTCGAGTGTAATTAGAGTACAAGCCCAAAGAAAGTAGGCAGAGGCTTAATAAATAATAACAATAACCGAATTCCTCATTATACCAGAGCTCCCATAGGTGTCAACTTTCCAATCTGCCAAAAACTAAGGCAGGTTACGACGAGAGAAAAAAATGTACTCAATATTGATTTAACTAACATGCTTCTTAAACTAATTGTAAAGACTGATTAATATTATTTTCTTTTACTCCACCTCTTCCTTTTACTCAATTTTGCTGGATTGAAAAAAATCTTGCCAATATTCTTCATTTTTAATTCATTTTCTGGGGAGAAGTATTTCTTTTAGAGGGTATGATTTTTTTGTGAGGGAGGAATTGTTTTCATTGAGAAGTGTACACTTTTTTCTTAAATTTCCTCTCCGTATATTAAGAAATATAAGTAATATTTTTCCATTTCTCCCACAAGTGGGGCTAGGGAAGGAACTTATTTAGAGGTGAAATTTTTTTCTAAAGAGGCATCTTTTATTTTTCTATGTTTTTATTTTCTGGTTTAAGATACTAGCTAAAATAAATGTATCTAGGTAGTATTACAAAGTATATTTAAAAAATACAAAATATTTTTGTTAAATGAACATTAATGAAGGCCTTAGTTGGAAAACATAAATGTCAAAACACTTTATCAAATAAAGGTTACACTCTCAAAAGGATTTCAAAGTTGCATTTGTTATGAAAAAATGGAGTTTAATCGGTGCTTTTGGTGTGTTTTTGTGTGCTTTAAGAGACACTACCTTTATATAAGTATGGTAGTTTTTACATGAGTTTCCGAATGGGTGTTAAAAATTACAATTTAAAAAGAAGTTGATTGAAAATTTAGTTTTTCACAATCAATTGGTTTGATGATTCATAGTTTTTGCTAGGTTTTAGCTTTTGTTCCATTTAAATTCCTTGTAAAGTGTCAAGGAATTCGTAGGTTCTAATCTTGGTGAGGTATTGCTAAATAAATTTGTCTTTGGAGTTGTTCTCACATCAATTACTTGCATGTAATCATTCACAGTAGCGTTGGATTAAAGAAAGTTTATTTGAATTATCTTTGAATTTCATGTGTTGTTTATTCCACCTAGATTATTTCCGACTTTGTAGCACCGAGAGTCAACATAGTAGCAGACATGAAAGAAAATTGTGACATTTTTTTCGAAAGAAAATAGAATAGTTTAAGTGAAAGCCTTGAAGATGAAAGATAAATGCCTTCCAGAGATTAACTATGATGGAAACCAATAGATTATCTTTCAAAAATGTAAAATAGTGTTATTTTTACATTTTCATTATATATATATATATATATATATATATATATTTTGTATATGCTTAATTATTGTTAACATATATTAACATATTATATATAAATCTATATAAATTATGATGGTTCAAGTTGCATGTGACTGTTTTTTTTAATATTTACAAGTAATTTATGTTTGAAATAGTAAAATCATTTAAACAGTGCCAAACTTGCATATAAGTATAACTATTAGCAATGTAATACTTGTAATAAATCCTTCTATATGCCTATTGTCCTCTCACAAGCACCTATGGATGCTTTTGCTAGTTATGTAACCAACTAAAGAGTAAGAACTTATAAATCAAGTGGAATTATTATTATTTTTTTTTACACATGCCCAAATTTAAACATCATAAATACATTTGATTTTCCTTTTTTTGGTGATGTCATCCTTTTTCTTGAAGTTCTTTGCCACTTTCGAAAATAAAGGGTCCTTGTTTGTAACCAATATTAATTTAGATAAATAATTTTCAATATTATTTCTTGTAAAATTGAGCACTTTGACATTTGCTAAAATTGAATATTTATTTATAGAAATTAAATCAATTTTCTCATTGATTAAAAATGATAGCTAATAATAATCGGTTAAACAAAGATGAAAGGTATACTATTACTTATTACAATGGTAATAAATATTATTGTATAAATTTAATATCCTCACAATTGATTTTCCCTTAATAAATTAAGTTTCCCTTGAGTTAATTATTTCAATACCAAGTTATTGTTTTCAAATGTAGTCCATCTTAAATTTGTTGATATTTATTACTTTTTAAAGATTCTTTGACATAAAGAACTCAAATTATTAACTATTGGTGAGTTAGAAGTAGTTTGGAATCATCAACCCAAGTTCCATTCTCATTGAGTTCATTGGATGCTTTCAAAAAGTTCCCATGGGGACACCTTGATATAGGGGTAAAAATTCTCCATATGGACCAAGCGAACATAGCGGGGCACTCCAAATGTGGATCGCTCGGTGGACATTAAGGATCCAAGGCCACCCCCATGTCCCACTTATGAAAGTGCTCCTCCTTCACTCCAGTTCATAGTTCTAGTATAAGAAAAGCATTTACCATCCATAGTTTTTATAACTCAAGGTCTTGAGATATTGGTGAGTTACAAGTAGTTTTAATCATAAACCCAAGTTCTATTCCCATTGAGTTCATTGATGCTTTCAATAATTCGCCATGGAGACACCTTGAGGTAGGGGTCCAATTTCTCTATATGGACCAAGCAGAACATAGCGGGGCACTCTGAATTAAGCTGACTTGGTGAAATTAAGGACCCAAGCCAACCCCCATGCCCTACTTAGAGAAATTTCTCCTCTATCACTTCAATTCATAGATCATGTATAATAAAATCATTTACCATCCAAACTTTGAACTCAAGGTCTTGGGTTATTGGTGAGTTACAAGTAGTTTGTAATCATAAACCCCATTTCCATTCCCATTGAGTTCATTGGATGTTTTTAATAGGTTGCCATAAGGACACCTTGAGGTAGGGGTTGAGCTTCTCCATATAAACAAAGTGGAACATAGCTAGGTGTTCCAAATGCGTATCGATCAATGGAAATTAAGGACCCAAGCCCACCCCCATGTACCACTTAGAAAAGTGCTCCTCCTACACTCAAGTTAATAGATCTGGTATAATAAGAGTATTTAACATCCAAATTTTTGAACTCAAGGTCTTGGGCTATTAGTGAGTTATAAGTAGTTTGTAATCATCAACCCGAGTTCCATTCCCATTGATTTAATTAGATGCTTTCAATCGGTGTCCATGGGGACACTTTGAGGTAGAGGTCGAACTTCTCCATATGGACCAAGTAGAACATAACAGGGGGTGTTCCGAATGTGGATCGCTCGGTAGACATTAAGGACCCAAGACCACCCCCATGTTTCAGATGGAGAAGGTTCTCCTCCAATAATGTAGTTCTTTTCTTTGATATAATAAATATTTTATCATCAAAAGTTTCAAACTCAAGGTCTTGGGATATTGATGAGTTACAAGTAGTTTGTAATCATCAACCCAAGTTCCATTCCCATTGAGTTCATTGGATGCTTTCAATAAGTGGACATAGGGACACCATGAGGTAGGGTTCGACCTTTTCCATATGGACCAAGTAGAACATAGTGGCACTCAATGTAAGTCAATCAATGGGACATTAAGGACCCAAACCCACCCCATGTCCCACTTATATAAAGTGCTTTTAGCACTCCATTTCATAACTCGTATAATAAAAATGTTTACTATCCAAAGTTTTGAACTCAAAGTCTTGGGCTATTGGTGAGGTACAAGTAGTTTTAATCATCAACCCAAGTTCCATTCCCATTGTGTTCATTGGATACTTTCAATAAGTGGCCATGGGACACCTTGAAGAAGTGGTAAAACTTATCCATATGGATAAGCGAAACATAGCAGGCACTCGAATGCAGATCCCTTGGTAGACATTAAGGACCCAAGCCCACCTCCATGTCCCACTTAGATAAATTTCTCCTCTACCACTCTAATTCATAGCTCTGGGTATAATAAAAGAGATTACCATCCAATATTTTTTCAAATTCGAGGTATTGAGCTATTGGTGAGTTACAAGTAGTTTTTTATCATCAACCCAAGTTCCATTCCCATTGAGTTCATTAGATTTTTTCAATAAGTGGCCATAGGGACACGTTGAGATAGGGTTGAACTTTTCCATATGGACTAAGCGGAACATAGCGAGGCACTCTAAATGTGGATCACTTAGCAAACATCAAGGAACCAATCCCATCCCCATGTCCCACTTAGATAAAATGCTCCTCCACCATTCCAATTCATATCTTTCGTATAATAAAATAATTTACCATCGAAAGTTTTGAACTCAAATTCTTAGGCCATTGGTGAGTTAAAAAACATTTGTAATAATCAAACCAAGTTCAATTCCCATTGAGTTTATTGCATGCTTTCGATAAGTAGCCATGGGGAAACCTTGAGGTAGGGTTTGAAATTATTCATATGGACTAAGAGGAACATAGCGGGGTGCTCTTATTGTGAATCACTTGGTAGACATTAAGTACCCAATCCCACCCCATGTCCCACTTATTGAAAGCACTCCTCCACTATTCCAATGTAAAGTTATGGTATAATAATAGCCTTTAAGGAACCAAATTTTCTGAACTCAAGGTCTTGGCTTATTGGTGAGTTGTAATTAGTTTGTAATCATCAACCCAAGTTCCATTCCCATTGAGTTAATTGGATTATTTCATTAAGGGGCTATCAGAGGACACCTTGAGGTAGGGGTTGAAATTATCCATATGGAGCAAAAAAAACATAGCAGGCGATAAGTGACATTAAGGAATGAAGCCCACCTCATGTACCACTTAGAGAAAAGTGCTTCTCCACCACTCTAGTTTGTAGATCTGGTATGATAAAAGTGTTAACCATCAAAAATTTTCCAATGCGGTTTGGGTGGATCGGTTAAGGACGGACGCTTGTGTCCTGGATCCACTTAGGTTCAATTTCTAAAAACACGAGCCCTTCTAGGTGGTTTACTAGTGGTTGCAAGAGTTGCATAACCGGTAGGTTGCAGCGGTTATTGGTGGTGGTGGTAAGGGCATCACCTATAGACATGGCTCGTCACTTTGACTGGTCATTATCAATGGTGGTGCTATTTGCATCATTGGCATTGGAAACAACTATTGGCTCTAAAAATTGAGGTAGAGGAAAAAAAATCATCGTTGGTATGGGCTTCATGGTTGTAATTTCTATTGGTTTAATTGTAATATCTTGTCTGAAGGACATTGTTGTAGGGTGGGGCCCTCCAACGCTCCATTCATAGGTATGGTCAAAAGCATTTATCAATAAAAAAATATAATGACATAAATACTATAAACATGATTAGTGGTCGATAATTAATGTAAGCAGAGATGTACTCCACTCAAATTTACCTTTAATGGTAAGCACAAGCTATAGTTAAATATGGTTACTAACCATATATAATATAACATCCATTTACTTATGGAATCTTAGAAAATAAAAACAATCACCTAAATTTGTGTAAAATTTCATGGCCCAAACAATTGTTAGGTGATGATAATTTTTTAGTATTATCCTTCAAAAATATAAAATAATTCCTCTACTCTATGTAATGATTGTGTACTCTTGAAACACATGTGGCCTTACTTATCACACTTGAAGATATTTGGTTATGGAAAGTTGTCTTCACTTTAAACATATGCGTATTCTCTATTTGTAAGAAGTTAAACTTGTAGGATTTCTTCTCTAGTCTTCCACTCGCATAATTTGGCCCCATGCAACATATCACCTATCAAATCATGTATTGGACATGGAGGGATCATAATATTTATTGCTCCTAAATTTTCACATCATGTGATTTCTTGGGCTCTCTGGACACCCATCGGGTGGTGTGGGCCCTATTATTTTTTTACACATGCATCCTCGGATTCCTATCGTATATGCATCCAATGATGCAGTGTAGTGAGATATTTTCTAGAGATGGATCCCGACTCCCTTCCTATTTCCCTTTATATTTTGTGTGGAGAATTTAATATAATGGATTACCAAGAAGACAAGTTTGGTCATCTTCCTATTTGGTGGTATGCATGAGAATATGAGGCTGTTCTATCTCGAGACATAAGCTCAAATTATTTGAACCTAACATCCATTTCAAGGAAATTTATTCATCTTCTTGGTTCACTTGGTCCAAATTTATATAGGGGAAAGACCATATCATCTAACTTATTGACTATGTTACGATGTCGAGCCAAGACTTCTTCTTTCTTTCTCGAGTTTTGGCTGCCCCGTCACTATTCTAACACTATTCTTATCTTTGATCATTCCCCATATTCTTTATTATCACCTAGCTTTCTCCTACTAAAAATAAAATTGTAATTATCAATTTTATCTCAATACGGCTCACTTGAAACATGTAAGGAATGTGGTGCATATTTAACGCATTTGGAACCTCACTCCTTTCCTAGTGGACAAGAAGGTTGGATATCTTGGTCAAATGAAGCCATCAAAAGTACCAATGATTTTCTCTACATGTATTGAAAAAAGATTCTCTTTTCTAGTAGGCTTCGAAAAATGCTTCATATTGTGAATTCCAACGAATCTCACAAGAGCTTAACGCCTTTCATTTCAATCACAACTTGTAACTTCAATCCACCCATTGATTACATAAACTCAAAATTGAATTTTCTTACAAATCCGAGGTTCTCTACTTAGTGCTTGGATTTAATGGCTTAAAATCAAAGTTAAGGATTTAAAAGAATTATTTTCTATGCTTTGGGCCAAACACTCTACCACAAAATTTATAACCATATTTTAAGAAAATATTTGGATCACTTCTCTACTTGACATTATTCAATTGTTTTTCTCCATTATCATGGTGTCTTTTCCTCTCAGCCTACCACCCAAGCTAGAGAAGAGTCGATGCTTAAATGTTTGTAATTTATGCCCTAAAACTTATCTCATTCCCAATGTGTTGCGTGTGATCACCCCTATCTATTTTAGAGCTTAAGGAAGTTTCTTTTCAAAGGGATTCTAAAAAGATCCATGCATTGAAGGCCTACCCTATGAATGTATCAAACCATGTGGGATACTATAGGAACTAACCTCTACAATGTCTACCTTGAGGCTCTCACTTCAAACTCTCTGGATGAGCTAATCAATCAAGGAAACATTAATTTTATCCATAATTCAGGGGACCTTGAACAAATTTCTAATTGGTGGCCTATCACTCTACTCAATGTATCCTATAAGATCATTGTTAAGGCTCTTTCAAATAGAATTGTGAACTTCTTTCCTTTTGTTTTCAAAGAAGTAACAAATGGGGTTTATCAAACACAAATACATTCTCAACAATATCATTATCATTTGGTAAGGGATGGAATGGGCTCGACAGGTCAAAAAGAAATCCTTATTTACCAATATTTACTATACCAAAGCTTACGACCACATCAAATGGTCCTTGATTTTGGATATGCTTCAGGATCTAGGGTTCATCTTTGAGGTTTTTCCAAACCGTTCATATGCTCTTCAATAATGTTGGATCCTACATCACTTTTAAAAGAGCTCACTTTTCTAGTTTTTTTTTTTAGGTCCATCAATAAATGATGCCCTTTATCCCCTTCTCTTCACATGCTGGAGACTAAAGGATTTAAATACCTACTAGCCCAAAGTGTTTGTCAAAGTCTTATTAATGGGATTTATCTTCCGAACAAAGATCAACAACTCATCAATGGCCATTTTTGTGATGATTCTTTCCTTACTCTCCTTGAAGAAGAGTAAACTGCTTTACACTACTTTCAACTTTTGGATACTTATTGTCTAGCCTATGGATCACCCATCTAGTGGGAAAAAACATAATGTTATAAGAAATCACAATCCCCTATCCCTCCATGGCTTGTAGAATTGTAATGGAGTTAGATCCAACCAGTTTTCAATTCAAATTCCTTACCATTCCTTTCCCTTCCTAGGACACTTCAAAGCATAAATTGGAGTTATGTGGTCTAATGAGTAGAGCTGAAAAATATCCTATTTTATTACTAAACCCCTCTCTGGTAGGTAAATTAAAAATCTTCTCAATGTTCTTTTGCCGCCACCCATGTGTACTACTCCTCTTGTTGGGATCCTTCTAATGATACCTATTCCAAACTTGAGAAGCTTCTAAGAGAATTTCTCTAGATAATTAAAGCCACGAGGATTTCATCATGTGGCATGGGACAATTATTGAATACCCAAAGAAGTAGGTGGCCTTAACTTTCTTGACATAAAGATTCAAGGACTTGAATGGAATCAAAATAAACCAAGAGGAGCGGTGAATCAGTCCTTCACAATTTTTAACCGATTGTATTTAACTTGTACAAAGCATTAACCATTTAACCATGAATTAATGTGATCTTAACAACATGAAACAATCATATATAGGGCATAACCATGAGAGATTACACAAGAACAAAAGATGTAAAGTGGGAATCCCTCAAGGCTAAGAAAACCCACTAAAACTATTTATTATATTACACAGACCAAAATACTTTCATGAATATGACACATCACACAAGAATTTCTAAGTGGGAAACCAATCCCATACTGGCAACAATAACCATTATTTAGAAAGGCACCAATCATGCAAGTAGGATAAAACCCCTAGTGTGATCAAGCACAAACTCAACCACCAAGATGAAGATCAATGAAGATATGTTACTACTACAATCAATAGTGATCACAATTTCAGCTCCACTCTCTCAAAACCCTCTTCAAACACACTCTCTCCTACTTCACTCAATCTTTCTTTTTCATGGGATGATTATATCAATTAACCTTTCTTTTATAGTTATACATTCTCCTCAACACTTTAGAATGTATCTAAGCTCTATCTTGATTCCCTCAAACCTCCTTCACACTCTCTCTAGGCTTACACTTTTCTCTCACTCTCAACTTGTTGAAAATGAACACATGCACTCACTTAAATACATGAATCTTGTTATAAAAATGATAGGTAGGCCATGACCATTAATTTTGGTAATTATAACTAAATAAAAAAATACAAACTCATATAAATTCACATGAAGTACCCATATGGGTAAGCAATTCACCTAGACAATCAACAATGCATAACTAGGCCTAAAAGGATAGTTTTTCCTTCATTGAGCACTCTTTGGACTCTAAGGGAATTTTTTTAAAGAATAACAAATATCAACACATTCCAATTAAGTCATTTCAGAATCTCCTTCTAGCTTAGGAACGTCAACGTTAGTCATTCATCTCATAAAACCACCAAGTAGCACTATTTCCTACTCAAACATGGCATCATCAGTAGACCCATCTTCAAAGAAGAATACTAATGTAACGCCACCTAAATTCTCCCACTCGAGACCAAGAACAACCTAGAATTAGTTAGGAAAAATTATGGAATAATTTTTTTTTGTTTAAAAGAGTCTATAACTAGGTTACAAGACAATAGTTGTCGTAAGCAAGATTTCAAGCCAAATACTATTAATAGCTTATATTTTTATTAATATGACAATTATTAAATTTATAGGGTCAAAACTTAGCGTTAGAATAGTCATTAAGATTAAGAGGAAATTTCTCACTATACCACTCTCTAACAGCTTAAAACGTTCAACTTGAATTTTCTCAAAATTAGTGCACTCAAAACTTCCCAAAACATTCCCATTAGATAGGTAATTTTTCACCTTTCTAGTGATATAAGTAAGTCCACCAAACTCCCTATATTTCAAAAGTTATGGGTCAGTGGGCCTTGGGGTGAAAATTTTCACCAAGAGCGGGCTGACAGCCAAGGGAGAAAATTTTCCCCAGGGGCGGGTCTGCAGGCCGTGGGGAGAAATTTTTCCCTAGGGGCTGGTATGCTGGCTCAAGCGGGAGGGAAATTTTCACCATGAGCGGAGTTCATGGCCACGGGGATAAATTGTTCCCGAAGGAGGAGTCGGGTCGGTGGGGCCATGAGAGACATTTTGGAATCTTCCCACGTGGGGTGAAAAGCCACCTTTGCACTGCCACACTCTTGTGAGTCTACAAGTCCGCAAGGGACACGTGGTGCCTCCTAAGCTAACGCCGGGAAAGTGGGGTAGTGGGGATAAAATAATTTTAACTCCTAGAGGGGCGAAAAGGGTAAAATTCACCCACGCATCCGGAGATGCCTCGCGATGCCACGTGACATCTTCTCGATTGATCATGTGGGCGGGGGAAATGTAGAAAATTTTCCAAAAATACAAAAGGTAGAAAGGAACCCGTTCCTCTGCCGATGCCTCACGATGCCACGTGGCAGCTCCTAATTGGTTGCGGGCGGTGGGGAAAATTTAGAAAATTTTCTAAAAATGCAAAAGGTAGAAAGGAAATCCCTCCTCCACTGATGCCTCATGATACCACATGGCAGCTCCCGATTTTCATGGGTGGCGGGAAAATTTAGAAAATTTTCCCAATTTTTTTGACGCTTAGAATTATATTTTATGCCAAACGAAGAGAAATTTGAGAAGACCATAACATTTGATAGAGAACTCAGTTTTGGGAAAACAAGGACATTTTGGAAAGCTCTTAAAGTCCTCTTTGCTTATGAATTATTATTATTTTTATTAATTTTTATGAATTTTAATGTTTTCAATGTTGTAAAAACGTTCTCGCACGATTTTACAAAGGCAAACCGGGTAAATTTTAACTTATAAAATTTGTTCAATTTGATCTTCTTCCTCTCCCAACATGTCAAATAGACATGGAGAATGGTTCTTGGATGGATTTAAGAAAGATTTCAAGATTCAGGTTTGTCTGATTGATTTGAAATTTGAAAATCTACATCTCTTGACAAAGAAACAACTATAAGAGGGTTGAGTCCATTTTTTACAAGGTTTGAAGGATTTTCCTTAAGTGCTTTTGTCTAATTGCATTAATTTATAACCTAGCATGTTCAATTTTAATGTTTCATTGTTATTTCTTGATTACATTTTAGGTCGGTTCATTTCTCGTAAAAGTTCTAGAGTTTAACATGAAGAAAAAATGGAAACAACAAAATTAACTCAATGGTTTTAATTTCCTTAAAAATGAATTCATTTCATGCTATTCTCAAATAGGTTTCATTCCTTCAATCAAATGATAAAGACAAGAATTCAACTTTTACTCTTTTCAAATCATGCACCTCACAAAATAGAGTATTACATTTCCTTCATACGCATTTCTTTCATTCAAACAAAGATTACAACTCACATTTAGGTGACAATGATGTAATTTTTGAGGAAGATTGTGCAATCCTTTATTGATTCCAAAAGACAAATTTACAAATTCCTTCTTTCATTCTTAATTTCATCATACAGAACACAATTTCTTGCTTTCAAAAGAACATAACAGAGTTTATCTCTTTCACATTTCAATTTACACATTCATAACCAATACAACATCTTTCCATTACAAAACATATACAAGTTCATACAATTCAAGTGGGAAAGGTTACAATAAGACTTCATTTCACAAGATCTTTCAAATTGTCTTTATCTCACTCTAGAATAGAAACATGCATATTTTTCATTCTTCCAAATTATGATCACAATAAGAGTATGGGAAAGGCAATGTTCTCCAACCAACCAAGACATCCAAAAAGATGAGAATCCATCCTTCTTCATTTTCCCCAAGCCCCATCCATAGTGCAATAAAAAGTGTGATTCAACTCACGGCAACAAACGCTTCCATAACACACACAAGCAACATTTTGTTTCACATATAAAAACACAATCCAAAAACAGAATGTAGTTTGCAACTACATTATAAGAATCAAAAACAAAACTAAGGCTTTATCAAGCAAGCCAAAGGAGTAAGAAACTATGGGGGATGCTACTTGTGCCTCCCAAAGGGGAAATGGGTATCACCCCTTGATTTCAAACCACCAAAAATATAGTATATAAAATCCCTGACAAACCCTTATGCCTCCCCAACCTCTTATGGCACCCCATAATGAGTAAATAAATGCAAGCTATTTATTTATAACGTGGAACCCAAATCCCAACTCCCTCCACACTTATACCTCCCTTAAAAACTTGTGCCTTCCACAAAATAAACCCCATAGTCTTCTCCTACACCATTCCTAGGCCATCTACCCAACATCCCACAAACATGACAAAATATTCACAAGAGTAACAATTTCATTAAAAAAAAAAGTATTTTAAGAGCCAAGCTCCCACCTCTCATGATGGGGTTGTTCCAAGTTCCAAAACAACAAGCTTTATCTAAATGCAAGCAATCTAAATCAGCCAAGCACAAGCATGCAACAATATTCCAAAAACTTCTTTAAAGCAAGAGCCCCAAAACAACAAAAGAATTCACCCCAAAAGGAGTTTCCAAAAGTGAAGCAACCCAAAACAAGGAAAGCAATTCAAATTTTATAGAAGAGGGAAGAGAAGAGGATGAGGTGGATCCATGTAGGATGCCACATCACATATCCTCAACCCCAACCCAAAAGTCAACTTCATTCTCCAATACATAATAAATAGGTGGGTGAATAATATGACAATTTACTTACCTACTCAAATCCAACCCACACCCCAAAGGACTGAAATTAAACCATGTAAGAAAAGTGCAATTAAAACTTACAATTTGTCTTCTCAAAATGCATAATGAAAGTCTAAATTCAACTCTCCAACCATATGTATGGTTGGTAAATAAATTTAAGAGGTATGGGACAAGTTTAACTTGTCCCACAAGCCTCCAAAATCAGCCTCCAAGGACAAATTCGAATTTCCAAGAAAGGTGGAGTGTTTCTTACTCCAAAATCAACTTACATATCTCTTACACATTACTTACACATTTTAATTCAAGGCCAACAACCATATTAATTACTTTCATATGACATATTTTTTTAGTTAACTTAACAACATGATTACTCACAATATTACACACCATTTAATAAATAATGAAAGGGATCAAAGCACCACAAAGTAACCACATGCAAACATTAACAAATGGACCAAATAAGAATAAATACATAAAACCCCTTGGTCACATTTAAATTTGACTCCCCCCATGGGAATCCCTAACACAATAAAACACACAAAAATACAGTTGCCATGGTGACCTTGTTGAATTCATCTAGGATTCCAAAGTGGCTTGTCTCCAATCCACCGATGTTTTTTGTGATATTTTAAACCTACAAAATACAAATACCTCCTTCGGCCTCATGGCCATATTAGAACATCAAAATGAATATAAATATAATTTCAAGATCATCAATATATATGTGAATTGCAACAATCATCAAGCCAATCAACAGTGTCACTTAAAATTTCATCAACAACTATATCATCATCAATTTTAATTCAATTTTCATTTTCTATGTTCTAATCAAAATATCCAAATATCACATATCCGAACAACATCTATAATGTAACCATTTAGACAATACATCAACATCAATATATAAAATGTCTCTAATAATCGCATGCATCATATATGAATTAGAGTCAACAATAATCCATGCTCTACACCTAATCATCATACTAAATCAAAACTATAACAATGTCCATAATATAGTCATTAGTTTATGATCGAGATCAAAATATGTCAAAGGGAAGTGGGCACTACATCCCCCTCCCCTTATACTCAACTTCCTCCTTGAATTCATAGGAAAGAGAGATAGGAACAAATTTAACAAAAGGGTCACTCCCATTATGGGATTTCTTGCTTCAAAAAGTGTGGGTCCACAAAGTCCTAAGTTTGGTCCAATGCAATTCAACAAGAAGAAGGAGATTGTAAGGGATGAGTTCTAAACTTTCTGCATGCAAGGCTACATACTTTTAAATTTAGAGAGTAACTTTGCACTATCAACCAAGATACAACATATAGCAATATAACATGAAGAGTTCAAAAGATTCTTAAGAGTAACCAACAAGTAGAGGAATTATAAGGAGAATTTCATGAGTCGAGAAAGACCACATATTTTCCCAAGGAATACAACATACTACAAGAATAAAAATTGAGGTTTCCACTAGGGTTAAATTATGCTTTCATAGTTCATTGCTTAGACAAGGCTATCCGAATCAACCAAGGCCAAAATTTTGTAGGAGAGAGATGTTTACTCAAGGTCACACAATTTGAGGTTACACAAGATGAGGTTAATCAACAAGGAAGGATGCCTAAATCATCAAGCATTTACAATCGAGGAACTATTTATGGAAAACATTATATAACTTAAGAGGGTATAATTAACTTTTCATGGTAATATTAAGAAATTTCATGATCATAAGGTATCCTATAGTCTGATTTTTTTACACTTTTATTATAAGAATCGAACACACCACACCAACCATTTATCAAAAGAAAAATATATAAATCTCCCTATCAACTAACATATCAATACAAGAAGTACCATTCTCAAAAACACAATGGGATTCATTTATCCTGCTTTCTTGATCAAGCTCGAATAACCACAAAAACATCACAAGCATAAATTGTAACACCAAAGAGAACTCAAGGTATCTAGGAGAAAAAAGTAACACGGGTCCGACTACAATCAAGCGTGCATCATATCAGAAGTGAGTAACAACCTACAAAAACATCTTCTGCTTTCCTTCCCAATGACAAGAGAGGAAACAATAATAATGTTTCTCAAGAAGAACAAGAAGAAAAGATGAATTCCCAAAGTTATGTCATATCCTTAACATATGTTGCCTTAAAATTGTAATAACTTAGGTCTCCAAGGACAAGACAACACGTAAGGAGGTTTCTTCTCAAACAAGAGATAAGTCTCAATCCAAAAGACCACAACACACACTCGTCCAAGCCTATGGGATGATAAGGGTATGATGACCCAAAAATCCCACAAAGAAAGACACATACATCTATGAATAAGAAGGTACTAAGCTACTATAACACACAACTATCCACCAAAAAGGTGCTTCACAATTTCGGGTAGCGACGTAATACATGTTCAACTATACATTGCACTCAATACCCATAATATTACTTATTTTATAACTCAAATAATTAAGTCAAAATAGTAGTTTCATTTTCTAAGCATATTCCTTTACTATTTTTCATTAATTAAACTTCCTCCTATTATGACATCACAAGTTTGTGTTATAAAGACCACTAAGGGGGCATGATATCTCATCATTCTATAAAGGAGAAAAAGAGAAAAATTATTTATCTTACTCTGGAGGAGGTAGATGGACAAAGTTTTCCCTTTCTATTCTTTTTTACATTTTTTTTCTATTTTTTTTTTTTTTTCTTCTATTAATCTACCAAGGTTAAAGCAAGAACCATTTTCTCTTTCTATGTTCCAATTTATTTGTTAAACTTCAAGGCCAAATATCCTCAATTATAGTTTTATGATGTTTGGGTGAGTCAACTTGTCAATTAAAAATTTAATAAGGAAGGGTAAACATATCACACTATTAGTTTTATGGGAGAGAGAGGTAAATCAACACATCACATTTTTAATTCTAAGGAAACAAGGGACATTCAACATAGAAAATACATTATTATTTTTGTAAGAACTAGAAACAATCAACCAACATGGATCAAAACAATATTTCATGATTTTTCCACTAATTACAAGTATCACAAAACATTCCTAGTGGGTTTCTACAAGTTCTCAAAATAAGTTACAAGGAAGTCCCATTAAAGAAGCATAATTACTTTTACTGATCTACTAGGATTTAACTATGTTTTTGTTTTGGAGAAAACACTTTACTCACATGATAAGACAAGGAAAGTTTTCAAATTTACACCCATATTACCATAGGATACCATCAACCAATAAATCAAAATGACAAGGAAATATTTTAACTATAATAACACCACATACTCACTAGATAACATCAATCAGTAAGCAACCAATCAACTATCTATTCAACATAGATTTATGACCAAGAGATACAGACTTTCACAAGAAGAATCCCATTATAAAATACCATTGGGATTAATTCATCAAGGTCAAATTACACTAACATCACTAGTGGCATGGTCCAAAAGACTCAAAACATCCATAAGTGTCTCCATGTAATTCAAAATTAATAGGTCATAGAGTGTTATTCATAGTAACTTAAAAAGTTTAAGAAAAGGGTAGACTTGTTTATATGTAAAGAGGGCAGCCAAAAACACTTAATTCACACACACAATACTCGAATGGGATTAATTTTAACCATGATTACCAAGATGGATAGAAGCATCAAGTCACTACTTTATATAATGAGATAAGGAAATCTTAATAAAACTTAGCATGCCATCCAAGAGAAGCCACTACCAGACAAACACTTTTCCACTAACATCCATAGCTAAATTAAAAGCAATTTGATCCTAACATAACTCATCAGCTCACAATTAAACATCTCTACTCCGACGAGGTTCAAGCTCTTATCAAATTGTAAGAGAATCACCATCACCGCTAATGCAGATCGCCAACTAGAACGCACACCACAACGAGCTCTCTATCTAGTAAGGTCGAGCAATGAAAAGTCACTCTAAGATCCTAGACACCCTCAAGGTTCCATGCATCCAAAACCAAGGCATAACCTTAATAACCTAAGAAGACTTTCAAGACACCAAGAGTGTACCCACATATGATGAAATGTCACAATACAAGAAGCATAGAACCAAATCAACAACATGCAAGTGAGAATCATGTAATATTTAGCTAAGTAGCCAATAGATAACAAGCTCGAGTCACAAGTCAAAGTAAAATCCAAGAAATATCGATAATCAAGGAAAGTGGCTAAGTAGCCTCATTGTAAAGTCAGAAAATTTCTTGCAAAAATATAAATAAATAAAAGAGCCCCAAAGCTTCTCAATCCAATCATAAAGTAAGATGCTTGGTCCTTGATAAAATAACACAAGATTATGAATGTAAAACATAAAATTTAACACCATATTCACTCGCAGCCCTTCATGGCTACCAATAGGGTACTTTGCCTCGAGGTCAGTTCCAAGGACACATACACAAGATTGGGTCCTAAACAACACCTAGACTTAATGTCCACTCTCCCATACAGGAAATAAAATGGAAAACTAACAACCATACCACCTTTCCCAACCAATGAAGAAAGGAATCTCTAAACAACTTCTAATTAACTCTTCTCGACCCCAGAACACAACCACTATTGTCCAACCACAAGAATCACACCATACAACTTATCATTCCAAAAACTTCAATAAAGAAGGGTCTCAAAAGCACTTAACGCATCATATAATTAAATCAAGATTTAGGACTTGTAAAACAACACATTTTCAAAGGGGAACCAAGTTTCCACTACACTAGAAGTTCACAAAAATAAATTTAATCTGATATTCTTAGTTACTCGGGTTTAGAAAAAATGCCACTAAACAAGCACAACAACTCAAACAACTTATTCTTTTATTATGATTTTAATTTTAAGATTTGAAATGAATAGAGTAATGTAATATTTCTTCATAGATATTTATTTTTTAATTTTCAAACAAGGTTGTTTTCTAGATTAAAAAGTGTGCAAGGTTTACGCTCATGTCTCAAGTTTTCTAGTGTGCCCAAGGGTGCAAGATTTGAATCCACATCTCTCGATACCAAGTGTAACGCCACCTAAATTCTCCCCACTTGAGACTAAGAAAACCTAGGATTAGTTAGGAAAAATTATGGAATAATGTTTTTTTTCGTTTAAAAGAGTTTATAACCGTGTTACAAGACAATAGTTGTCACAAGCAATTTTTCAAGCCAAATACTATTAATAGCTTATAGTTTTATTAATATAACAATTATTAAATTTTTCGGGTCAAAACTTAGGGTTAGAATAGTCATTAGGATTAAGAGGGCAATTTCTCACTATACCACTCTCTAATAGGCTTCAAAGTTTCAACTTGAAATTTCTCAAAATTAATGCGCTCAAAAATTTCCAAAAAACATTCCCATTAGATAGGTAAATTTCTCACCTTTCCAGTGATATAAGGAAGTCCATCGAACTCGTATTTCAAAAGATATGGGCCGACGGGCCTTGGGGTGAAAATTTTACCCAGAGCGGGCTGCGGACCTAGGGGTGAAAATTTTCCCTGTGGGCGGTCTGGGCCACGGGCAGAAAATTTTCCCCAAGGGCGCGTCTATGGGTTGCGGGGAAAATATTTCCCTACAAGTGGGTCTACGGGCCGCGGGGAGAAATTTTTCCCGGAGGAGGAGTCGGGTTGGCGGGGCCGCGAGAGAGGTTTTGGAATCTTCCCGCTTAAAGAGAAAAGCCACCATTGCACCCACGCTCCTCGACTCCACAAATCTACAAGGGACATGCGGCACCTCCATAAGCCAACGCAGGAAAGAGGGGTGACAAGGATAAAATAATTTTAACGCATGAAGGGCTAAAAGGGTAAAATTCACCCATTCCTTCGCTAATGCCTCACGATGCCACGTGGTAGCTCCTGTTTGGCTGCAGGCCGGCAGGGAAAATTTAGAAAATTTTCAATTTTTTTCAAAAACACAAAAGTTAGAAAGGAGCCCACTCCTCCACCGATGCCTCGCGACGCCACGTGGCAGCTCCTGATTGACTGTAGGGTGGTGGGGAAAATTTAGAAAATTTTCCCAAAATTTTACGAAAACGCAAAAGGTAGAAAGGAACCCGCTCCTTCGCCGATGCCTCGCGATACCATGTGGCAGCTCCTGATTGACTATGGACCGACGGAAAATTTAGAAATTTTTTTAAAAAAAAATTCAATGCTTAGAATTATTTTTGACACCAAATGAAGAAAAAGTTGAGAAGGCCATAAATTTTGATAGAGAACTCATTTTTGGGAAAACGGGGACTCTTTAGAAATATCTTAAAGTCCTCTTTGCACAAGAATCATTAATTTTTTTTTGTGTGAATTTTAATGGTTGAATTTCAGTAAAAATGTTCTACGAGTGCTTTTACAGTGCAAACTGGTAAATTTTAACTTATAAAATTTGTTCAATTTGATCTTCTTCCTCTCTCAACATGTCAAATATACATGGAGAATTTTTCTTAGATGGATTTAATAAGGATTTCAAGATTCAATTTGTCTAATTGATTTGCAATTTGAAAATCTACATCTCTTGATAAGAAATGACCGTAAAGAGGGTTGAGCCCATTTTTGCAAGGTTTGAAGGATTTTTCCTTAAGTGATTTTTTCTAATTACATTCATTTATAACCTAGCATGTTCAATTTTAATGTTTCATTATTATTTCTTGATTGCAGGTTTGGTCGGTTCATTTCTGGTAAAAGTTGTAGAGTTTAATGTGAAGCAGAAATGGAAACAACAAAATTAACTCAATGGTTCTTATTTTACTTGCCTTACAAATGAATTCATTTCATGCTAGTTTCAAATAGGTTTCATTCCTTCAATCAAATGATAAATACAAGAATACAACTTTTATTCTTTTCAAATCATACACTTCACAAAACAAAGTATTACATTTCCTTCATACACATTTCCTTATTTCAAATAGAGATTAAACTGACATTTAGGTTATCAAATTCAATACAATGATGTAAGTTGAGGAAGCTTATGCAATCCCTTATTGATTCCAAAAGACAAGTTTACAACTTCCTTCTTTCATTCTTTAATTTCATCATACGTAACACAATTTCTTAATTTCAAAAGAACATAATAATAAATTATGTCTCTTTCACATTTCAATTTACACTTTCATAACCAATACAACATCTTTCCATTATAAAACATATACAATTTCATCCACTTCAAGTGGGAAAGGTTACAACAAGATTTCATTTCACAAGGGACATGTCAAACCTGTCTTTATCTCAACTCCAAACAATAACTGCATATTTCTCATTCTTCCAAATTGTGATCACAACAAGAGTAGGGGAAAGGAAAGGATCTCTACCCAACCAAGAAATCTAATGAAGAGGAGAAACCATCCTTCTTCATTTTCCCCGAGCCCCATTCATAATGTAGCGATAAAAGATGTGATTCAACTCATGGCAACAAAGGCTTCCATGATAACACACAAGCAACATTTTGTCTCACATATAAAAACATAGTGCAAAATAGAATGTAGTTTTCAACCACATTATAATAATCACAAACAAAACTAAGGATTTATCAAGCAAGCCAAAGGAGAAAGAAACTATGGGGGATGCTATTTGTGCCTCCCAAAGGGGAAATGGGTATCACCACCAGATTTCAAACCACCAAAAATATAGTATACAAAAGCCCTGACACACCCTTATGCCTCCCCAAGTACCACTTATTCCTCACATTTACTTATGCCTCCCCAACCTCTTATGGCACCCCATAACGATTAAAGAAATGCAAGCTATTTATTTATAAGGTGGAACCCAAATCCAACTCCCTCCACACTTATACCTCCCTTAAAACTTGTGCCTCCCACAAATAAAATGCCATAGTCTTCTCCTACACCATTCCTAGGCCATCTACCCAACATCCCGCAAACATGACAAAACATTCACAATAGTAACAATTTCATTAAAAAAAAGTAATTCAAGAGCCAAGCTCCTACCTCTCCATGATGGAGTTGTTCCAAGTTCCAAAACAACAAGCTTTATCCCAATGCAAGCAATCCAAATCAGCCAAGTACAAGCATGCAACAATATTCCAAAGACTTCTTCAAAGCAAGAGCCCCAAAAAGCAAAAGAATTCACCCCAAAAGGAGTTTCCAAAAGTGAAGTAACCCAAAACAAGGCAAGCAATTCAATTTTATAGAAGAGGGAAGATAAGAGGATGAGGTGGATCCATGTAGGATGCCACATCACACATCCTCAACCCCAACCCAAAATTCAACTTCATTCTCAAATGCATAATAAATAGTTGGGTGAATAATAGACAATTTACTTACCTACTCAAATCCAACCCACACCCCAAACGACTAAAATTAAACCATGTAATAAAAGTGAAGTTAAAACTTACAATTTGTCTTCTCAAAATGCATAATGAAAGTCTAAATTCAACTCTCCAACCATAAATAAATTTATGAGGTATGAGACAAGTTTAACTTGTCCCACAAGCCGCCAAAATCAGCCTCCAAGGACAAATTCGAATTTCCAAGAAAGGTGGAGTGTTTCTTACTCCAAAATCAACTTACATATCTCTTATAGATTACTTACACATTTTAATTCAATGCCAACAACCATATTAATTACTTTCATATGACATATTTTTTAGTTAACTTAACAACATGATTACTCACAATATTACACACCATTTAATAAATAATGAAAGGGATCAAAGCACCACAAAGTAACCACATGCAAACATTAACAAATGGACCAAATAAGAAGAAATACATAAAACTCCTTGGTCACATTTAAAGTTAATTTCCATGGGAATCCATAACAAAATCAAAAACACAAAAATACAATTGCCATGGTGACCTTGTTGAATTCATCTAGGATTCCAAAGTGGCTTGTCTCCAATCCCCGATGTTTGTTGTGATATTTTAAACTCTGCAAAAATACAAATAGCTCCTTCGGCCCTATGGCCATATAAGAACATCGTAATGAATATAAATATAATTTCAAGATCATAAATATATATGTGAATCGCAACAATCATCAAGCCAATCAACAATTTCACTTAAAATTTCATCAACAACTATATCATCAGCAATTTTAATTCAATTTTCATTTTCTAGGTCTACTCAAAATAGCCAAATATCACATATGTGAACAAAATCTATAATGTAACCATGTCGATAAAGATATCAACATAAATATATAAAATGTCTCTAATAATCATCATGCATCATATATGAATCAGATTCAGTAATAATCCATGCTCTACACGTAATCATCATACTAAATCAAAACTTTAACAATGTCCATAATATAGTCATCGTGTCATGATCAATATCAAAAGATGTTTAAGGGAAGTGGAAACTACAACGAAACACTCACCAAACAACTCAAACATTTAATTGAGCCACTCATTGGAATTCCACTAACCCAAGGAACACATATGAATATGTTATAAATCATGATTTAACAAAAATTCATCTACACCTCTCTGACCTTCAAGTAACTTGAACTGCCTAGAAACTAGTTTTGTAATCTTGACCTTCTAACACAGTTGATGACACTTGCAAGATATTCAAATTTATGGAATAGGATAAATATTAATCTCTCTTCTCTCTCCAATGGATATCCATTATCAACCAAGCCAAGGTATTGGTCTTCAAGACCATAGCACTAATGTTCGAACTAGTTAAACTAGGCCAACTTGTGGCCTTCTTAATACCACCTCATATAAATCATAGAGCTCAAAGAAAGAATCCAACACATCATATAAGATGTATAAAACACCCCAATATACTTAAACCATCATCGTCAAGACCACAACCCAAAAATCATCTAATTCAAAGACTGTTAAAACTACCTTTTACGCCAAAAACAAGTTTTCATGTTTATACCTGTGCAGACCTCCAAATGACTTCAAAAGGATCTGAAAACAATTTAAACATGTAGTGCATCTCCCAACTACTCATAACATCAATTTAGACATAGGGTATAATGGAAAACCCTAGATAAAACTGAATTTTCCTTGAAAATAGCTAAATCTGAGATGGCTTCCCCTAATGTCAAGTTACCAAACCACCACCATATGAAATCTAGGAGATTAATCTTCATCATAAAGTCAATAAATTTTATGATTTAATCAATTCTAGGCTCACACCATGAATATTTCTTCCATCACTAATAAACTAGGGTTTATCTAGGGTTTATAACCAACTTACCTTCCTAAAATTCGTTCATAAAGGATAGACCCTCATTTAACCTCATGGAAAATACGATATCTTATTAAATCCATGCCTCGACATACTTCAAAGGATGATTTTCCCATTCAACAATTACACATGCCAACCAATACAAAACATTTCATTTGCTAGAAAATGCACTATCTTGAGCTCAATATAGCCAACAACCTCATATATTACAAAATATTCGTCATCCCGACGTGAAAATTGGAATACAATGCTAGGAAAACCTATATTAACTTCTCTAATGCTTACTTACTCATAAATATCCCCGCATATTCTCAACCAATAAGACTTGCAGAGTTAGGTCCAAGGAATTAGGTCTAGCTCAGACCTAGACAATGAAGAAAACAACACACATTTTCTTCTAAGCTCTCTAAAAGGACCTAATACATTTGATAAAACAACTAACACCTATACATGCTCTTTTGGGCCCACATAGCTCTACAACTAATTAAATATCATGTCTTATTAGGCCTCCAAGAACCTAGATTAGGTCTAGATGAAGACCTGCAAAAACCCTTCTCTCAAAATGCAAACATTTTATGAACATATATGAGTTCTTCAACACACTCTCTCATTGTTATCTATGCCTTGGCCATGATCATCCATATTTCTCATGCCTTCATTCCATCACCGAGGCTGACTAAACCTAATAGTTATGCCTACTAGAGTAAGTAATGTGCAATATCACCACTCATGCACACTTGTGCACACCATGCTAATTGTACCACATCATCATGAAACCTTATCATATCCTCCTTTTTCAATAGTGGACATGTTATCCAAAATTCACCCCTCAAGGTAATTTTGATAACATGCATCAAATTCTTTAGTCCCAAGAAATTATATTGATTCAAGGCAAAAATCGTGTTTCTGGGGTCCCCTCGGCTTCTTTCTAACTCTCCTATCCAAGAAGAAAACCCAGAAGTTTTAAAAATGTGAAAAAATTGCAAAAGCCAAGCTTGGTGCCAAAATACAGAGAAAATCGGCTAAGTCTTGTCCTAGGTGGTCCTTGGGACAGTTGGGACGCTGAGACCACAAATCGGGCCGAAAAGCCGCCAGCATTGACAACATTTGGGGACAATTGGGACGTCGGGACGCGTGGGACGCGAAAAGGTGAACCGGCCGAAAAGTGGAAAAAATCGACTAAGTGTTGTTTTCGCGTAGTTTGGGACAGCCAGGCCAAAGGTACGTGCGGGACGTGAACCGGCCGAAAATCCGAAGGACAGTTTGGGACATCCGGGCCAAAGGTACGCGACGGGACGTGAGGGACGCGAAAATCCGAACCGGCCGAGAGAAAAAATTGTCAAGTTTGGGACATCTGGGACAAAAGTACGTGGAGGACGTGAACCGGCCGATTCAGCCGAAACATGAGACTTTCGTCCAAGGTAGTTTGGGACATCCAGGCCAAAAGTACGTGTGGGACGTGAAAAGCCGAAGCGGCCGAAGGCAAAGAAGAAAAGTCAATGTTTGACCCGTGAAACTTCAAACGGCCATAACTTTTGACTCCGAGCTCCGATTTTCACAAAATTGGACTTTCTGGAACGAGCACGACGTCCTCTATGCCACAAAAAATGGATTTATTATTTTTAATGAGGGTAGATATATTTAAATAAAATAAACATATTCGGCTCCAGTCAGTTAATGCTCATTCCCGTCAAATGATAGAAAACGCCGCTGTAAACCAAAATAGCTGCCCAAACTCGAAGGCCATAAATTTTGCATTTCTCAATGAAATCACACAAAATTGGTAATGTTGGAATCGTAACTCCGAGCTCGACGTAAAAAATAAGAACTTCTAGATTTGATGAGAGATTGATCAAGATTTTTAACAAAACGTGGCCGGGTTCATAACAGTGTTTTATTTGGTGGTTGGGAGTGCAATTAAGAGGCATGGTCATCATTCTTTCTCTGCTGCAACACCTAGGACAGTATGGGGATCCTTTTGCAAGTAATATACAATCATTTCACTCCATTTATTACCTCTTACAGGTGGTTGAAGGACAGATTTCGGGATTTCCATTTTCCCTTCTCTTTCCCTTCTCATTTTTCTATAAATTGGAGTGTTGGGCTCATTGTAAAGGGAGAGTTTTCAGATAGAAAAGCTCTGTAAAAATTGCTTTGTGAAGCCAATGTGTTGCAGGCCCTTGTAGTGGACTCCTTGCATGGTGATCCAGGCCCTTATCTTGTAATAGATTGAACTGTGTATATCATGAAGCAATAAAATATCAGTTTGTAGATGTATCTTCACCTGCTGTGTTTTCTTGCATTCTTCTTGCCCCTTTAATCTTTCTACAAGAATAATGTGTCTATTATTATGTTCTGCAGGGATCCATTATCATTGTGTATGCTTGGAATATTGTTGTGAATGCATTTTGCTAGATGACAAAGAACTGTCATTACCTCTTCTAGTGTGCACTTTGCTTCATTTCACGCATTTGGAGGCTACTCTCACACCCTCCTTTTACGGTGTATCACCGCTTTAGTGTAGGCTTTCATTTTATGCATTCTCTCTCCTGGTCCCTTGGAAATTTAGATTAGAATAGTTATTTTCCCCCATCGCATTAGAGTAGATTGTGGCGGGTAGTTTAGGAGTAAGAACTAGCTTTCTCTCGGAGGTCTATCTCAAGTAGCAAGTCCCACAACTTGGAGATAGTACCCATGTTATCCAATCACACCGTGAGTTCAAGTATATGCACTTGTACATAAACACGGGGGTGCTATGATTCGGTGATAACAGGACATTTTACACCAATGAAAACACTCAAAACTCACATGCCAATAGGGCGATCTCTATGTCAAATGCTTGATTCCTTGCTTGAAGGAACGAATCCTAGAATATTCTATTTTGGAACAACATTCCATCAAGGATTTACGCTTGAAGAAAATACGGAAAGGAATTAACTTCCAATCCCTTCTCCTATGCCTAGTCTCTGTCAAAATCGGAGGTTCTATATTAGCTCAAAGTATTTAGAAATCCTGGGAGTTGCTTAAACCACACCTTATTTGGAAAGGGGATGGCTTCGATATATCCTTTATATCAACTCGTGTTCTCTCCGGTGGTTATCCATTTCAACTTTTCATGAGGCCCCTTTTTCTCTAGCCCCTTCGAATAAATCTATTAAGATCTTTAGAAAAGGCATGAAAGTGTTGGGAATTTTTTTTAAGAAGAATTCTAGATCCTGGATTTCTTAGGATCCTTTTCTATTAATTTTACCCTATACCACCAAGATGTTAAATCAATTGGAAATATCATTGCTTAAATACCTTGAGGAATTCTTGCACAAAATTGGTGTCACTTCATGTGTCCCATGCTTTGGCACGACTGGAATTGGCCTTCTTCTACTTCACTCTGTCATTTCAAACCCTACTTGGGATACTCCTTCTCACTCCACAAATAGTGAATGTTAATTTACTCAACCAACACTAGAATATTTCCTCCGAGACGCAGGTGTGAAAATGTTATTTCGAAAGGGTTTGTTGAATTCTCACCGAACCCAAAAATCCTACTTTGTGTGGTGCATTTTACACTAGGGACTTCCCATAGGGGATCGACTTAGACACATGGGACTGAATCCCACCTTCCTAGTTTTCCATCAACTTGAGACTATCAAGCATGTCTTCTAGTTCTGTCTATATGCGCAATCGTTTTGAAATGGATTCATTCCATTTTCAACCCTTTTCCTCGGATTTATTTACCCGGAAGATGGTTCCTTTACGAGAGTCGGCTCATATTACTTGTAATTTACTACAAAACTAGGCACATATTTAGAGCTGATATTTTATTTCATCTATGGAAAGATAGAAATAATGTCATATTTAACAATGTTCCTATGGATATAATTTTTGTTGTTACTAATAAAGTGGCTATTCTCTCCACTATGTTTTTTATATTTACAACCACATTGAGAAGGTTCGACTAGAGGTTGAACACCTCCAGTGTTTTCATGGCCATTCAAACTTCCCCCGTATGTGATCGCTATGTTTGACATGATGTTCTTGCTCACCGCCACTCACCATCTCGACCGCACCACTCTCCCCCTCCTCCCCATGGATGAGGGTTTCATAGGAATCGCTCCTAAAGTGGGTGGAACCCCTTCCTCGATGACATTGGTCCTTGTAGTCTCAAGTGACCTCCCCTACTCGAGTGTCATATTTTCAACCACCTTGGCGGATCGGAGTGGTTTGGCCCACATTAGGATAAATTCTTGTGGGTTTCTCTTTCCATTTCTAAAACTCGAAAGTTTGATAATTTCAATCAAAAACAACAACAACAACATGTTTAGAAGAAACTAGAGGGAAGCCATCCCTAATACGGCTCACCCTAGCTATGGTTGGGGAAATAAGTCAAACAATTGTCCTCCTTGAGCTACTACCACCATATTTGTTGCCGTGGCTTTAATTCCTGGCTCGACCTTGTTTTGTTCTTCCTCTTTTTTTTTTAATGAGATCTGAAATTTTATAATGTTTTGATTGACCTCCCTCCGAAGTTCTATTGGCTCGATATGATTGGAATTATGGGGTGTGATCGTGTTCACCCATAGTTTTTACTGATCAACATTGTAACAACTCGTTATTATCAACAAAAGTGTGTTTTTCAATCAATAAAGTAAAATATTCCTATATTACTAATAAGATATATAAAAATTTATTTTATAATTAATTAATTATTTATATATATTCATCATAGTTACCAAATATGGTGAAATCTTAAAGATTTTCTGTTTTTCTTTATTTTTCATTCAACCATATTGAACTCCGTATTTTTCAGTGGTAAGATATTAAAATGCAGGATCTTAAAAAATTATGTTATTTTTTATTATTTTATACCATAAATATTAAAATTATGAACACATACATGATTTTATAGTCAGCAGCTAAAAGGATTTTCATTTTTCAGTATTGTTTAGAAGGTTTTTAGCAGTCCCTCGAAGATTAGTGAGACCATATTTTTTTCCGTATTTATTGTATTTTTTTGATCGACCGTCTTTTTTCCATATTTGAAGACCATCGCTTAATACTCTCCGTAAAAAGTTGCTACCTTGATATTCATGTAACTTATATATTTAAAGTGGTTAAGTATTGAGGTTACTCTACGTACATTCATATAATTGGCTGGCTGATAGGCCTTTCTAAAATAACTTCCATCTACATTGTAATTGTGATGATAAAATATTTGTAATCTTATTTACAAAATAAGAACCATTCGAATTCTCACATAAAACCCGTTGAAATAGAGGATATCCTTTTCTAACAAATGGGAGGGAGAAGTGAAATTTAGTATCCTCTCAATCGTATTTCTAGAGGATGCTCGTGATTAAAGAGAAAGCATTTATGAAAGTTATTTATGGCTGCCTGGACATGCTGGTAATACCATAATAAATTTTTAAATTGGCATAAAATTCCAGGTTAACAACGTGGGGTATTTTTAATTTAGTGTTAATTGATGATAGGTTTTGTTTCCAGGTTAACAACGTGGTGTATTTCGGGTCACCATAGGCATAGACCAATAAGATGCATTCTATGTGATCTTAAATAGGGAGGATTGCCATGCATTTCTGTAAGAATTCAACTTTATGCAATTCTGTAACAAATTCAAATGGGATTTTCCAAATTTTCAATTTTCTCGTCTCTGTTTAGAACATTGAGAATTTCGGTAAATCATTCATAAAAAAATCTGAGTTTTTGAGCGAGTTCATAGAAATACATTAGTGCAGGACAAAAAGAATGATTAAATGAAGGGTTTCTATAGGTATGAGACATCTCATCCTTATTTCAAGTAGTTATATGTATTCTTTTGGTCTAGGAGATGGAGCTAACACTGTCATGTTTTATAATATCTGAAGAACGAGTCATTTCCTAGGACGCTTACAAACGCTTAAATAATAATAGAGGATATAATTATCTAATGACCCTAGAGGGTGTAGAAAATTTCATAACGGTAGCATTGTTGCCAGCTGTTACCTTCTGGGTAGTTTGATTTCATCAAATAATCTCATTCATTTGATTAATGTTGTTTCCATATGACATTTTCAAAATTAAGTGTTTTTCATTATTATGTAGAGATTTTTGGTCGATTTTCTTTGTAAATCCCATATTCTTTTTCATCCAAAAATATTTTTAATCTTATTTTTAAAATGAAAACTATTATAATTCATAGAAATACTTGGTGGAAACACAAGGGTCTCCTTTTTCTAACAAATATGAGGGGAAGAGGAATTTAGTATTCTCTCCATCTCTCATAATTTTCATGCTCACCTCCACATTTTAAAAAAAGTGACACACATGCCATTACAAGTGAGTAACCTTTTTAAAAGGATTTTTAATGGAAGCAATTTTGGATTTTTAAGTAACCAATCAACCATTATGTTATTTATATAAATATCTCATGAAATAGATTGTGGTTTGAGGTATATCTTATTTTGGATAATAAGGCTAGTATTTATAGTACATGGTATTTTACTTAATTATGTTAGTAATATTGGCCACCTCCATTGTAGATATCATCCCAATCGACATAAAAATCATGATATATCAAAGGTTATATGTTACCACAGACCAAGCCCACTAATCAATGAGGGATTTATTTTTGAACAATATGGATCTCTAAAGTCATTTCTTTGTAACTCTAATATTCATCATCATTTTCAACCTAAAATATTTTTTATCTTATTTTCAAAATAAAATCCAACTCAAAATTCAACTTAGAAATTAATGTCTACAATGGTCATTTAGACAAAAATATTTTGAAATAGCGTTCATGGGAAATTATCTTCCTTATATAAAATTTCAATTTAGGCACTAAAACTATGTTAATCATATTATTCTATCAGAGAGAAACATGAAAATGTGACCTTCGTTTCATGTGAATTGGAGAGGATTCTAGGTGACTCGTTGATGGATAATGGAAATATTTTAACTGCTTGTATGGCCTCGCAAAAGGTTTATGGTTCACGTTGTAGGCTATAAATGATCAATAAGATGTACACTTTTTAAATTCTTTGGATGTTTAAATCTAGAACTCAATCAAAATACTCAGATTTAATAATATTGATCAATTTGATCATGATGAAGACAAATCATTTATGTAGTTTTACTAACTTAAGGCATTTGAATGACAATAATGGAGAACTAATTTTTCCACAGATTTCAAAGAGTCATGCGAGAATCAAGGAAGATAGAATAAAACAACAGTGAAATATTATTTGTGGTAACATAAGGGTTTCCTTTTCTAACAAATGTGAGGAAAGATGAATTTTGTAATCTCCCTCACTCTCTTTGTCTCTTGTTTTTTCATGCTCACCTCCACGTTTTTAAAAGAGTGGCACACATGCCATTACAAGTGATCAATATTTTCAAAGGGATATTCAATGGTAGCAGGGCACCTTGCTTGTGCTAACCAAGGGTAACGAAATTGTGGAAAAGCTTTGTATGCAAGAGTGAGGGTAAAAATGGTGTCTTTCTCTTCCTTCATCTCATCCACAAGATGTGTCAAATTAGGTGTCGCGAGTGCACAAGCCCATTGTGTGCCCATTGTTATCACAACTCCGGGAAAGATATTTTTTGTATTTTGAAGCAACCAATCAACTATTATGTTAGTAATAAGGCCACTTCCAATGTGAAGTCTCCTTGCTATTGTCAAATATCTCTTGATATATATTGGGGTTTGAGGCATATCTTATTTCGGATAATAAGGAAATTATTTAGAGTAAATTGTACATGATATTTCACTTAATTATATTAGTAATATTGGCCACCTCCATTATGGATGTCACTCTAATTAGCATAAGGTTCGTGATATATTGGAGTTTATATGTTAACATAATCCAATCCGACCAATCAATGTGGGATTGTTTTTGACCGATAGGCCTTTCAAAAGTCATTTTCTTTGTAACTCCCATATTCATCATCATTTCCTCCTAAAATATTTTTAATATTATTTTTAGAATAAAACCCATTCAAATCCAACCTAGAAATCAACTTATAAATTATCGTAGAATATTTATTCGGACAAAACACTTTTTAAATAGTGTTCAAGGCAATTTATCTTTCATATAAAACATTTCATTATAGGTACTAACACTCTAATGATCGTAAAATTATATAAGAGAGAAACAAAAATGTGGCATTTGGTTCATGTGAATTGGAGAGGATTCGCGACTCGCCAATCGAATAATAGAAATATTTTAATTCATTGTATGGACTCACAAAAGGTTAATGGTTAATGTTGCAAGATATAAATGACCAGAAAGATGTTCACCCTTTTTAATTCTTTTCGATGTTTAAATGAAGAGCTCCATTAAATTAAACAATAAGATTTAATAATATTGCTAGATTTGATCATGATGAAGATGAATCCTTTATCTAGTTTTACTAACTCAAGGTATTTGAATGACAAAAATGGAGAGCTAATTTTTCCACAGATTCCAAAGAATCATGTGAGAATTGAGGAAAATATAAAAAAATAATAACGCACTAATTTTTTTCCTTGTCATATTTTAGTTAGTATTGGTATACATCACATAGTTTTTTAAAGATAAAAGTTGAAATTGAGAAAGGTGATTCATGTGGTTTACATAAAAAAAAAAACAATCATACGCATGTTGAGAATGTTCTTGGTGAACAATCTAGGGTTGAATAGATAATTGGAGGTAATACATAATTATTATTGGAAATTTTAAATTGATTTTTTTTTGCATTCACTTTGAAGAAAACTCATCATAGCTAAGTAGCCAGAATTCTTTTACTCTATCCTTAATACAATCTTGGTTTGCATCATTTAAAGCATAAACTATTCCCTAATTATTAAACAAATAATATTTGTCATCTTCTTCGATAATCAAGCTATATATTTTCCTTAATACCTACGTAAATTTGATATTTTTCTACTAAATGTGGTAAATCCTCATGAGTAACCATTGTTATTTCATATTCATTATTTATTTTATTTTCTTAGAGAATACTTTACAATACAATAATGTTAAATTAAAAACTACTGTATAAATCCTCCTTTAATACTATTATGTAGAAATTTATTTATTGTAAATAGAATAAAATTAATTTGAACTCTTAAAAGACATGATTTTAAAATAATTTTAAAGAACATAAAACATATACTACGTATACCAATGAATGTTTTATCTATTTTATATATAAATCTACTCTTTATACGCTCTGATTTATTCTGTAAGAGGATCCAACACAATGCCTCTGCAAAGACAACGACTTTCAGGTGAGTTTGAAACATTTACTAAATTTAAATCAGCCAACAAACTACTATTATTTGATTGGTGACAGTTCATCCTTTCTTCAACCTGTTGTCTTGCAAGATTTTTCAAACTTATCTCTAAATTTTGATTCATTGAACGATTTAAAATATTGGAACATATAGACGTGGGAAATTTTGTACATATTTTGCATGGGTTCCAAGTCCTAATCCCCATCTATTAATATTTGAATATCTCACATCATTAAAGCATATATAAGATAAAAATAGACATAAGTCCTATCAATTAAGAGTCAATAATATTCGTATATTCTACTTACATACATATTACAAACCCTTGATTGTCCATCCCAATGTTCACATAGATATAAGCCATGTATTGTATTTTACCCAAACATTCTTGAGCGTATTAAGAAAGACTTCCATGCTAAAAGTGAATTTCAATTTGTTCACAGAAAAAATGATCACCTACAATCTCTGGAGATAAATCTAGTTAAGTGCCAAAAATTTCTTGAAGTGAGATATACATATTTTTATTTTGTTAGGGACCTTTTTGAAACATGAACATTGCACAATATAGACTTCCTTTGAACTTAGATGTGGGGTCCAAGAAGTATCCAATCTACCAAAGCCATCAAAGACACGCATATGACCTTTTCTCTTCTATTCATATGATACCATATGGGTAGGAGAGACTTCAACTTTAATGGGACCCTAAAATGACATAAAAATATGGTAAATTTATTAGGAGACAACTACTCCATTTTCAAGTACAACAATTTGGTACCGGACATAAGGAGGTTCTCCATATTAGGATTGTTTCTTCTATTAGGAAAGAATGCATCTTATATCACTATGAGACAATGAGATGTAAGGTGTAGTGCCCACTTCCCTTCGACAAGGGATAATTTTAGTGGTGAATATTCGTAATATGGTGAAAATTTCATTTTAGGAAAATTTGAAAAGGTAATTTTTTTAGAGCTGGTCGGTGTCCTGTTCGACTAAAATTTACAGCATATATTTTTTTTGGGGTGGGATTCACCTTCATTTGAAAAAATCACCTATAAAAACCTAGGTGATTCCCTAGGTGGTATACTATGGTACTACCACAAGTAGCTTACCAAACTACCAATACTGTGAAGTTTGAACTCACATACTCTTAAGCACCAAAGACTTTTGTTAGCCTGTTAGGGTTAGTTGTTGGCGACGCACGAGGATATAGTTGATTCATGACAAAGAGGTATTGCAGACGCATGACAAGGAGATATTATAGATGCGTGAAAAGGGGGTAAGCAGTTGACATGTGAGAGGAATAGAGTTGATGTGTGATAGAGACAGTGACACCTTGTTGACGTGAGAGAGAGAGAGAGAGAGAGAGAGTTGGCGCGCGACAAGTGTGTAAGCAACATGCATGACAAGGACGAGTTGACGCGTGAAAGAGCTAGTTGACACCTTGATGATGTGTGAAAGAGATAATTGATGCCTTGTTGACGTGCGGCAGGATGGTTGATGTGTTGTTGATGTGCGACAAAGGGTTAGTTGTTGAATCGTGACAGAATTACTATAGTTGACATGCAACAATAATTTTGACTCGACATGCTGATTCACTACTTGGTTCTTTTTCTGATGCAGGAATTTTTTTAGAATAATGGAAGGTGTTCATCCTAGGAATGCGAAGACCCTAAAAGTAACTAAGAAATCTGAGAATTTTTTGCTCAAGTATTTTGGAAACTCTGCTGATATAGATATTGAAACTACCAACAACCATATAGCTACCACCAGAAAGAATCATAATACTCGATCGTGGAAGGTATTATTGAGGTGGACATGCATTCTCGCATAGTATCAAACAAATGAAACCTATGATAATATGCTAGATCTTGAAGATATTCTTCTTGTTGGGGTGCAACCAGAAGTGCATCAAGATATCACACTTACAAATACTCAAAGAAAATGGAACACAAAAATCAAATTCAAATTAAAATTCATGAAAGAGGAACCTAGGTGATTGTGATATTGCTCAAAATTCTACTCAAAAAAGTAAAACATTGAAAACAAACAAGAATATGTGGACCATTGGCAGGTCATACAAGTTTGATTGGGCAGCTAAATTTTTGTTTATCAAACTTGTACAATCATCTAATTTTGAAGAGATCCCATCTGAATGTACATGTACAATATGTATGTGGAAATTGGGAAAGCAACAAAAATGCAAATGAAGTTGGACACTATAGAAAAACATTGTGGAAAACAATATTTGACTGTAACAGGGGCGGATGGCTAGAAAATCAAAACACACAGTGGAAAATGAAAAAGAATGCATGCATGTTAAATACGTAGTGGATTATGAGGCAGAGCAGAAAAAATGCAAACATCACATGGAAAAGGGAGGAACGATCACATCGCAAATTAGTAAGATGAATCAAACAAATCTACATGTAAAAATCATACAATTCTATACTTTATTTCACATACTAAAGAAACGAAGACCGATTTCAGAATTCCTCGATTTCAAAGTTTTGTATCAATATAATGGAATGCTGAACGTACCTCACTCTCATTGGTCTGAAAGTAGTCGATGGGAAATGGAAAATGCCTTTTAATGATAGAGAAGGAAGATTTGAAAGAGAATGTAAAAAAACAAATTTTATCTCTTTCAATTGATGAAGTGACAATATCAACAACACTACATGGGTATGTATCAACATCTATACTTTAGAAAATCATATAAAGACACCTCATCTATTGAGTGTTATGAAAATGGTTGAAAACTGTAATGCCAAAAACCTACATAAAATAGTTGTTTCTCATTTGAAAGATATTGCTAGAATGACTGATTATGAAATTGCTACGAAGTTGGTATGCATCGGAGAAGATGGTGCATCAGTCATGCAGGGTCACCGAACAAGGCTATGTGTTAGATTACAAACAACAGTGGCCCCATATATGCTACCAATTCACTGTATGGCTCACAAAATGAATTTAGCGTATAAAATGGTAAACAACCATGAAAATGTTGCTAAATTAGAAGACCTTATAAGAGAACTTCATGCCTATATGAAAAGTAGCCCAAAGTGATTTCTTGAGTTCTAGAAATTTGTAATTGGAATTACAGATGGCAAAAAACTTCTGAAAGATGTTTAGACTAGATGGATCTCTTTGTATGAACTCGCATGCAGAGTTCGTGAGAAGTATCCTTCGTTGGTTGGTTTCATGCATGAATATCGTCATGAAGTTGATACTTGTTGTTCCGCTTAACCGATTTAGAGACATTGTTTACATTGGTTGGTATTCTTTCAATGTTACAGAAATCAATACATTGATGAAGCATGCACATGGGAGATTAATCTATATTGTGGATTTTATACGGATGAGAAAAATGGTACGTTAAAGTCTTAATATCTTGTACTATTCCCAAGATAGTTTTGATACACCTGTTTTTCAAAATTGGAAAGCTTTATTAGATCTTAAAAATCCCAAAGAACTATTTGAGATTTAATATCCACGATCACCTCTCGCATCACAAGTAATGGGAGGGACATACCAATGCACATTTTGTAAAAACATCAAGATATTACAAGATCGAATGAGAAGATGTTCCCATGACACGTAATATCTTTGAGTTTGTTATAATTGAAACAAGAATAAAGCTTTAAAAAATCTTAATCCTTATCATCGAAATTAGAGAATGTTTCTCCAAAGATAAAATTCTTGAAGCGATGGGTGTGATGAATCCTAATTTTTGGAATATCAAGGTGGTCGTGCTTGACTTTGTAAGAAATCATTTCCATAAATCCATGGGTACAATAATGGAACATTTCACAAAGACTTCGAGTTCAAGGGTATGGAAATCAAAGGTATACCGAATGTTAATTTATTAAAATTTCAATTAACAAATTTTACAACAACAATGAGGAACTAGTATAAAAATTTAGATGAACCTTCTAAAATTGGTGATATTAAAAGGTTGTGGTGAGGAATTTATTAAAGTTCTATCTTACAAGAAGATATCGGTGAATATTTCAGATTATACAAGTTATGCCAAACAATGATTTTGGGGTTCATGGCGACAAAACGGTTTTCAAGTGCATTATCATTTATAAAATCAAAACTGAGAAACAAGTTGGATAAAAATATGGAAAGTTGCATGAGGTGTTATGTATCTCGATACTCCATGGAAACCTTTCCTTTCGACAGAGCAATTGCGCATTGGAATTCCCTTTGTGAAAGAAGAGGTGTGAATAATATAGCTACAAGTACAACTGTTCCCAATGTTGAGAGTGGAATTGGCGCATCGTCACACTCTACAGAAGAGAACATCGAGTTTGAAGAAGCTATTGATAATGGATTGTTTCAACTTTAAATAGGTATATTCTTCACCTTAATCTTATTGTTTCTCACTTTAAATTGTTTTCAGCTCTTGTTATCATTAAAGATGTTACAGGTACATATATTTACATTTATTTATCTATTATTTTTTTATTTTTTTGAAAACGTGGGTTGACATCCATCCAAGAAAGCTTGCGGTACTTCTTAGGACTCGACAATGTCGACAACTCACCCATCTATCTACTAATCCATTTCTCGTGTTGAGTTTTCTTAAAACAAATATCTAGCACATTACCAAAGTGATGATTTCATAGCCATCTAAAACACTAGAGGTAAGTTAAACCCTATCATATCATCTTTCTTGATTTCTTACAATTATATTTAATTTAATTTTTATATTTGTAAAATGGTTTGATATATTTTTTAAACTTTGTGGATAAAATGACACAATGGAATTTTACAGAGGAAGATTTTTCCATATTATACAATTCATAATCCATGATCCATTATACAATTCATCATCCACGATCGTGATAGAAGCTAAATCTACAAGGATATCATTACAAGTATAGAGAAGAATAATTATCTTAAAACAAGTTTAAATGTTCAGAGAAGAAGAATTATCGTGTTTGAAGCTAAATCTACATCCACATACAATTCATGAAAATCCAAGTAAACAAGAAACATATGTCATCATCCCTATCTAATACAATCATCATTACAAGTAAACCAAAAACATAAACTCCATATACAATCTAGAAATTCTATATATAATTTATAGGAAGTTATAAAATTAAAGATTATATAGTATTTCAAATTTTCAAAGGCTATCAAATCTAGATAATAAAAATTCAATATTTCAAGTTTCCACACTCATAATAAAAATTTCAACCCTCTTTTTTTGTATCCATTTCAACTCATGTGCTCCTTTCTCTAATGGCTGGCTTTTTTTCCGTGGTTGTACCCCTTTCCCCAATGGCGAAATAACCCCGAACTTATGAGATCTTCCGTAAGCACTGCCCGATTTTTAAAATTCTTTCTTCTTGCTTTGTCACATTTCCATGGGACAACAAATTTGGATCAGCGATTTTCTTAGCTTTGAATAATATTTCAAGGTTGAATCCATGCTCTTTAATTATCTACTTCATTGTATTGTTTTGTTTGTTAAAAAAAAAAATTTCCTTTAAATTCTTCGCTAATAAACAATTCTTTGTTGTTTCCAAGTGAATTTGGAAAACCTTTACTCGACACTTCAAATTTTCATATTTCAACTGCGCACAAAAAAGTAATGTCAATTCAACATATTACTAAAATAAGAAAACTTTAAATTAACAAAAATATTGTTTAAAAGTGATAATACTTACGATCGCTCTATCTCTCTCGGCATTTACAACTGCTACCAAATCCTTGTCCTTAGACCATTTGTTAAAATATGCCTAGGCCTCAACACTAATATTTTCCATTTTTTTAATTGTCTTATCCAAAATGTCATTTTTATAGTTGTTGTTATACTTGACAGTTCCACTTATTACTTGGGTAAGTAAGGAATCCATCTTCACAGTGTTGATTCTCGGATCGCAACGTATAAACTATCTCTTTGCCAATAATTTTCATAACGACTAATAATCTCTTTGATAAGGACTTTAGCCCTTCTCTCCCATTCTATGAGCTGATTGATATGAGGTAGAATAAACTCACCAACATGGGATTAACAATCATAACCAATTAATTCCTCAAAAGGAAAAGGTAACAACTGCTCACCATCCGTATTAGATGAAGATGATCTCTCTGGAGAGGTATGGAGGCTTTCGGGTAGATCAACTACTACTTGTTTCTACCTTTGGGTGGCCTGGTCCTGTTTGTTATAAAATTAATCAAGATTCAGACAAATAAATATAAAGTGAAATGTAATTCAATATGGTAAAGTATGTTGAAATTAAAGTATACCTGCTGGCCTTAAATCATCTCATGGGATCGAAAAATCTAGTTGGGTCATTCTATGAATGCCCAAGTAATCTTCATCTAAATTTATATTATTCATAACCGATATGCCCATTGACCGGGCAAGCCACCAATTGAGTAGGTTGGAATTTGAAAGGAGGAGGAAATGTTTAGTGTCTGCTAGGGGCTGGAGCAATTGGCATACGTTTACCAATGTTATTTTTCCCCGATCCTCTGGATGGAATTTTAAATATTATTGGTTAAGGGGGTAGGTGCCGGTGTTTCAAAGTAAGGAGGACTGTAATTTGCTGAAAAGTTTAAGAAAAAACATATGAAAAACAAGAAAACAATGCAAAAACTATGAAATTAAACGAAGTAGTATTCAAAACATGTACCTCTTTGTTGAGGGGTAGCTTTTCATGGTGCTAAGGGTGGCCATGATGGAGTAGTAATTGGTGGTTGATGAGAAGATACAAATGTATGCAACTTTACTTGAGGGAGTTGGGAAGATGGTAGAGTTTCCGAAACACATGTATGGTCCAAAGTCCCCGTGTGAATGTCATCAACATTGAATTATATGTCAATTCAATTGGGTAACATTTAAATTGGAAAATGAAAATACAAATTTTGAATTTGTGAATAATACATGAAAATGTATTACTTCTCTCATGCGTTCAACAAATTCAAACTGTTGGGGGGTTCGTAGAGGAGTGAGCTTCCATTTCAGATTGAGAATCTCCAAAAGCCTCAAAGATGTTGTTGGCATCTTCCTCTTGATAATGCCTTTTTTTCAGGGAAGGGCTTCCATAAATATTCTCTACAAATAGTAAATTGTTAATACCTATGCACAAAGTGTAATGTCAAAATACAAACTTAATAGTTTATACCTATTGTTCTTCAAATGGAATTGATAACTTCATCAACGCCTCGTCGCAGCAAGTGGGAATTGGTTTGTCTTTTAAATTTGAAAAAGCATCGTAATAAAGGCCAAGGAGATAGTTTGTGGAGTAAATGATGATTTTTCTGAAAGCTTTGCATTTGTTATGTCGGGCTTCTTATTTTTGATTATAAAAGGTGCACAATCAAATTTTTGTTTTGCAATAGTTACAACAATGTATGCACTTTGTCTAGTTTGGTATATTTGTTTGCACGACCAGTAAAACTAATCTAGATTGAAAAAGGAAATCATTGTAGTAAGAAAGTGGTGTATAATTGATTGCGTATCCACACCACGCCCGGATTTATTGACATGAGCTAAAAATGCCAAAAATAGTGGGAATTAATATAACATTAAATTGTATCACAATAAAAACTAAATAAAAATGATGAATGAAAATAAATTATACTTACAATAAAATGGAAATCGAACGTCGATTTGAGATATTTCTTATCGTCTTCGATGAGTGTTTCCTTCATTATAACAAAGGATAAATTTCAAAATAGAAGGCCTATAAACCGATGAATGTCGGTTGGGTTGATACCGAATTGAAACAATCAGCCATCATTCATAAGTAGCATAAAATAGGTCGTCCTCTCGTATTGTAAGATGAGAGAAGGTAGTTCAAAATATCTTAGTTTGTTTCAAATGGGATGTCTTAATGAGCCCACTAAACTCACATGTATCAATTAAATACTTGTATTCGAAATCATCTATAAAATAGTCTAGATGTGGGGGCATAAAAGATTCCTGTAGATGATCTTTCCCATGGATAAGACTAGATTTTCGCCTTGATTTTTGTCCGGAGCTTGCACTTAGGATGCACTTGTAGTCTCCATTGTAGTTTTTCTTGAGTCTTTGAGAATGATGGATTCTGTATGTAAAAAAATCACGATCCGTAAAGTGTAAATGTGAAAATGACCGACAAGAGGGTATTTATAGCACAAATCAAGGGTCAATGATATTTATCAACGCACGCCAATCATAGGGGTCCTTGAATTGCGTCAACAAGGGTTATTGATGTGTGTCAATGGCCTTTTTTGATGCACGCCAATAAGGGTCATTGACATGCGTCAATAAGGGCTATTGATGTGTGTCAACAACCCTTGTTGACGCACGTCAATGGCCCTTGTTGACACATGTCAATGACTCCTCTTGATGCACATAAACAAGGGTCATTGACATGCGTCAATAGTCCTTGTTGATACGCATCAATGGCCCTTGTTTAAACACGTCAACACATCATCAACGAGCTCTTGTTGACGTGTGTCAACGAGGTGTCAATATTTGGAAATCAGTAGTCTCTCTAGCTTGAAAAAATTGGTGAAAATTCAGTTATGGAAAAATGTCAAATTCACCTTCTAATGAAACCGCCTTCAGGATATTCGCCGTGATTTTCCACATCCAATTTTCTAGAGGTGTCTTAAAATGAACCCTTCCTTCAAAACTTTTTTATTATTTATTTCCGATATCACAATAATGTTTATGGATATTATTGTAGCTTTTTGACTTAGCATGATGTTAGATGTTAGAGATACTGGACTGTTGTTGATTTCAATTCTTAGTATGATGTATGTGGATTATTAGAGACAAATTATATTGATGATGATATGTTGTTGACATGGTTATATATATTTCTGACTCGTGATACTTTCGTCATTTTGAGTAGACCTTAACAATTGAACTAATCTTGTGATCATATGGATATTGATGAAATGTAGAATCAAGATGTTGTTAGAAATTGTAAATGATATTGTTACTTTCCTAGATGATGTTTTGATTCATATATAGATGATTTGTTGATTTATATTGTATATTTTATTTTGGATGTTTTGATGTGGCCATGAGGCCGAAGGAGGTGTTATGTGTTTTACAGGTAAATATGTCACAACAAAAAGGGGGATTGGAGACCAACCACATTGGAATGCTAAATGAATTCAACAAGGGTCACCATGGCAACATGTATTTTGTTATGTGTGTGTGTTGTATTTTTGCTAGGGGGTCCCCATGGGGGATCACCTCCAATTGTGACCAAGGGGTTATGTGTTATCTCTTTTATTAGTTTCCTTTATTTGATTTTAATATGTGTTTTTATAGTAATGTATTCTCCTTTTATTAATTACTTGATTTGTGTCTAGATTAGTAAATTAATATTTTTATTAAATTAATTGTGGAAGGGTTAACAAGATTTCATTTATTAGATTAGATGGATCTTGGGTTATGTGTTGTAAGTTGAGTGCTTGTGATCTTGAGTGTTGTACACTCTACCCCTTCATGGAAATTCTAATTTGGCCTTAAGGGCCAATTTTGGAGGCTTGTGGGACAATTCAAACTTGTCCCACACCTCTTAAATTTATATACCAACCCTACCTATGGTTTGGGGGTAAAAAATAGACCCCATTATGTGTTTTGGGAAGAAAAAAAGGTAAAATTTTATTGCACTTTCTTTCATGTAATTAAATTTTGTCCTTAGGGGGCATGGACTTGGATTGTGTGTGTCAAGAAATTGTCATTCCTCTCACCCACCAATTTATGGTGCATTGGGGTTGAGGTTTGACTTGTGAGGTGGAGTTAAAGATGAGTGATGTGACATCTTACATGAGCCACCTCACCCTCCTCTCTCCCTTTTCTATTTATTCAATTTATTTTTCTTGTTTGGGGTTACTTCATCTCTTTGTGCTCTTGTATTTTTGTGAGTTAGAGGATTATGGAGTTCTTATGGATTTGTTGGAGCTTCTTGGTGATTGTTTGGGCTTGAAGAATCTTGGTGTGGGACTCTTGGATCAAGCTCTACCATGGAAAGGTAGGAGCTACACTCTTGTAAAATATTTTCTTTTATATTGTGTATATGTGCATGTTTTTGAGTGTTTTGGTATGCTTGTTGGGTGCTCGGGTAGATTTCCTAAGTGTGGTGTAGGAGGGGACTATGGGGATATTACATGTGGGGAGGCATAAGAGTTCATTTCATGTTTTAGAGGGAGTTGGGTTGGGTGCCCCACCTTGGACAAGAAATTTCTTGCATTTCTTACTTGGTCTATTTTTATGAGGGAGTCATAAGAGATTGTAGGAGGCATAAGAGAATGTGGGAGGCATAAGAAGTTATTGAGGGAGGAATATGAGTTTGTAGGGGTTTTGAGATGTTTATTAGAGGGTTTTAAGGTGGGCACCCATTTCCCATTTGGAGGCATAAGTGACCTCCACATAAATCTTGCTCCTTGGTTTTTTCATGTTGAATCCTTGTGTATTTTGTTGCTTTCCTTCTTGTGATTGTAGTTGTATTGTTTGTGTTTTGGTATGGTTGTAAAATATTTTATTGTGATGTGGAATCTTATTTTGTTGCCATGATTTGAATCCTTTTTCATTGCAATGTGATTGGGGCTCGGGGGCCAATGAGGGTGATGGATTCTTCTCGTCATTAGAATTCTTGGTTGGGTGGAGAGTGTTTCCTCTCCCCCTTTTTTGTTGGGATTAAATGAAGCATGGTGGAGCTCTCTTGTTGGTGATGTGAAACATGGAGCATTGCTGGTGTCCTCAAGAAATCTTTCCTTTTGAGAAAACCTCCTTATAATTTCCACTTAGGGAGAAATATTTGTAATATTGTATTCCTTTTAGCTTTCATTATTGTAAGTTTTTCCACTTTAAGTGGAAGATATTGTATTAATATTTTGAGGAAAATTTGTATTGATTATTAGTGACCAAGATTGCATTGTATTTTGTAAAAGAAATAAAGATTTTTTTAGTAAAGCTAGTTGTTGTAATAGGAATGAGGTTAAAAGGGAAAACAATTTGTTTCCATTGTAGTTGATTTATTTTCTCACAAAAATGTGATTGGAAAATAGCTTGTTCTCTTTTAGTGGAATGGTAACCTTCATTTAGTGTGTTGCTTCTTGTTGTATAAAAATCATTGGAAATATTGTTGAAAATCTCTTGTAGAATGTAGGAAATTCGTATGAAGACATATTTAATTTCTTGATAATACTCAAAAGGCATGTAGTGAAATAGGTTGTATTTGTTCATTCTCATATAGTGGATGAAATAAATTTTAAACTATGTATGTTTAGATGGAATTAACTCAAATTTTAATTGTCTTATACATGTTCAACCAATAAGTTAAATACCTAAATCTAGTGGAGTAAAGAAATTGCTTATTATAACTTAGACCATAGCTTCATTGTGAGTATGTAAATTCACTATAGAATTAATAGAGAGTTAATTTTAATTTCCATGTAAATTAAAGTTGCAAAGAAGTGAAAATTGATTTGATTTTAGACTTCTCAACAAAATATTATCAAATTTTAAATAGAAATTCTAAGTATAAAAATTAGAATCATTAATACTATTAAAAATAGAAACATTATGACCTATGGACAATAATATTGATATTAATAATACTTTTGCTATACTAATATACTTAAACATATCCACACACACACACACACACACACACACAACCAAACCCATGTGAATCAAAAGGAGACTATATTATTAATGTTTGGTTTAGGCTTGCTTAGCTACATAAGTGGGTAGGTAGTTTCAAAGGAATGATGGGGTGGCGTCGATGGACTTTCCCCCCACATAAATATTAAACTCCTAAATAAATATGGTTCACCGCCCACCGATGCGTATACAATCCTCCCTCCTCCCCGCAGATCAGTATTATCTTCAATGCGGCCAAACCCTTAATCAAATACCCACACACACTCTCTCTCTCTCTCTCTCTCTCTTAAATATATATAAATATTAATCTTGTTTCCCACAAATAATTTCATTTTGGGTTCCTTTTAAAATAAAATTTTAAATGAATACTATAGATGTATATATGTATATATATGTACATATACATATATGTATATTTACCTCTCTTCCAAGTATATATATGTAAGCACTATATTTTGTTTTAATATAAATAGGAAAATACCCACAAGCCCATTTGGGAAAACATTATGGAAATGAAATAAAACAAAATAAACAAATGCATGGAAATCCCTAAATAAGGGTGTAAACAAATAAGAAAATAAATGAAGCAAGTAATCCTCTCCAAAAGCTTGAGATGGCCTCCAATGGCTTCCCCATCCTCCTCCAACAACCTGCAAAACCAAAAGAAACAATGAGCCAAAAGAAAGAGAGAAAGAAGCCTTTCATAAGGAAACTTAGGGTTAGAGGGTTTTCCTTATCCAAGGGCCCTAAATGAATCCATCAAGGATGAGATTCATCCCTACAAAAAGTAAGTAGGGAGTGGTGAGTGGGACTTGAATCTAAATTTAAATGTTTCAATTCCAAAATACATGGGTTGCCTTTTTAAGGGGTCACTTTATGGGGTAAGGGAATGTTTATTATTCTAACCCCATGTCAAATTGGGACCTTGTTAATTTTTTAAACCTTCTGGAATTAAATATCTTGGGTATTTATTTATTTTGGCCCCTTTTACCCTTTAAATTTAAATATGGAATATTTAACTATAATGGAATTAAATTGTTTATTAAAATAACACTTAGGGAGAAATTAACCATGCTTGGTCTAATTAAGTTCATTAAAGTATAATGTGGGTTTTAATATTTTGTTATAATGGGGAGAAAATTTATTATTAAATATAACTGACTTAGAAACATTAATGGGAAAACTCGTATCTCAAAGCATGTTTTGGACACGTTTTTTCAAAAAAAAATTATTCCATAATTTTCTAGCTTGTCCAAGGTTGTTCTTGGGTTTCATGTGGGAAAATTTTATGGGCGTTACACTTTGTATCAGAGCCATGGGTTCAAAGCTTGGACCCTTGGGTACACATGAAAATGTGAGGCACAAATATTCAACCTAGTACAATACTAAACCTAGAAAACAAATTTGTCTAAAATTGTATATTTTAGTAAACATAGAGAACTCGGAATAAAAAGTAGAATGATGAACTAACTCTCACCTTGTTCTGTAGTAGGTGTGGACTAGACAAGGGTTCGTGCACATAGATCTAGACTTACCACCACTAGATTAGGTGGTAGTTGACATTCTACCCTAGATTTCATAGACACTTCGTGACGTCAATGTCGATATACGCGAGGGTCCTTAGGAGGACAAATCAACTAGACATGATAGGGATCCATCTATTGAGGTTTCTTGCATCTCCTCGATACAACGAGGAGCATAGGCTGAGAACTCCCATATGGAGTCATCGCAGAGGGGTTAGAGAGATAGGATTTTAGAACTTAGGGATAGGTCTCAGATCCCTAGACCTAGAGAGGAGTGTGCAGAGAGGCCTAAGGGGCTCTAGTCGACAACTACTGCACTCATATCAAGGAGATATTGAAGTTATGACCATCTCACTATTCTCGGAGATACAGTGGATTTTAGGTAAAGGCCTAGTTGGTGATCTTGAGCGGGTGCTTCAAGCTCCGCCTTGTAATAGCGAACATGAAAGCTCATGTTGTGATCCATCTTCTAAGGGATGGAGACTGGTGGAGGACTAAGGAGTAGAAGCTCTAAGTTGATTCGTAGATGTTTACCTAGGAGCTCTTTGAGGAGTGGTTCAGAGCCGGTAATTATCCCGCAGGTTCATTCAAGAGAGGATAGATGAGTTTAACGACATCCATCACACATCTATGACTGTAGTTGAGTATGAGAGTTGATTTTTGGACCTACTCCAATATGTCGACTACATGCAGGATGAGAAGGTTTGGATTCACAGGGTTCATCAGGGGCCTAAATTTGATTTGGGTGGTGCAGTGTACATTCACCGCCCACGCACTTAGAAGAGGTCATGGACAAGGCCTATATTACAAAAAAATACATGGGGAAAGATGCAATAGGCCAGGGATAGAGTTCGAGTCACATCCAACACATGTAAGATAAATAGATCGAGGGGGTCACTCCTCATCCTTGTGGTGGACAAGGTTCAAGATGGCTTTCTTTAGGCCACCACAACAACCACCTACGTCCGTAGTAGACCCGCCCACCTTACAAACCTCCACATAGAATCGATGCACAAATGGGGCCGAATATGGGGCCTCCTCTTAGGGGTCCCAGTAGGACACAAGGTGCACCGAGAGCTCACCCAGCACAGAGCTCATTAGCAGAGACCTCAAAAGTCCCATAGCCGGATCATCACAATCCATAAAGAGACTCTGAGTACTTGTTGGCGCTACATCTCAAAGGAGAGGACCATGTAATTGTTATTTTTGTGGTGTTGTTGGACATCATTGGAAAGAGTGCCCATAGAACCTAAAGAATGAGGGTAAGAAGAAGATTTCAAAGGCTAATGTTTGTGACATGGGTCGCAACCATCGATCTACACGGTGGTCAAGAAACAAATCGCCGAGGACCAAAGTACCATCATAGAGATGATAGGTAACATTGGTGGTATTCCTACCTCGATTTTGTTTGATTCGGTTCATATAATTCTTTTATTGCACCATCCTTAGTAGATCATTACGTGCTATTGGGTAGTTAGGTAGGGTCTTATGGGGACGTTGAAATGGCTTCTAGAGTAAAAATTTATGTAGACTCCTTAGTTAAGGAGTGTGTAGTGGATTTGGGATCCTTCACCACTACCTCGCATCTTTGTATCCTTCCGCTTGGGTTTGTATGGAGTCATCTTAGGCATGGACTCAGGCTTGTCTGCACACGAGCCGCAGTGGATTATTACAATAAGACTATATCATTTATAGATGATCTAGGAGTTGATTTAATGATAGCAGGAATTAGGAGGCCCATTTCCATTCACACCATCTCCACTATGCAGCTTAAGCGGTGTGTGTGAAAAGGTTGCTAGATGTATGTTGTTACAATTAGTGATAGATTGGAGGAAGAGTCTAGTGGACCATCCCTCGATGACCATCCCATGATGAGAGAATTTTTGATGTCTTTCCAGGGAGCTACCAGGGGTTAGTGTTATCTCTTGAAAGTGCACACTGTAGAGAGATGGTTGTAGGATTTCTAAGCTTACAAATTTTGATCTTTCTCGTTTTTAGATACAATGGAAATACCTCAGAGTCTATGGGTATACCTATTTTGAGGTGAGTCTCCGATATCAAGGCTGGTTCCTTGTTGATGTATCCTAAATTGATTATGGGATTTTAAGGGGTGAAATATGACTGTAAAATGATTAAAAATAAGGTGATACACCAAATTTGTATGAGGGTTTTGACTGAGTATATGCACAACTAGATATGGGAAGAATTTTTGATGCACGAGCCAATAGTTTTCTATAGAATATCTAAGGGAAAAACACTTGGTTATACTGAGGGAGAAAATCACAACAATACTAATAAGTTAACATGCACATTAAAATTATGCAAAAGAACTGAATTCATAGCAGGGTAAGATAATTAGTCAGGGAGTTTTAATTCACAAGAATAATATGAAGAAAAACAAGAATGCAAATAACTTGGAAAGGCAGAAAATACTTCACACTTAGAGGGAAAAACTGAAAAATTTACTTCAATACTCCTACATCCAAAAGTCCTCCGGAAGTCCATCTTTGTGCTTTACAAAGGCACACAATATATAGCAAAAATAAAATTCACCCTCTTCCTAAAAATAGCCTAAGGATTGTACTCTCCCATGTATATTATTTTTATCCTTCATTTAATAATATATAAAGGGGTAAAAATAGAACATGCAATTACAAATAGGCATTATTAGCCTTAATTACAATACATTCAAACTGAAGTTGATTGTTCTATTTTTAAGAAGAGAAGGTTGAATAACTTGCTAAAAATAAGATTGCTTGTTAGGCAAGTTTCTCTCAATGAACATGTAACTCTATCTTCTTCTCTATTTTGTCCTATTGTGAAGGCATGCAAAAATACTCATTTGTATGTGATAGCTTCATGTGGGGACCACCCTTTAATATATGGATTTGTCTTCATTTGATTTTTGCCACCTTTGTGATAAATATATGCATGTCTACAGCAAAGATGTCGATTTTACACATTGGATACCGTATGGTTTGAAATATTCACCTTTTTGGTGATCATTATTGCATTATTTGGTCGACACTCATATTATTTGGAGCATATACTATAGCTAGGACTTTAGTGAATAATGCAATGATTATTTGATGGACACGTGGCTGGCCCTTTTTACATGATGAGTTTACCCTTGGCTATTTTTCGATGGCATTTTAACTCAACCCAAACTAGGGTTTCCTGTTCACTCGCAACGTATATGTATTTTTTACACTCAAATCGGGTTTGGTCTTTTATCGACACCGTCGATCTCTATCCTTGATGGACCTGCACCATTGATCTTTGACTCCTTTGGTGGACTTTCAGACCTTTTTGAAGTTTTTAGGCCTATTTGTATTAAGTCTTAAAACTTTGAGAAGGCCCGCTCGCCCACTAATACTATGTGGAATTGATTTTTTACTTTTCTCCTCGCGGCTTTGAATTTCTCATCATGGAGGCTCGGGCTTGCGGGAAATGTTTGGAACTTTTAACTTTTGCACTTTTAAAGTTTTAAAACTAAAGAGACTCCCGCTCTCCATTGTTCCACCATTGCATTGAATTTTTCCTTGTGGGGTTGTGGGGCTATTTTGAGATTTTAACCTTTTACAATTTAAAGTTTGAAAACGTAAATAACTCCCGACCTCTACTCTTTCACTTCTGCTATAATGGTGACACATGTACTCTGTAGACTTTTGGGCATGCAGAAGAAATTTTGACACTTCACAAATTTGAAAATTGAAAAAGTTGGTCAATCGACCACCATTTCACTTGGACTACTTTGCATTGATTCTGATGATCCATTTGTGAGCGTTGATCTCTGTACTTGTCGATTTTTTATCGTTGATCTTCAAAGCATGATTTAGGGTTTCGACTTGCATTAAATGCATTTTTGAAGACTCGACCATGGTTTGCATTGAAAGTGGAGATCGATCCTCATCCTTTGATCTTCATCCTTGATGAAGCTTGATCATTGATGTACTAACCGTGGTTGAGTTTTGTTAACTCACCCCTCAGGTTTTCTTGGTAAAGGTCAATCCAACCCTAATAATCATTTCATTTGGGTTTTCAACTAGAGAGCAAAGCCATAGAAATTTTTTTCCTCGCCATTGTTAGTGTTTCTCGAGCTCGGCTACACCTCTATTTTATAGCTCTTCCTCTGTCTAAATTTTCTATGCTCTCGAACTCTTTGGGATTTATTTGTCATCGAAGTTTTTTTATCGTAGCTCGCCTTGTTCCCTTTTTGGTCTCTATGAGATTTTCAAAATGGCCGCCACTTCTATCTGTTCGAGCTCAGTTTTTGAGGTTTTTCTGGCTGTATATTTGATTATTTCCGAGCTCTGTGAGTTGTTCTTTATTCTCTAGATCCTTGTGTTGTCTCTTGGCCTCTAAGAAATATTGATAATCGGTTCTTTCTTTGTATTTCCTATGTTTTCACCTTCTGCAAAGTTGTGCGAGCTTCTGGGTAAGTAACGTCACCAGCACTTGAGTTCGGGATTTACCATCGGCTTTTGATCTTTGTGACTAGTAAGTCTGTTTCCCTTCATGGTTATTTGATAAAATGAATAGAAATATTTTTACTGAACTAGATCTGTAGCTTATTTATTTTGAGGTAGAAATGTGATGGCTCATGTCGCAAAAATAATGGCTATCATTTTTATAAGTTTTGATGGTCAACACTTTCTAGTTATCCAAATTTTAACCGGTTCTATTGTTTCTATGTGGCCATGAGAGTTCAAACAATGGGTACATTTTCTTTACAATTGTATTGTGATGGTTTCTTCAACTTTGTGGTGTCATTTGACCTCTTCCACCATTAATGATGTCTAAATTTCTTTTCCTCTGGAAGCTTTGCATTTTTGAGCCTGACATTAATCTGGGTCTCCATTATTTCATTACGGCCTGAGTATGGATTTTTCCTCAAGGTTTTCAATATTTTTCGCGCGGCCTTGGTTATTTTGAATTGAACCTTGTTTTGAGCTTGCTCTTCTTTCTCTGAACTTGATGATTCCTATTAATGTTTTATCAATGGTCTGGATCTGTACACACTCTGATAATGTAACTTGAATATGATTTTAATGGAAATGACAATCTCTGAAATACTATAACATTTCTTTGACTTGGATATGTGTGAGTTTGCAAGGTTGAATGATGTTGATAAAATCTGTAAATGAAGTGGTTTCTTGTACATCTCTTCCTTCAGTTCACTTTTGAAATGCCTATTTGTAACCTATAGTTGTGCTTATACTCTTTCATACCTGCAGCAATTTTTAAGCATTTATTGATCTGCTTTTGATGCCATTATCGTGCATAAGCCTTGATTCAGATACTTTGTTCTATTACTTTTACTACATTTCTTTTATTTCAGTTTGATATAGATATTGGAAAAGTTGTAAATATCCATTTTACATGGCAAATCCTTGTCAAAATTTTCCCTGCAATTCCTTTCCTTTGACTGAAATTTGGAAAATGTACCTTGTCTGCAAGCATCTTCTTTGTTTTGTATTGTAACCCTCTTCCATTTGTAGACAATATATGAGTTTCAGTTACATTGGTCCTCCTTTTTCAGCATGTATATGATTCTTTCTTCTTGGCTGCAACCTGTATCTAGCACACTTTAAGAAAATAGTTAGAAAATTAGGATTTTGGCCTCTCTTGTGTCCATGTTTCTTCTTTTCTTTTCTATCTCTTCTTTCTAAGTGAGCTATGCAGTATGATCTTTGAGAAAGTTATATCTCTTGTTTCTTATAGATTCATATGCACGAATTAGAACATAGTAGGAATATAGATTAACCCTTAGCACTTTATTGATGATTTCCTTATTTTCATTTTTCAGGTACCATGCCTTGAGGATGAAAGGAGCTGGAAAGGAGATGCTCTGCACAATGAAGAATATACAAAGGTAATGATGGGTTCACTCATACTCCTTTGCTTTATATTTCATGGATTTGTACGCCTTACTTCAAGACATGTACTTTACTTTTTTAGTCACATCCCATAGCTTGTGTGGGAGACATTTGACCTTCCTCACAATAAAATATTGAATTCTCAAACTTAGTTTTGTATTTCCTTCCGCGTTTCAAGATTTTGAATGGAGTGTATGATGAACTAAACAACTCAGTAACATAATTGAATGCCTTAATCATAAAGGAAATAACATTGATGAGAACTTGTAACATTTAGTAATGAACTTTGATTTATGTAATCTGTACTTATCTTTTCTATCCCAAAACTCAACACTTCACCTACTATGTAATTAGGTGTTTTCATCAAGACAAAACAACCGGTCCATTCGGCCTTTGTGTTCTTTTGCTAAAGGTATCATGAAATTGTAGACTATGTGATTTGTTACATTTTGTAACAACACACATAACTACAGATTTCACTTAATCATTAATTAATTCAATAGTAACTAATAACATTAGAACTTCTTTAGCTTAGGTATACTTCACCCATGACTTTCATCGTAACAACGAAGTTTCGAGTTTCCCATTTTTGCACAAGTGCAAAAATTTTCAATATTTATGGCAATCCTACAGGAAAGCTGCATGCTAGCTTAAAGACTAGTGCCTTGCTCTTGTCCATTGGGCATGGAGTCCAAAGCATATAACCAAAATCTACCTTTTTGAAAGGTCCAACCCTTTCCGAAATGAACTAAAACAAGGAAAATATCCGTAAACTAGATCACATGCACGAATGCACTTATTGAATTGAAAAACATTGCAGAATGTGCAGAACTCCACTTATTGAAAGGGAAATCCTAATCTAACAATCACCGTAAGATTTTCAATAACAACGTTTGAGAAACATACCATTCACAGAATGGGAAGTTCCTCTCCATTCAAATTCGAAATCTGAAAAGTATTATGTTCCTCGCAAGCTAAAATCATATAAGGACCACTCTGATTGTATCAAACTTTAAGTGTCTTCCTAGCTTTGCACGATCAACATCCCATTTTAACACAATATCTCCTTCATCAAGACTCTAAATTTGGATTTCTTATCAAAATTCTTCTTCATTTGTTTTTGATTCTTTTCCATATTCAAATGAGCTTGATCTCTTAGCTCTTGTAATTCCATTAACTCGCATAACGAACCTCCGCAATGGTTCATTTTCAATAAGCTCCATTTGGTGTAG
>CM031244.1:708180253-708266557 GCA_018340775.1 Taxus wallichiana var. yunnanensis
AAAGAATGGTGTTTGGTATCATATGATGTGGCTCCCAGGAATGATTTCGTAAGTGTAATGCTTGATATATGTCTAGTGATGGCTCTGGATGTTTGGATACATGAAAGGATGTTGGTTCCACTTGCATGTAGCCTAATCTCAATCTATTGTTCTTTGAATGTGACCCAAAAACAAGGTTATTTGGGTGAATAGCTGGTAATTGCAAGCGATGATGGTTCGGGTTGACCAACGTCGGTTAGGGGTGACCATCGAGTAAGGCAAGATTCCCTAGGCTTACTAAAATGGGTAGATCTTTCTAATTTCTTGGGCCCGATTAGTTTTGTTCTCATGGATTAGAATGAAAAGTTACCTTCTAATGAGTGGGAATGTGGTTAGATAGATTTTAGGGATTGATTTTAGGAGTTCTGACAAATCTTAGCTCATTAAAAAAGTAAAACTTAGTTATTGTTTGTTATGAAAGCATACGAATAGGTCTAGGGTGAGGTGGATGGATGAGGTGTCTAGGTGAGGTTTCTAGGTGAGATGGTGGGGTAGAATTTAAGGTAATTAGATAATAAATATTGTGAGGATATATATTAATTTAATTTAATTAATAATGGTGTGGGGTAGAAGGGCCATGAGTAGTTGAGTATTTTTGAGCCGAGTTATTTAACTAGGGACCAAGCGTAGTGTGACCTAATTTTCATGTCTACATTTTTCCCGTTTTTGTGTAGCTTCTATTGGTAGAGATGCTTTAAAAAAAATAAGAAGTGGTTGCCCATATGTGAGTGAAGGTGATCTACCTCGGACTAGGAACAAATGAGGTAGAAGACTAAATATGTGAGTGGTTTGATAAAGGTGGATGTGATGAAGAGGAAGGTGGACAGAGTGGGGGTAATGGGATAGAGGTCCCGATTGGGTAATCAGGTAATGGGCGCGTCGAAAGGTAGAAACATTCAAACGCATGTACATGTATAAATTGCTGCTGTTACCAAGTCAAAGAGCATGTAAACTCTACATTGTCTAAGGTTGATAGGTTTATCCAAACAAGGTTTGGGTGATTCAGTATACGAGTATAGGATATGGTGTAGAAGCACTTGGTCGGGTCAGTGCGGGACATTTAGGTATGTTCAATACACCAAAGGTTGGGTGAGGATAAGCGGCATGGCAAGAGGCGAGTGCAGGTCACTAGGTCGAACAACAAGGGTAATAGTGTGGAAAGGTATAGTGAGCACATGATTTCATGGAGTCCATTGCAACAATGTTTGGTCTAGGTAGCTAGGTCACGGCATGGGTAGGGTTGAGGTATGGGTAAAATAACAAATCCCAAAATACAATTAAGGATAGGTATAGGTAAGGTAGGCATGGAGGTTGGTTGCAATAAGGGTGGGTAAGGTCAAGCGGTTGGCTTTGGTTTGGTTAAGTGTTGATCAAAAATAGGGAAAGGGTATGGGTAAGAGTTTGACAAATGTAACCGATCTGGTCATACGTAACTTGCAGAGCGGTATAGTTAAGTTGATCACGGTTTATTATGTAGATGACCAATGTTAGTTTGGGTATAACCGATTATGGTGTGCTTAGGAACATGAGCGATGTCGGTTTCAGGTATAGCGAGCGTCGGTGGTCGGCGTGGAGTATATAAAAAGAAAAAAGCTATATAATATGGATTCATTTGTATGTTTTGGCTTTTGTGAAAATGATAGAGAGTTGAAAGAGTTGTGCTTTGTCGGAGGAAAGGACGAGGGATGATATCCTGCTGAGTTGGAGAGATCAGTTGGTTAGAGGAGCTAGGTAGATGGGTCCACGAGCATAGGGGATCGATTGTGATTGGGTGGAGGTTAGGAGGATTGGATTTACGTGATTAGACATGATAGAGGTGGGAGAAGGTTTGGGTGGACCACCGGCATAGTGGCCGGATATACCTGCCAGCCTAACAACAGAGATGAGGTAGGATTCTATCTGATCTTGTATTTGTGATTGAAATAGGCTATTGAAATGGGGTTGGGTGAAAATTTGGGCGTAAGTTTATTATTGGGAATGTATGGGTAAAAAGGAGGAAATGAGGGGTGGGGAGGTCCAATGTAGATTAAATAGGATTGGGAATGAAGCTAGGATAGGTTTGGGTAGGTTAGAGTGGAGGATTAGGGTAGATTTTGAGAATTTGGGGAAAATGGCGGGGGGTGGGGTTGGGCGTATTCGGCTCTGTGATGACCGTGCCGGTCCAGTGTTGGCCGATGTCGGTTGTATATAGGCTGACATCGGTTAGGTAATGGGTAGTGATGTCAATTACACATAATGTGATATGATCATTATTGACCCGATGTCGGCCAGTTATGGGAAAAGTAGAAGCAATAGAGTAAGGTAAGAGTTAAGGATATGTTAGGAGATGTAATTGTAGGTTTCGTGAGAGGAAAATAGGGAGTAGGTATAAATGGCATGTATATATTGGGATACCAGGGGTAAGTGGTTGGGTGGGTACGATAAGAAGTGAGGGTTAGATATGAGGTTTATGAAGTAAGGGGTGTGTTAAGTATGGTAAGGTTTTGAAAATAGTGTGTTTTGTTGGGTGTAGGTGAGGAATGAGTTACTGGATGTGGGATAGAAGTACCTTCCTTACTCGTGGAGAGTACAAGGGTGTAGGTGAGGACTAGCACCATGTTGTAGAGGTTGGCCTGATTAAGGTCACACTCTTTGACATGTGGTCAGGAAGCGAGTTTGATGGTCACTCTCATCGATAGATGGGACTCAGTGACCAATACCTTCCATTTACCGATGGGTGAGATCATAGTCACCCTGGAGGATGTGTCTGAAGATCCTATGGCTGCATATTTGGGATGCATGTGTACTCTATCTCCTCATAGGCCTCTAAGGAGTTGATGCTAATTGTTTTTAGTGAAGGGTTGGTGGAGATGAGATTCCATAGCGCTAGTATGAGCTATGGAGATATGTATCGGGCCCATCCAGAGGAGATGAGGCTGGTAGTGTTGTTGATGGAGGTGATACTGCTACTTTGCACTTTCGCATGCACGAGGGTGGGATATTCCCACGATCATTTATGGGGTTCTACATGACATGGTTGAGGATAGGACCCGATTTGCATGGCGCCCACATTCTTGGTACAATTGTATAGAGATCTATGGGCTTACGATCGGCTCTGAGATTTAGCCTATAGTTTTACTTTCTACTCCATTATTGGGCGTATGAGCACATTGTATGTGTGTGTCTAGTTGGTATGCCCCAGGATGATGCATTCGAGATGGGTTTTATTCGAGTGGGCTTTAGGAGATGGGTTCCTATGATTGGGAGCTCAAAGTAACTAGAGCTACACATGATGTAACCTATTCTGACTAGTTTCTAGAGGGGTTGTCCGGTGTGGACATCATTTGAAAGGCCACTATGTGGGTTTCCCATCATATGGGCAGATGGCGAAAGGAGCTCTGAGCTACAATTGCTCTAGTGGATAGAGAGGAAATGTGCAGGAGATCACGAGATGATACCTATGGAAAGGGTTAGATAGAAGTTCGAGGTTGCTTGAGGATATAGCGCCCCTTTTTCCCACGGTATAGGAGGGATGACATGGAGAAGCCTTTGCCTCTACCATAGCCTTCTGAGAGCAATGCTAACGAGGCGGGAGGAGTAGGTGAGATACCGGTGGATTGATGATGCTAGGGTTACTGAGATAGATCTACAAGAAGTGGTGGGCTGCACAATTATGGCGTCTTTGCCCGAGGTTAAGTATTAGATTTAACCGCCATCACGGTCTGAAAGGAATGCCCTACTGAGTAGGTGGTGACCACTGATTACACAGATTGGGTATAGTTTGAAAGTCTCGAAGGCATAGTTTGGTATAGTTGGGTATAGGAATAGGTGGCCACTCTCCAGAGCCTAGGTAGCCCGAGGGCAGTACCCACACATGGTGGAGATGGAGATGGGGTCTGCAGTGGCCTCCTACATGTGCGGATTACGAGTTGTAGGGATAGTTGGCCCTACATGGGTGCGAGGTTGTGGTGCTTGAGGCCCAGATACGAGTGGAGGCGGGATAGGTTCCCTCGGGGACATTCACGAGGCATAGGGATATGGTCCCTTAGGATAGGTGTCGGTGGGATAGGGTCTAAGAGATAGAGTACGAGGGTCGAGATCGATGGCACCACCACGAAAGTGCCGATAAGTAGGTTGAGAGATGTCTTAGGTGAGGTTAGGTATTATCAGGATATTTTGATGGCCATAGGGATAGATTTTCTATCCTATGGTGAGTATATGCCACAAAAGGCCTCGAGTGAGAGGACCTAGTCACGTACCCACGGTGTAGATAGCACGAGGGGGCCATCGAGCCACCCGAGATAGGGTCGGCGAGGCCATTCCCACGTGAGGTACTAGTAGAAATCTAGTCGGGGTGATGATGGGTAGTGAGATAGATATAAGCGAGGCAGGATATGGAGGATATCCAGCAATCTAATGTCGATATCGTATGTACCTCCTTTTTGTATAGTTGTTTATTTTTGATATATACCCAACTTCGTGCGAAGATTGTAAGGATGTACATGAGATTTTTGAGATTTTTGATGATATACTAGCCGTGACGTCGAGGATATATCTGGGCGATTTGAGATAATTATGATTATTATTGGGATATATGTTCACATGTATTTTTATATAGACTATCTAATTTATAGATGATGGTGCTTATAGTATAGATGGTGTACATGTTTTAATTTGCATTGCTATATATAAATAGGTGGAAATCAAGTGGATAAGGCACGATAGAGTAAAGGTCATGTAGGCATGTAAGCGGAAGTCAAGTTTTTAGGCATGGATGGTGTCGAGGTCATAGGCATGGATTGAGTCAAGTCTATTTAGGAATGGATGGAGTCGGAGTCATAGGCATGGATTGAGCTAGTGTCACATTTAGGCATGGATGGAGTAAGAGATGTTAGGTATGGTTGAGTCAAGTTGGTTAGGTATGGTTGAGTTTCTAATTCATTAATTTTTGCAATTAATGATGATGTGGATTGCATTAATATGATTTGTAGGAAATTATATGATTATGGTAAAGAAATTGTAGACAAGATGAAATGAATGTATGAGTGAGGATGATAAAGATGTTAAGCAATTGTTGTTTGTTTGGTTTAATTTTCAATTATTGATATAAAAGGAAGCGACTAGGGTAGAATGTGAATAGGAAAGGGGAAGAGGGAATTGGTTAGGGTAGAGAGTGGCCAAGATATCTTCCAAGGGGCCCCATGTCCTCGAAGTGCTTCCTACGTAGTCCCGACAAAAAAGGACCTCGGTGATGTAGTTATCCTATAAACTAGGGAATATTATGATAAAAGTAGAGGAATGGGTCGGTAAGTCTGAGGCATGGTTGAATTTAGGTTATAGGCATGATTGAGTTTAGGTTGTAGGCATGGTTAAGTGATTTTTAAATACAGGTGTCAAGGATTTGGTCCTGTATAGGATAATCAATAAGTAATGAGGAAGGAAAATGGTAAGAGGTGGTAAAAGAGCTGCTTAATTGATAAGAACCCTAATGAGTCTACCATACTCAAGATGGGATTATGAGCGAAATACCCTAAAGGTGTTGCATAATGGACCATTCTAAGCGTGAAGTAAGTCGCATGATCATGAAATGTCGCATTTCCAGCAAGTCCCTTGAGTAAAAGGAAATTAGGAGAAAAAGGTAAGGAGGTGAGAATTGGTAGTGTAGCGTAACTTAGTGTAAGACAACATATGCATTGACACAAGAAACACATGATCAAGAATAGGAAAGTGACAAAAATTTCATATTTTTCTTCATTTGCTAGTTTGTTTTGAAAAGACCGATCGATGTGGGAAGTATATATGGGATGAGTATATAATCTCCTTGATGTCTTCATGAAGTTGATCGATATGGGAAGCTTCACGATATTTATCACATTTTGTAATGATGGATATAGCTATCCTTCAGGAGCGGTTTATTTGTAGTGGTGGAATTTAGAGTGAAGAGATGTCCCCTCCCCATTTTTTTGGGTGTCATATTTTCTTTGGAAGTTTGACTCGAGGAGTTGTTTCCCTTTTTTGTTTTTAGACGTTTAAGTTATGGATAAGACTATAGAGGAGGATTAGGTTCTTATTTAGAAGAAAAGACCTTAGTACACAAAGATTAACTATGAAAGATGTGGTTTAAGTGATGAATGACCATGGAATCCATCTTGAAGAAGATGAAAAGTATCCACAAGAATTATGCTATGAGTAGAGCCGTGGTACTCATATTGAAGATAGGGTTGAAAGGTGCCAAGAATCGAGATGATTCTTTTTGAGTCACAGTTCCTCAAAAACTTGTAATATGGAAAGTGGACAATGCTTAAGGGACAAGTGATCAATAGACAAAAAAATACTATAGGACTTGATATCAACAATATAAAGGTTAAAGATGCACGAGGCGTTAAGGTGCTTAGGTTGGGTTTACCTTTGAGTGAGGACAAATGATAAGCACACGATCCATAGGCATGGGTAGCGATATAGGGTCCAGCTAATTAAGAGAAAATTTTCCCCATTTAATTTTCTCCTCTTTGATTACATGTTGATTTTCCTTGAAGACGAGGTCACCAACTTGAAATGTTTGTTCATGAACACATTTTTCATAGGCACATTTGATACATTTTTCATATATTTGGAGATGGTAAAGAGCATTGTGAAGACATTCATCTAATAACTCAAGTTATGCCGAATCGATCCTAGTGAAACTCATCATCATTGAGCATTTCTTGTAGTGAGATGTGAAGAGATAGAATCTGGACTTCAAGAGGCAAGACAACTTGATTAGTCAGAGACCGAGAGAAAAGGGGGTGGCGTGCGATCAAAGTGTAAATAATAGTGCGATAAGCCAACAAAGTGAAAGGAATGTGCATATGCCAATCTTTCCAAGTATCGTTGACTACCTTCATAAGAATTTTTCAAGGTTTTATTGGTGGATTCGGCTTGACCATTGGTTTTCAACTAATAAGGTGATGAGCTCGAGTTGGATGTCAATGACATCGCATAGTTTGCGTAGGGTTTTGTTTTTGAATTTTTTTCCATTATTAGTGATAATGCGGTGAGGGACACCAAAATGACAAATGATGTGATGGTTGATGAATTCACATATTTTCTCGAATTTGGTGGAAATGAGGGGAATGGATTCTACCCATTTAGTGTAATATTTAGTAGTGGTTATGATCCATTGGTGGCATTATGAAGAATGGGGGTTGATCTCACCGAAAAGATCCAAACCCCATTGAGAGAAAGGCCAAAGGTATTACGCGACCTGTAAGGCGTGACTAGGTGTGTGATGAAGATTAGCATGTTGTTGGCATTTCACGCAACGTTTGACATAATCACAACAATCATGGTTCAGGGTTGGCCAATAATAGCCTAGGCGAAGAATGCATTTTGTGACCCAAACCGCTAAAGTGACCTCCACAAATTCCATCATGGACTTCCTTAATGGTGTAAGGAATTTTAAAACTTGTAAGACATTGCAAGAGAATGCTGTTGAAACCACATTTGTAAAGAAGACCACCCATGATGACATAATGGGAGACACTTTTAAGAAAGGCACATTGTCCATTGTGAGTGAGATTAGGCGGGTAGAATGGAAAGGAAAGATAGTGCGCATATTACTTATACCAAAGGTCACGTGGGTCGGGGCGGTGGTTACGATGGAGTAAACTTCACGAGGAAAATAAGAGGGTGATTGTAGTATTTTTATGGTGACTAAGATTTTAGAATCGTAGGCGGCTAAGCAAGTATCCAAGAATCCAAGAAGGCCATGGTATCCACAAATTTATTGGTAGAGCGTGGGGTGGGCTGAAGTTCATAACGGTTAAAGGTGGTCAAAAGTATGTCTACGTGATGCTTATACTTTTGAAGTATCTCATTACAACACTGATATATACCCTTCACTTGGTTTATGACCAACTAAGAATCACCAAAGATGTTGATTGACTTAACATCTAAGGCATAAGCAGACTGGAGACCCAATACGAGTGCTTCTTATTCATCAATATTGTTTTTATAATCAAAATTGACTTTTAAAGAAAAAGGCATAGGTTCGCCATCAAGCGGAATGAGGATAACCCCAGCCCCACCCCCATGCTGACACTTGGAGCCATCGAAGAAGAGTTTCATTTGGTAAATGGGATCGTCTACAGCGAAAGGGTAGCTATAAACTCATCTGGGAAGTCGAAGTTAGAGGGTTGATTCCTGGAAATAGGTGCGTTGGCCAATTTGTCGATGATATTACGGCCCTTGATGGAATTTTAATGGATGAATTCAAGGTTGAGTAAGCCGAGAAGCATAAGCCAACATGCGGCATGTTGATTTTGATAATGTTTGGTATACATATAGTATAATGGGTCGATGTTAGTAATGACGAAGGTTTTATGGTTGAGTAGGTAATGACGAAGTTTGGTGGCGATGAAAACTAAGGCTAGGAAAAGTTTTTCGGCGTGGGTATATCTAGTTTTGTAGTAAAGAAGGGTACGACTTATGTAATAAACCACTTACTCTCGGTGTTGGTCATCGTGACGAGAAGCATGACACCTAGAGAATGGTCGAGTTGTAGAAATATATAGGTAGAAGGGTTTGTCATATTTAGGAGGAATGAGCACTTTGGTAGTTGAAGGAGGTATTGCTTGAGGATTTGACGGCTTTATGGCATTTTTCATCCCATTTGAAGGACATGTCTTTCTTGAGAAGATTATGGAATGGTTGGCGTCGGTCGAAAAGGCTGTGATATAAAATGATGAATTGATTACAACTTTCCTTGTAGGCTATGAAGTTGATGGAGATTAGTGGGTGGCGGCATTTCAAGAATAGCCTTGACTTTAGCAGGATCAACTTCTATGCCACACAAAGAAATGATGAAACCTAGGATTTTTCCGAGAAAGTACCACAAAGATGCACTTCTTTGGTTAAAGATGAATCAAATACTTGATGAGGCGGTCAAAGATGACTTTAAGAATGGGAAGGTGTTTGGTTTGATGCTTGGATTTGGCAAGCATATCATCTACATAATCCTCCAATATCTGATGCATGATGTCACACGAGAAGATGTACGTCATGGCTTGGCGATATGTAGCACCAAAGCATTTTGAGGCCAAAGGGCATGATTCAATAGCAGAAATTTCCCCAAGGGGTGATGAAGGTAGTCTTGTGTTGATCCTCGAGAGCTAATAATATTTGATTGTAGCCCGAGAAACTGTCCATGAGCAACAACATTTCATGACCAACGGTGAGATCAACTAGTTGGTCAATTCCTATTAGTGGGAAATCATCTTTGGGACGAGGAAGGTTGAGGTCACGAAATCCATACAAATGCGGAGTCCCCTGTCGCTTTCGTGATAGGAATGATTTTAGAAATCCATTGGAGATAATCAATGGGTAGAATGAAGGAAACCGAGAGAAGTCGTTAAATCTCTTCTTTGACTAGAAGAGCAATGCGAGGATGCATTTTCCGCAACTTTTGTTTGATGGGTTTTGCATCAGGAATGGTTATGATATTATGAACCACAATTTTTGGTCAATTCGGGCATATCGGCATAGGACCGGGAAAATGCATTGCTATGGTCCCAAAAGAAAGAGGTGAAGGCTTCTATTCAAAAAGAACATCTCGATTGGCTGATCTTGAGAATGTTTGGATCAAATCTGAGTATTAATGTTGATTTCTATGGTTGATTCATTGAACATGGTTTGCATCTTACGGGGTAATGACCGATGAATATAAGAGTCTTCTACACCAAGGTAAGTGAGGATAGACTCATTGTCCTGACATTGAATGACATTAATTGAAGGTGTATCATCATCGATCATGTCAGGATATAGGAATGGGAGAGAAGAGGAGTTTTGCCATCACGTTGATAGGTCAACGGTCCCAGGAAATGGTGTTTATGAAAAAAAAAAGTTAGGAGGAATTGATTCAGGATCTAAGGACTCAGTGGTGAAGATGGTAATGTCGATGAATGAGAGGGGGAAGATTTTTCGTCCTAGATAAGGTCGACGCAAACCTTCTTGGAGGGTGGAGCATCAAAACCAATGCCACTATGGTCATTGTGTTTATGAGAGGTACGGGAATGACGGTATGGTGGCATTGTTCATAAAAGCAAGCCAAATCCTTTCCATACGCACTTTGGTGAAGGAATGAGCGAGCGGCGGTTCTTGAGGAGTGTAGGTCGAATGAAAATGGTTGGGTTTGGGATGTAGGTTAGGGTTTGTAGGTGGCCATATCGAGTCTCCCATACGTTAGATTAGTGTGAAGGTGGCCATGGTCAATTGGATCAATGAAGTTCACTTTGCCAAATTATGTTTCCAATTATGTGTGATAAAAAAATGAGCATATAGTTAACATAAGTTTATCATTTCCGAGTGTTCTTGTGTAGTTAATAAATTAACTAGGTGTTCTTATGTAGTTAATAAATTAGCGGTGTTCTTATGTAGTTAATAGACTAGAATGGGTAAAAGAATGTTCAAATAAAGATTGATTGGTATAATTAAGATAAAATTCACCAAACTAAGATATCAATTACACACGTCAAAGAAACAATGCTTTGTAATATTACCCAGATTTGAAAAACAATGCTTTGTAATATTACCCAGATTTGAAAAACAATGCTTTGTAATATGAAAATATAAACTACAAATGTGCCATATTTATAAAAAGAAATAGATAAAAGTAATCTATTTATTTGAAGATTGTGTTTTATTAATCTATACAGTTTTGATACAGGACATAGTTATTTATGTTTTACTATCCTATTGTATTATCTCTCACAACTGAATTATAATTCATTTATTTATAATATATATTAATGAATTTTTTTTTTTAAACATGAAGACAAATATCAATTTTGTTTTCAATTAAAATTACATCAAAATCATGTTCTTAGTAAAATCGTTGGGATTAAGAATAATAACACTTCTTTAATATTAGTTGCTGTATAATTTATCATTATAACATTGTTTTAATTGGAACATTGGAAGAAGAGGTTACAATAAAAGACGCATAGGAAAGAGTGATTACCATGGGATCATTACAAGACAAGGCTAACATTAGCAAATGGCTCATCTTCTTTGAGAGTTCCTATAAACAAGCAGCCATGGAATTTTTTTACATTTAAATTGTTTAAAAAACCATTTAATACCTTTAAACAGTTTAAGTAATCAATATTGCTCGCTCAGGCAGCGATTCCTGCGAAGGATGTGAGACGGTACACAACCCACATTTTGGCAGGGTGTCAGATGGTATACAACACACATTTTGCGTGCGAAAAGGATGTGTGCTTGTTTTAAAAATGGGCGAAGAGTTTTATGGTGTTACTCTATTTAAAAGTAACTTATTCAGGGGAAAATGGGGATAGTTTGAGGGTGAGTGGAAACAAGAAAGGGAAGGAAACTTATGTGCCCGGAGAGAGTCGTTTTCTTCGCAGCCCTTGGCAAGAATAAAATTTGTGGTCCAGTTTTTTTACGATTACTTCGAAAATACTGTGGTGATGCGGATTCGAGAAGGCTTTCGACAACTTAGTTTTTAGTATTATAGTAATGAATTTTGTTATATAACTTGGAAGGAAATTTAAATTTTAAGTATGAGCAGCATTGGCATGAGGAAACTGGTTGTGTGGTGGCTGGGGGCTGCAAGCGGGATGTAAATACATCGTGAGCGATGTAAAGGAATCCTTGAAAGGCGTTGGGGTTGATATGGCCGTAAATGTGGGGATCACATTCATTCAAAAACTTCGCCAAGGATCCCCGAGAGGTTTTGTCTGGCTGCATACATGTAACTTGGAGATGGCTTTCTTGGGTAAGCTTCAAGTAGTCTAGCAGTGTTTTTTTGCTGCGCGATTGTATTTTTCTGCTTTGTACAAGATAAGATTGTATTTTTTTGGTTTTCACACTTATCTTGGTGTGGTATCGCATGTCAAGTCTATCAACACTGCCAAGTGAATCGTATAATAGGAAATTAATAAAAATACAATCATGTAAGTATTTTGACTATAAGCAAAATAAATCTATATTTAATAGAAAAACTAGAATCCTACATTTCATTTCATATCCTTTAGTTTTAAATAAATTTGAATAAACTCTCATGTTTAAATTTTAAACTTTAATAGAGGATTCTCCATTGCATTATTGAAAATGTGAGTATTAAATAAACGAAATGAAGTTTGTTAGTACTAAGAAGATAAGTTAAAAAAGCGTTTTAGTAGTTTTAAATAATTGAAATGTTGATGAACTGATAAGTTGGAAATGGTATGCATATGTAATGATAACCTCCAATATTACTTGAAAAAACAATATTATAAGAGACAAAACAATATTATGTGTACTTTAGCTAAATATAGACCTAAGAAAAAATCCCAAAATAACCTTCCGATTATCATACTAATGTAGAATCATAATTATATGGATGAAGGAGTCTCTGACTTGCTTTACCCTAGGAATATTTCCCTTAAGAATGTCTATAACATCCATTCCATCTCTCCTCAACCTAAAGGATGATATTTCTTTCCCTTGAGATATTATAAGGATTTTCCCAACCTCTCGTCATGGAAGAGTTATGAGAGAATTGTAGACACTAAAACTTGGTAGTTTGTCCTTGTGCAATACCATGTTTGACCATGTATCTTGTTAAGACAAATGCTCACATTTGTAATCTAATCTCCTCATCTCTATAGCCATTCCAATACTTACTTATCTTTACACTATTGTTTATCATCAATTAGGGTAATATTATTTCATCAAAGCAACATAAAACATATGATATTCATGACACAATTTATTGTATTTATCTTTCTCTCACTTGTCTTAAAACATATAGCCCCTATCCTAAACCATACATGTCCTTTTTATCTTGAATAAAGTCCATACGGTCCTTCACTTTTCAATTTCCAATTCCATAATCTCTAGTGCGAGAATTTGTAGCTCCATATTTACCTATTCCATTTTCTTGCACACCCAAATTGTTTTGAATCATTATAAATGACTAATTCTATCTCTCCTCTTGTGAATATCAACTAGATTCTTATTATTTATCAATCATTTTTATCATTTAAATTTTTAATGAATTATTATGGTAATGTATAATCAATGTTGAAATTGAATTAGATCATAATAGTTTGCATGTTCTTAGCTCTTACATCCTCCTTAGTTTTATATAATAATATTCTAAAGAATAACTAGGGTGTAAAAATTTTGTGAACACGACTCTTTCATTTACTCTTTTCTCAAACCCTACTATCCTAGGATTTCTCCTTTTGACCTCACTTCACTTGATCATGGTACGTCATGGATCCCTCTCGAGGACCCATTGTATCCATTAAAGGGTATCTTTGTATTCACCGGCTATCAAAACCACTTTCACAATTAATAGAATCTAATTAAATTCATCTTAGTGCTTGACCTAAAAATAATTGACCTTTATGTTCAATGTTGTCAACGCATTATTCTAACCATTTCCTTCATTCATTAATATCTCTCCCCACAAGATAACATTAGTTATGATCTTTTGTTATATGTTTAATTTAATATACATACTATTTTGATCAAGCGGACCCTCGTGGATAATGACTCGGGCATTAATATTTGAAACCTATGATTTTTAAAAACTTCATAGTTTCATCTTCCAATCTTACCCTATCTACCACGCACACCAAGGAGTTGATAATACCCTACATCATGTACGTAGATAAATTGCATTACCTATTACCATGAGAATGTGAAATCTTGATACCATGTTTCATGTCATACCTAATCATCTTAATTACAATATTATTCTAAGTCATCCTTGGATCCATGATCAAACATTGTAACCTCTCTACCCTGCATGATTTTATCAAGTATTATTAACGAAGGATGTGTCTACACTATTACGACTAATATGATCCATTGAGGGATCATTTACTTACTACCCATGAAAATTTATCTATTCCTTGTGTATAATCCATCTCATCTCTAAGGTTGATAAAATACATCACACTCACAACTTCTCCTTAGCATCAATATGGAATAGGATATTGATACTTACTATACTGAGGATTTACAAAACAAGAATTTGGTCACTTTTAGGAAGGAATCCTCATACCTATATTAACATGTACCTAATCCTCTCACAAAGGTCTTAGTTATACTACATGTCCATTATGAAAGGTTTTAGAATGCATAGTTGGATTTCTTGTCATATTCAAATTATGGGGTGGTAAAGTTACTACTAAATATCGCATGTCAAGTCCATGAACACTACCAGTGAATCGTATATCTGAAACTAATAAGAATCTAATAATGTAAGTATTTTGACTATAAGTAAAATAAATCTAGATATAATTGAGAAAACTAGAATCCTACATTTCATTTCATATCCTTTAGTTTTGTATAAAATTTGAATAAAATCTCATGTTTAGGGTTGATTCTTTGAAAGAGGATTGTCGATTGATTTCTGAAAAATGCGAATATTAAATAAACAAAAAGAAGTTTGTTAGTACCAAGAAGATAGTTTTTTAAAAAAATAGTTTTAAATAATTGAAATGTTGATGGTGATAAGTTGGGAATGGTATGTATATGTAATGGTAAACTCCAACATTACTTGACAAAACAATATTATGTTTACTTTAGATAAATATAGATCTAAGAAAAATTCCAAAATAACCTTCCAATTATCATTCAAACCTAGAATCATAATTATATGGATGAAGGGGTCTTTGAATTCCTTTACCCTAGGAATATTTCCCATAAGAACATCTATAACATCCACTTAATCTCTCCTCGACCTAAAGGATGATATTTCTTTCCCCAAGGATATTATAACTTTTTTCCCAACCTCTAATCATGGAAGAGTTATGAGATGATTGTAGACACTAAAACTTGATAAATTGTCGTTGTCTGATGCCAAGTTTGACCATGTATCCTTGTTAAGAAAAATGATCACATTAAGTAATGTAATCTCATCATCTCTATAGACATTCCAAAAATTACTTATGTTTACACTATGCTCTATCATCAAGTACAATAATATTATTTCATCAAAGCAACATAAAACATATGATATTCATGACACAATTTTCTTAAAATATATAGCCCCTATCATAGACCATACATCTCCTTTTTATACTTTATAAAGTCCATACGGTCCTACATCTTTTCAATTTCTAGTTTTATAATCTCTAGTGCAAAATTTCTAGCTCAATATCTACCTATTACATTTTCTTGTGTACTTTGATTTCATGTCATATTCAAATAATGGGGTTGTAAATTTACTCTTAAATATTGCATGTCAAGTCCATCAACACCTTTGCCAAGTGAATCACATAATATGAAATTAATAAGAATATGATGATGTAGGTATTTTGACTATACGAAAAATATATCTAGACATAATAGAAATAACTAGAATCCTACATTTCATTTCATATCCTTTAGTTTTGTATAAATAGGAATAAAATACCATGTTTAAATTTGGTACTTTAATAGAGGATTCTCCATTGAATTTCTAAAAATGTTAATATTAAATAAACAAAAATAAGTTTGTTAGTACGAAGAATATAGTTTAAAAAAGATTTTATACTTTTTAAATAATAGAAATGTTGATGAACTTATAAGGTGGGAATGGTATGCATATGTAATTGTAAACTCTAGTATTTATTGAAAAAACAATATTATAAGGGAAAAACTAATATTATGTGTACTTTAGATAAATATAGACCTAACAAAAAATCCCAAAATAACCTTCCAATTATCATGAAAACCTAGAATCATAATTATATGGATGAAGGAGTCTCGACTTGCTTTACCCTAGAAATATTTCCCATAAGAACATCAATAACATCCATTCATTATCTCCTCGACCTAAAGGATGATATTTCTTTCCCCAGAGATATTATAAGGATTTTTCCCAACCTCTCATCATGGAAGAGTTATGAAAGAATTGTAGACACTAAAATTTGGTAATTTTTCCTTGTGCAATGCCAATTTTGACCATATATCCTTACTAAGACAAATTCCCATGTTCGTGATCTAATCTCCTCGTCTCTATAGCCATTCCAAAATTAACTTATCTTGAAACTATGCTTTACCATCAACTACGTTTATATTATTTTATCAAAGAAAGATAAAACATATGATATCCATGACACAATATTCAGTATTAATGTTTCTCACACTTTTCTTAAAACATATAGCCCCTATCCTAGACCATACATCTCCTTTTTATACAAAATATAATCCATACGGTCCTTCACCTTTTCAATTTCTAGTTCCATAATCTCTAGTGCAAAATTTGTAACTCCATATCTACCTATTACATTTTGTTACACACCCATATCATTCTTGAATCATCCTGATTTACTAATTCAATCTCTCCTCTTGTGAATATGAACTAGATTCTCATTATTTATCAATGATTTTTCTCATTTCAAGTTGTAATGCATTATTATGGTCATGTATAATCGAGGTTGAAATTTAATTAGATCATAGTAGTCTACATGTTGCTAGCTCTTACATCCTTCTTAGTTGTTATATAATAATATTATAAACTATACCTAGGGTGTAAACATTTTGTTAGCATGACTCTTGAATTGACTCATTTTCTCAAACCCTACTACCGTCGATTTCTCCTTTTGACCTCACTTTGATTGATTGTGGTAGATCATGGATCCCTTTCGAGGACCCATTGTATCGTTTAGAGAGTATCTTTGTATTCACCATGACTATCAAAAACAACTTTCACAATTAATAGAATATAACTCAATTCATCATAGTGCAACTTGAAAATAACTAAACTTTATGTTTGATGTTGTCAATCCTATGATTGTAACCATGTCCTTCATCCTCTAATTTCTCTTCCCACAAGATATCGTTATTAATGTTATTTTGTTATATGTTGAATTTAACATACATACTCTTTTGATCGAGCGGACCCTCGTCCATAATGGCTCAGAGCCTTAATATTTGTAACATATCCTTTTGCATAACTTCATACTTTCACTTCCAATCTTACACTATCTACCATGCACACGAAGGAGTTGATAATACCCTACATCATGTACCTATATAAATCACATTACCTATTACCATGAGAATGTGCACTCTTGATACCATGTGTCATGTCATGCCTAATAATCTTAGTTCTGACAGTATTCTAAGTCATATTTCAATCAATGACACACACATTGTACCCTCTACCCTTCATACTTATCTCAAGTACTATTACCAAGGATGTGTCTACACTATTGTGACTATTACGAATCCATTTAGACATTGTGTAACTACTACATATGACAATTTTTCCATTCCTTGTTTATAATCTAGCCCATCTCAGAGGTTAATAAGGTGTATCACACTACCAACTTCTCCTTACAAAAATATGGAATAGGCTATTAATACTTAGTATATAAGGGATTTACAAAACAAGGATTCAGTCACTTTTAGTAAGGAATCCTCATACCTATTTTAACTCCTACATAATCCTCTCACCAAGGTCTTAGTTATACTACATGGTAATTATATGCACCAACATTGGTCATGAACATTTCTACCAATGTTGAAGACTCCATCTCGGGAAGCTAAAATAGTAAGGTTTCCCATATAACATTTATTATGATCATCTACCATAATCTCAACAATGATAGTGCATCTCCCAACACTCATACCTTGGCCAAATTCCCAAATACGGAGGACCTTCTTGAATACTTGAGTGCTTATGAGGATATTTCTTCTTTATTTAATAATAATATGTTTCTGACATGTTGTATTCACATGCATAGTTTAGGGAGTTTAATACATATAATATATCAAAATATACCCATGACATTATTCATACATGTCCTTATATAGAAGACTATCCTATGTTACTCAATGAAGAGACTACGTCATTCAACTTTGGAAATAACATTGACTCTCGACTTATTTTCTGGAATATTTTGTTAGTACTCAAGAATGATAGGACCTTGAATAAGGATTACATGAATTTTATAATTTCTTCATGTGGAACAACTGATATATCCCTTGTATTGAGACATTTGTGTGTATGCATAACATCATATTACGAAAAAAAGCTAAACCTTGGAAAATGCATTTTTAATATGTATGTCTATGTGGATTGGTTGGATAAGAATGAAATGAAAAAATCCTTGATATTGGCTTTATCCACGTTGTGGATTACCCATAATGGGTTTATAATATAGCCTCATTCTCTAAAAAAATGGTTATATTTGATGTAATATTGACTTTTGTGATTTAAATAAGGATTTCCCCAATCATAGCTTTCCACTTCCCCATATAGATATGATTGTGGAATCCACCATTGAATTCTGACATGTTATATTTCATTATTTTTGCATGATACAATCAAATAAAAAATTAACCATGTTGATCAAGAACAAACATCTTTGACTACCCATTGGGCACATTTTTCAATACGGTTATGCCCTTTGGATTAAATAATTATGGTGAAGTTATCAATAGGTTGCGACACACATATTTCATGATTATATCCATAAAATTATAGAATATTGTGTTGAATATTTACTAGCCAAATCTATCCATCATCAATATCATGTAGGTAATGTAGTTCTCACTCCTCTTTGACACTTTTTCATTATGTTAGTATTACTTTTGGACTGATACTTAGACATTTTGATTATGATACATTGATTAGTAGATGATAGAATATTCATATATTTGGACTATTGACATGTTGTGATTCAAATTTTGATTATGATACACTAGATGACATTGGTAGACAATTCAATATATGTTGATTTGCACTATTTGGATTTTATACTAACACGTTATACTCTAGATGTTCTGAGTAGAATTATAATCTCATGGATGTTAGAATCAAATTATTTGATATGTTGATACATGATAGAATTACTTAATTTTGGATGATGATTATTAGATTTATGTAGATGTATAATTTCTGATGTTGTTGATGCTTCCGTGAGGCCGAGAGGTATTTTCTTTTTGTTAGAGGGATATTTTATCACATACATTGAAATGGGATAGGGAATAACCATGGAAAGATGTCGTTTGTTGTGTAACATGGACAAATTTGACAACGGTTTGTTATATTTATGTGGTGTTTTTTCATGCATACTTAGGAGGTTTTGTCGGAGGAATGATGAAGATCTGGAGGGAATCCGTGAGCATCAAAATGTTGCACTCAACCACAAAATGATGTAGCTTCAAGATCAAAGCAAGAAATCACCCATGAGAGAAATGTGCATGCATTAAGGGAAAATGGCTCAAATCCCATACTCCATTCCATTCCATTCCATTCCATTGCTCAAGATGAAAGGGTGTACATATAGTAGTGGGGTGTGTAACTCCCCCACAAATGTAGCCGTCGAGGTGGGAGTTACATTCCCGGAATAGCCGGTCAAATGTAACTCCTATGATGCTCTATGATGCGTGTAAGGCCATAATGACACCCTAGGACACCTAAGCATGGTGAATCACCTATGTGGAGGAATCCCATGTACTTAAAATATATACATGGTAAATATCCTACACCAACACCCCCCGAAGCATAGCTTAGGTGGACACATAGATGAAAACAAGGAGAAGTGGGTCCCAACAACAAGCCTAATGAGGTACCCACATACAAGAAACTCTCAAAAGTGGAGTAAAAGGAGAAAACCCAGTGGGAAAAACTCCCCCCAAAAGAGAGACAAGTCCACTCTCTAATCTAAGAAAGATGCCAAAGATGGGTCCCGGCCACAGACAGAGCCTATAAAGGTACCCATGTACAAAGAGGAAATCTCTTAGAAAGAAGAAGAAGAGAGAAGAAGAGGGAGATGAGAGGAATGCAGAAGATGCCATGGACGGATCTGAACTCTACAGCTCTAGGAGGTCTCCCAAAAGAATGTTGATCATGAGATCCTCGACTCTGGGTGAACAAGATCCATCCACACCCCGAGCGTGTGCCTTCCCTTAGGAAGGACATAAATGACGTGTTGGAAGTCTCCCACTCCATGAAAGAAAACCAAAGGTAGCAACACGAAGAACTCTAAGTCTGGTCCACAAAAGTGTGACATAGGTCTAGCAAGTGAGTGCGAAGGAACCAAAGGTAATGTCACAAGTGTAGAACTATCAGAGTATGAAGGGTGAACACCTGTAGAAGGATGTCCAACTGATGTGAAGGAAAAAACATCCCCACAATAGAAAATGGATCCACAAGCAAGGGTGGATCAATGAAGGTCTCCGAGAAAAGTGGAAGTGGTAAGAGTCCCATAAGGGGCACTCCCAATGCGAGATGATGAACTCCTCTGAAATACCTATAGATGGATGAGGAACCTATAGTACATCACAAGTGTACTCTACGAAAAGACGACTAAGGTCAGGCAGATACTTGTCCCAATGAGGGGGCTCAACAAACAGAAGAGCGATGTCAGATAGGTATGAGTCATCCAATGAAGGTAAAGGAGTGAAAGGGGCCTCACACAATAAAGGTGGAAAAGAGGTGGGTGTGATGAATGTATGAGACTAAATAGGAGACTACTCGATATCTGATGAGATGTGGGATGTGTCAACACTCTCTAGAATAGTGAGAGAAGGAGAAGAGTCCTTTATAGTACTCTTGACATCAAAACTGGGTGCACAATCCTCATCATCAAGTAGAACCAAGTAAGTCTGTGTTAGTGGAACTATCATCACACAAAGAAATAGAGGAGACAACTAAATCAGCAACAACAATGAATGGCGAGTCATATGTGAAGGTTCTCCATAGAGGGACTGAAGAATGCTCTAGACATGGTGGGGTGGATCTGAGTCTGCCACGTGAAACCAAAGAGATCTAGAGACATGCATCATCATGTGACCAAAAACATGGTCGCAAGTGTCGAGAAAGTCCTCAAGACAATGATGATTAGTGGGTGCAGAATCGGCCCAAGTAAGAAGGGTGAAAGACCCTCATGGGTGAAGTAATGTTCCATGGAAGCACACCAAGCTGAATAGTTCTCTCTCCCAATAAGAAGTGGCGGAGGCTGTAAAGTGATCCTATGACACTCAAGTCTAGAAAGAGCACCCTCCATGATGCAGAATCAAAAGTGCAAGGTGCACAAATGCAAGACGTCAGACTCGGCCGATAATGTGTCTGCGTGTAAAAACCCAAGAGTACTAGTGAACCCCCAGAATGTGGAACTTTATAAAGTAGTGCATTTACAAAACTGAAAATTTCATCATGTAATGTGTGAAAAATCATGCAACTTTGACTAAAGAAGTGCTCAAAACCGAGAATGAGTCAAAATTTATAGCAAGAAAATGATTCCCACAACTGATGGAAAATGCCAATAAGCTTTGCAAACTGATTAAAAAAGTGCCTAAAATGGGTGCAAAGGGTGTCGTGTGGGTACTCATTAGAAATGGCATCAAATTTCGGGAGCGGTTTGTTTTTATTGCAGGTGGAATTATCCTCCTACCTACTCCAGACCTCACCCTCCATCTTCGACACACGAATGAAGGACATAATATACAAGCAAAATAAAGCCTTAAAATTATTACAATGCCATAATAAGATTTTTTTGCCTTAAAACATTAAAAATAGGTTGTTTTAACCACCAAACAAGTTCTAAAAGGGATGCATGGGGGCCCACATTACCAAGCCAGGTGGTGGAAGTTGACTGAGCCAGGGGTCTTTGCCGGGTGCTAGTGCTACAAGTCGAGTGGAGCTTGGAGCCGTGGAGCCACTAAAGCTGGGTTGTTTTGCCTAACCATTGAGAAAAGATTTGAAGCAGATCGAAGAGATGTGCAACATGGATTCCCTAAAGTTTTGTAATGATCGAGTGAATTCCAGGAAAGGATTCCCAAGCGAACCACGAGTTAACGGTGGGTGGAGCTCTAAACACGCAGCAGGAGGAGAATATGGTAGGTATGACCATGTGAAGGGGTCCCCTCCAGTCAGGTTTGAAATGGCTTGAGCACAGTGAAACGGTCGACAGGATAAGATTCCACAGTTGTTGATACCAAAAGTTGAATGACAAAACATGGAAGAGTGCAAATATCATGCGAACATAGCAGGATGGATGTTTAACGGAGGAGCCAAGCACTCCAAACCAGTGAGTAATGAAGCCAAGGTAGCACGAGACAACAATAATGTCGGAGCCAAAATACGCGGCACTAGTTGATCATTCCAAGGAGAGACAACTCAAAAAATGGAACACAAGGTGAGATATCAATGAGCCGGTGCACTATCGATGAGTAGAACCACTTTAAGGCGGGATGAAAAAACTAGTGTAATGCAAGTTTGAACCAAACCAATGTGGAGTTGAAGTGCCAAGTAACGTGGGTTAGTGTAAAATGTGTTGAGAGTATCAAGACCAATGGTGAACAAGGCATGAGCAATGCAAAGAATGTACATGAAACACTAGTGCAGATGTCAATACATCCATGCATAAGGAAGTCTCAAGCTAGCGACCAAAAAAAAAAACCCAAGCTGGATGCCAATACGATGAGAAATGAAGAGTATGAGACATGAGTCGAGGTCTATTTAACAAAACAAAAGTCGAGGATGATAGCACCAATAACCAATGCAAGAGCAACCTGATTAGAGTCAACAACCAAAGAAGGTTAGTGAAATGAGTTACTGAAGACCAAAGCATGGAGAGCAACAAACAATGCCCAAGCCAACATTGAACATGTAGTAGCCTAGTGCACGAGCCAATGGAACAAGCAGAAGTTCGTAAATGAACACAACACGAGCTAGGATAGCAAGGGGAGATAGCACCCAAATGGTCAAAGACCCTTTTAAAAAACTTAAACAACTTTGGTAGGAAAGTTAATCACGAAACCTCAAAACCTACATATTAAGACTACATCAAGACATGAGACCCCTAAAAATGCAAGTAGAGCACATGCGAATGAGAACTTGCACATGAAACTACGAGGCGGTGAGTAGTAAGCAACTATTGTGAGCAACACGATTCTAATCCCCGAGCTCTGATACCATGTCGGAGGAATGACGAATATCTGGAGGGAATCCATGAGCATCAAAACATTGCACTCAACTGCAAAATGATGTAGCTTCAAGATCGAAGCAAGAAATCACCCATGAGAGCAATGTGCATGCATTAAGGGAAAAATGGCTCAAATCCCATACTCCATTCCATTCCATTGCTCAAGATGAAAGGTGTACATATAGTAGTGGGGTGTGTAACTCCCCCACAAATGTAGCCATCAAGAGGTGGGAGTTACATTCCTAGAATAGCTGGTCAAATGTAACTCCTATGACGCTCTATGATGCGTGTAAGGCCATAATGACACCCTAGGACACCTAAGCATGGTGAATCACCTATGTGGAGGAATCCCATGTACTTAAAATATATACATGGTAAATATCCTACACCAAGCTGTTTCCCCATGGGGGTGAATGTACAATGGAAAAGTCCAAGCGAGCATGGGAATCTACAAGTAACTCTTCCTTACACACGACCTCCCGAGGTCGTGTCGAGAGACAGCCGGTGGGGATGGAATATACTTGTGGCGCGAGACAAACTAGTTAGTTAATATTATGTCTTTGATGCGCACTAATGGAATCTGCGAATCTAAGGCAAAGAAGGCCCTCCTAACCTGAACTGGCGTGATAGATCGTTCGACGAGGATGACTGCTCGAAGGCTCCAATCAATATCGAGCTCTGGCATGATCGATCTATAGGTTGTGGAATACGTGGAAAATGACCTGTGGGTGCTTCATAGATATCTCCTTGATAGGGTCATAAAAAAATGGATGATGGATGTATGGTGGATTCTATGGGCGATTCTCTGGTCTAGTCCAGAAATCCTTAGCTTGATTAGCTACTACGTCTAGTGAGGATAGTTGTGCGATAATGATTGGTGGAAGTGGAGAGGATCTAAATACTAATGTGCATAAACTAGCATCAATTTCTGATTGACCTATGGGCCCATTGGGTTGTGGGACATGTGGATCATAACCGTAGGTTCGTGGTTGTTGTGGGCCTCCTATGGTCATGTGCAAAATCAATCCCTAATCCCTAATATCCAATAGTTGTATGCCTTTTCGGCCTCTATGTTTAGAGCTAAAAGTTGTGCAATCTTCTCAGAGTACCTTACGGGCTTTTTGTAGCTTGAATTCTTAAGCTAGTGTCATGTAAATGAGAATGTCTCCTAGCGTATGGTGTTGGGGACCAAAGGATCACAACTGAACGTTTGCTCTTTTTCAAGCCCTTCTACAATCATGCGGATATTTATTTAGGGCAATCTGTGGTTTGGCTGGTTTGACCAAAACGTATGCGCTTTATCGTCTTCTATGTTTAATCCTCTTAACTGTGAGCTGATTTCTTGTAGGTTTGTTGTTGTTCGGAAGACCTAAATTATGAGATTTTTGTCTATGTCAATTATTCTTGCAACAAGATTGGGTTGACACACGATTGGCTCGAATATGTATTCTCTAGGCTCCACAGGTCCCGTGATTGTCATACAAAAGAAATAATATAAATCTAACCAAAGAAAAGTAAACCGATTATGTAAAGTATATCCACAGCATAAATAGATTCTCTATCTTTGGATTTTTGACAGAGTATTTAAAAAAATTAAGATAACAATTATTTAATAGAATTGAAAGAGCAATTATTTAATATCTAGAAAATGACAACTAAGCTAATAACAAAATTTAAAACAAACAAAGTAGCCGAGTGTAGCTACCTACTTGTGCAGTTGTGAATCTATTATGAATAACCAAATAACTGATCTAATCTATTTGAAAGACCCCGATCTTACCTCAGAAGTGAGGAATGAATCATAGTTTCTCAAAAACTATCAATCCCCACAACTTCCCCGGCAATATCGAAAGTGAGATTAACTGAAATGAAATGATTCACTACTCTATTTGATATGTTTTAACTAGAAATTTGATAGCTTGAACCTGGATTTTGTAGAACAAGTGGCGAATCCAATTGTGTGTGGCTTTGTCCCCTCAGTGTGGTCTCCTTATTCCTTCGTGCTCACGTGAATCTAGAAAAGCATGTAATGCTAGCATCAACAAAAGTAGGTATTGGAACAATGACAACTTTGGATGTAGACTGAATACAATGCGAGTAGGAGAGGGATAGCACAAGAGAATAGAGCTTGGCTTATGCAATTCCTAGTGGGATTTATTGCAAGTCATACAACACAAAACATCCAGAACTGAAACTATCCTTCTTGATGAACAAAACCTGCAACTCTAATGGCTTCAGACTAAAAATGAAACTATCCTACCTTAATTGATTGTATGAAATAGTAATGACACTAGAAAAAGAAGATCATGTGGCTTCTAAATAGCAAAATAAGACTAACTATGCATGCAACAAATGAAAACTATTGAATTCCTAAGCAAGAACTGAAAGACTAAACTATTGAAATGAGAGGATGAGAGGCAGTTTTGAGGGGCCAATTTTATTTTTAATCAAACCAAATTATTTATAGAATTCCCATTCACCCAAAGGTAACTCCAACTAGGACTCTTTTACTATAAACAATGAAGAAACACTATTCCAGGGAACCAAAATCATAAATACAAGCAAAAACGGATGAGAAAGATGGTAAAAGTTGAAAATTTACGCGATTCGTGATTAAAAAAGCGTGTTGGAAAATGCGTGAAGGACCACCGCCTTACTGAGTAGGGGGTTGGTTACTGAGACCGCGCCCTACCTGGGCGGCGGTCACGAGACCGCCACCCAGACAGGGCGGCGGTTTCGTCACTGAAGACAAAATACAAAGGAAAAGAGGGGGAAAGAGTAAAACAGAGCATGTAGAGGCTAAGTGGGGCATGCGGGATGTTAACATACACTTGGAGAGATTTTCCAGATCCCAAACACCTTGCGAGGAGACTGTATCATCATTGGGGCATGTGTAACATCGTTACAGCAGCACATTTTGGGTATGTACATATTGCCCCCTCGGAGAAGCATTTTAGCCATGAAGAGGCATAAAACGGTGGGTCCGAGTATGGTGGTCCTAAAATGGGAAATTAGAAATTATACCTGACACGTTCGTGTGTCGAAATGATGCCATCCAAAATTCTCACTACCTTAAAATGAAAAGAAGACTCAAGTGCAGATAGATAAAATAAGCCGAAAAATAAATACTAAAATAATATGAAGTGAGGACTTACCATTTGTGCGGGGATAAGAACTTACCTCCGTCGGTGCTCCAAACCTGTGAAAAGGGGCATCCAAGACGAGTCAAAATGCTATATATATAAAAATGGGCCCATTTTCCTATTCATTTACTGCGTGTTGATTTGATTGATTTTGAGCTCTGGGACCCATGGTGACGGTTTTGATGAGATTATAGTCGAAACATTCATGACGAGATAATGATCATGCCTCCTGAGCGGAACATCAACCCGAGATCTCAGGTTAGTTCTTCTCGATTTACCGTTTTATACCTAAAATGTAAAAATGATGAAATCTTCGCCATGGGGGGGTAATTTTTGAAATTTTTAGTTTTAAATGTGTCCTTAGGGGGATGCCTAATGGGTAGGCTCTCATTTTAGTCAAAATGGTCATTTTTGTGTTTTTGAGTGTTTTTTAGGGCACGTGACCCATTTGAAAATGCGGGACACGATTGCCCGGCTGAAGCGAGGCGGCGATTACGGGACCACCGCCCTTCAAAGTGGTGGTTACGGAGCCGCCCTACTCAGGGCGGTGGTCCTTTACAAAACACTAAAATAACATTGTTTTGAACCCATTTTTGCATTTTTAGTATTCTCATATGTTTTAATGATTTTTCCCAATGTGATTTTGGTACTAACTTACTCTTTTTTTGCGTGTTTTTGTGTGTTTTGCAGAAGAAGGAAGAGTACATCAGATGGAGCTATGAGAGAGAGTGTGATTGGCTTCTAGCAGTGTTGGATGCACTTTCTTAGGCCGAGCAGGATACTCTTCAGAGGGTGACATATTACGTATATCACGGGTTCCTCATGTCGCACCTTCTAGTCACATACTATGTGACCTGTTTTCATATTGGGATGCTGATCGAACACTTTCTGATTTCCAGGAGTTAGGGGTGAGTGGACTATCACCTTAGAGGATTTCTACTACATCTTGGGAGTCCCGATCATCGAGGATGGCTTACAATTGAGACAGTGAGGTTGCGGGCTCAGATAGCTCAGTGGGCTACATATATGGGAGACACAGTTGTCTCCACTGGTTCGAAGAAGGGGGTGAGGGTCTTCCATTCCTAGCTTGCCTATCCCTTTGATTTTCAGGCCATTATGGGGATCCTTGCCTTGATATTGATTGGGGACAAGGGAGGGGACTCCTTACTCTACTATTGGTCCTCTATTATTACACAGAATGAGGCACATCACCAAATTTATGCTTGGGAGCCGATATACTTGGGACCACCTACCACAACCTATACAGGGTGGTCCGCTTACAGGGATAGTATTTGAGCCATCTAACCTTGGTTATGAGCTGGGTCTATGAGCGTATCATCCCCTATGGGAGAGGCGTAGAGGTGGCGGATCCCGGAGCCGTGAGGGTAGCCAGATGGACAGAGATGTCGGTGCTTAGAGCACCCCACTAGCTGTGATTATTTCCGACTGCGATGATATGGAGGCCACACCTTATCAAGCCATGGTAGGGTTATGGGGTGAGGAGACCCTCACTTTGATTTCCTACTCTACTATAGGGCAGCTTGTGGACAGGACGGGGAAGGTAGAGACACACCCTTTTGATCGAGTGCCTCAGCAGTTTGGCCTTTCCTACATTGGTATGCTTCCCCCAGTGGTGCCAGTGTTCAGATCAGTTCGGGAGGCTAGGGGAGGTCCTAGAGGCCGGGGTTGGACTGTTGTTACTCCTGGCATCCCTATTGTAGCTAGGTGGGTGGTACATGCCCGAGAGAGAGTCGGTGCTCCTTAGGCACCTTTACTTCAGATTGTCACCGGTCCTGCCCATAGCAGTGATGACCCTATTGATATAGACTCCGAGTCTGAGGAGTTCACAGGGGGAGAGACAAAGGAGGAGACCGAGGACATGGAGGTCAGTGAGTCGGTGGAGAGGAGGATAGCGATCCCGAGTGGCATGACACTCAGGAGATCTTACAGGCCAAGAGGGCAGAGCAGAGTGCGAGAGAGGGTGACTCTAGTCTCAGAGGAGTTTCCCTCTCAGGACCTAGGTGGGGAGGATGAGTCTGTAGTAGGACGCTATGTTTCCCTAGACACAGGAGGAGGACATCAGTTAGTGGTAGCATCTGTGGCAGGCGCTGATCCTAGGGATCCCTCTTGGAGGCCGGAGATCCGAGTGAGTTGTCACTCTTCTTTTAATATTTGTTTTTAGCTAGGATTGCCTTAGTTTCTATCTCTCCTTTTTTATTTTTTGTTTTTATCTTTTGATTATTTCTAACTTGTCTTCTCCTTTGCTTGTAGAGACTACTGATGAGTGGCGAGACTTGATTCACTGGGTATGTACTGATACCCTGATGCTCCCCATGGAGAAGACTCGCACCAAGTGAGTTGTCGGTGGATGCGGGGAGCCTTCAGTAGCTGGTAGGCATAGTGATGTCTTTGCCCCTATCTGGCATGTGGCCAAGATGGTGACTTCCCTCTATACCGAGTTAGCCGGGTATAGGACTACAGAGCGCCTGATGAGGAGCTGCTCTCATAGCGAGGCTACAGACTATTGTTCGAGACCGTGAGCCCTCAATGCACTCAGAGCGCCGGCGTAGCCGAGTCCTAGATGTGGTCATGCACCTTCTAAGGGATCTCATAGGGGTTGAGCGGCCACTTGGCTATTTTTGTAGTGAATCTGTTATATTTTTATATGATCATTTTTATTTTCCAGGCTCATTGAGTGTTTTGACCATGCCTAGCACATGATGGCATTGTACATAAAACTTGATTATATATATATATATATACTTCTTTTTGGACCAGACTCTTGGTGTCTAGGATTTTGTGATTCATTTCCACATGTATATTAGATGCTTATTAGAATTCTTGTTTTTATATGTTTTTCGAATGTATGCAATGGAGAACAAATGATACAAATGCTTTCTTCCTTTTTGTATTTCGTGATGCTGATGTATGATAATGTAGACACAATGTGATCTTGAACTTTAGTTTCTATAAGCAATTTTCAGTACTTCATATTTGTTTTGACAAAATGTGATGATAAATTGATATGATGCAGATGAACTTGCCCCACTCCTAACTCCACGCAACTAGTAAGATGCGAGGGCTCACCACCGAGAGCTAGAAAGGGCACAAGTTGTGAGGAGTGTTGAAATGATAATGATGGGAGATAGACAAAGAGTTGGTGGAACCAAATTAGGACACTACAAACCTACCCTACTCAAGTGACTCCATAGTTTAGAATGCGACTTGCTTTGCAGTTTATCTAGACTTAGATCCGTAGATGGCCACTTGGTTGACAAAATCTAGTTTTCAAGGTTTTGGACTCTCTTGGAATTTTGGACATCTGATTCATTTGTTTTTGACTCAAGATTTCAAAGGTTTATTTGAACTATTTGCTTATGACCTTCAACATTACTTATCAAGAGGACCCCCTACACCTTGCCCCATGCTACTAGTAAGAAGCATGGGCTTATCACCATGGACAAGGTATAGGTGAGTAAGGGCATTCCCATCCTTTCCCAACCCTACGTCACTAGTAAGAGATGCAAGTTCATCACTGAAGGTTGGTAGGGCAAGGAAATGTGTAAAAGTAAAATTTTCTGTTTGATCTATTAATCGACTTATTTATTTGAGCAAAATGTCAGTATGTTCTTATTTCTAAAGAGATCTATATACGGGATAGATGTGACACCATGAAGGTTCTAGAAACGAGACCATAAGCAAGACACCTATCCTAGGAAGAAACAAAAGTGAGAACAAGCATGCAGGCCTTGGTATGGCTACCATTAAGACTTTGTCATATCTAGCTTTAATTGATGACATGATTAAAACAGTTGATGATGTTATGAAAATGAAGAAGTATGATTTGAATGCTTATGCCAATACCATCAGAAGTTTGTAATGAATTGCTTAAGAATAAGTCCCTTGATCACCAAATTTTATGAAACGAGTGAACAAAATGAACCTATCTAAATGAAGATGCAATGTAGATATAATTATACAAATAGTGCCGATGCTTCATGCGTAAAACCGTTTAAGGTGCAAGGAATTGACAGTTTCATTGAATTCCTCGCCTTCCAGTGTACATAAGAGATACACACCATTTCGTAGTCCTTCATGACTCGATATGGGCCTAACCATTTGGGCCAGAATTTTCTTCCTTCACCGGTCTTCTTATCGATCCGGTTGTCTAGTCTTAAAACTAGATCTCCTTCATATATTTCTCGCTCATAGACCTTTTTGTTATACTACGGCACATCCAGTCAGCATAGACTCTATGCCATTGTTCAACGTTTAACCTTGGCCTCATCTAGGATTTCTAGTTGGGAGAGGCATGCCTCTCTATAAGCTTCCTCATCCAGAATCCCTTGTAGTGAGATGCGGAGACTGGGTATTTCAACCTCAAGTGGGAGAACTGCTTACTCGAATACCAATGAGAAAGGATTTGCTCCTGTTGGTGTTCTTATTGAGGTTCGGTGGGCCCACAAGGATGGCTATAACTTTAAATGCCAATCTTGTTTGTTTTCTTTTACGGTCTTGAGTAGAATAGCTTTCAATGTCTTGTTTTTTTCTTCAACTGGCCATTGGCTTGGGTAATATCTGGGAGGTCGTATGATGACGTTTATTTTAAATTTACTACATAGCTCATGAACCTCATTGTTCTTAAAGGACGTGCCATTATTTGAGATAATGATTTATGGGACACCATACCTATAAATGATCTGGTTTAAAATGAACTTGGTGATCACGGCACTGGGTACAGTGGTAAGAGGCATAGCCTCTACCCATTTGGTAAAATATTTGATGGCCATGATTATGAAGTTATGGCCATCCGTTGACGAGGGAGAGAATTTCCCTATCAAATCTAGGCCCCATGTAGAAAAGGGCCATGGAGTCACGATTGGTTGTAGAGCTTGTGCGGCATGTGAATCTCGTGGGAAAATTCTTGGCATTTATGGCATCTACGTATAAACTCTACTGTGTCGTGTTTGAGAGTGGGCCAAAAATATCCCATTTGATGTATTTTGCGAGTGGTGGCATGACCACCAAAGTGGCCTCCACATATTCCACTGTGAGATTTGTAGAGAATCTTCTTGGATTCTTCTGTGTCAACACACCTTAGAAGCATTCCATCGAAAGCCTTACGATAGAGCACTTGTTCTATAATAATGTATTTAGCTACGATAATGCGTAACCACCTTCTTTGTTGTGGTGTAGCACCTTCTGGATACGTATGGTCCATGATAAAATTGATAATATCAGTATACCAAGGACATTCAGAGATGGGAGGTCTGGTTTCGATGTAATATATGCATTCATCGGAAAATCCAGATCTACTAGATCACCTCCGTCTAATGGGTTGTTGGCTAACCAATCTGTAATGATTTGTCCCTTAACGAACTTCTGGTTTACAAAAGTTAATTTGAATTCACCCATTAAGGTTATAAAGCATCCAACCTTTTTAGACAAGGACCCTTGCGTGAGGAAAGTTCGTAAATGGTTTGTTTTTACAATGACCCTTGTTTCTTGATTTAGCATGTAATGTCTTAAGCGTTTGGTTACAAATACTATGGCAAGGAATTCTCATTCTGCCTGCGTATAACATGTTTCATAATCGAGCAATGTTCGGCTAATAGAATAAACCGTATGTTCTTATTTATCATTGTCTTCTTGAGCCAACATGCAGGCTAGCGAGACATCTATAGCTTGTGAATATAAGATCAAAGGATGATTTGGTCTAGGTGGCATTAACATGGGAGGAGATAGTAAGAAGTGTTTAACTGCTTTGAAGGCCTCATGGCATTCCTTTGTCCAAATAATGCAGCAATCCTTTTTCAACAAATTGTTGATCGGATGTACAACAAAACTTAAGTCCGAATGAATCTCCAGATTGCACTGAGCTTTCCAAGAAATGATCTAATGCCAGAGTCGTCTGATGGTGGGATCATCTCAAGAACAGCCCAGATTTTGGCTAGGTCTACATTGATCCCTCATGATGATATAATGTAACCTAGGAGTTTCCCTCTTGTCACACCAAATACACATTTTTCGGGTTTAGTGTGACTCCGTATTCGATCAAACGTGAAAGAATGATGTGAAGCACTTCGGTGATCACAACACTTCCTGGCCTTGGCCAACAAGTTGTCTACATAGGATTCCATGATTTTATGAATAAGATCATGAAATATGTATGTCATTACCTGCTGGTATGTAGCGCCAGCATTCTTGAGACCGAATGGCATAACAACATAGCAATAAGTTCCCCAAGGAGTTATAAACATGGTTTTGGCTTGGTCTTGTTCAGATATTCTGATTTGATTGTATCCCGAGAACCCATCCATGAGGGACAAAAGCTCAAATCTAGTTGTTGCATCAACAATGACATCAATGGATGGTAACGGGAAGTCGTCCTTGGGGCATGCCTTGTTAATGTCTCGAAATCTATGCAGATGCGTATCTTCCCATTCTTTTTTAGAACGGGGATGATATTAGATACCCACTGAGAGTAATCGACCGGTTTGATGAACCCTACCTGGAGAAGTTTCATTACTTCTTCCTTCACCATGAGAGCTACCTTGGGTTTCATTGGTCTCAATTTTTGTTTAATTGGCTTTGCATCTAATTTGGTGATGAGGTTATGTACCACAATGTGCGGTGTAATTCCCATCATTTCTTTATAATTAAATGCAAAATCCTTTTGATGTTCTTTGAGGATTCGATTGTGTATTTCTATTTCTTTTGGTGTTAATGAAGATCCTAGTTTCAAGATCTTTGGTTCTTCCTCCGTTTCATGTTAATATCAATCATTTCTTCGATTAAAGAAGCTGTTACCTTCTTTAAACTCGGGCGGCGGTGGAGATAGTTCGAGATCTTCTCCATTATCTACCACATATATGTCAAGTTCCTTTTATGGGGGAAGCTCTGCCATGGGATTTCCAAAGTAAGAAGATGAATGTGGGATTAAGGACAAATCTACCATGTGATGGGTGAGATGTAACTCTGCATAGGTGTTTAGGTAATCAAGAGTGGTTGTATCATTGTCAACGTGACCTAAGATAGTAGATGTATTCTTAGCTATGTGCGTTAGAAGAGGGTTTGTTGATGTTTTCTTTACTAATGGTTCAGTATGAAGGGATACCATGAAATGGGTGTCCTCTAACTCACTGTTTGGAGTGAAACGTGAAGCTGAGGTTGCTATCAAATCTGCAAGAAGGTTTTGTTCTCACAGGATTGCTTCAATTGATATGAAGTTAAATCCTTTGCTCAAATCTAATACTGTTGTTTTGTAGAGCTGTAAATGTTCAGCTCTAGTCTCATACACCTCAAAGACCTGGTTTTCTACTAATTGAGAGTCTCCTAACACTCTAATGTCATTAACACTAAGCCTTTTAGCTATGATGAGACCAAGGAGGAGGGCTTCATACTCAACGCCATTATTTGTACATTCAAAATTTAATTTAAAGGCAAATGGTAGGATCTTTCCCTCGGGAGAAGTAAAGATCACACCTGCCCCAACCCCATAATGACATCTAGCTCCATCAAAGTGGAGATTCCAATGTTTATTTGGGAAGATGGATGTTGGGACATTCGTTACGTCTATTTCTTCTGCTTTGGTTACTTCTACCATGTAGAGTTCCTCTGCTGGAAGAGAACCAACTCCTAGGGTACATCCCATACCTATGGAATCAAATGGTAGGAAAATTGGTAGATCTTGTTCTAGCAACTCAAAAAAATTTGCAGTAGTTCCTAATGACACTGTTTCTACAACGTTAGCTTCATCCTTGAGGGCTGGGATGCTCTTGACTAGGTTCGTAATCTCTAGTTCTATTGTAGGTATTAATTTTTCTTCTGGTTTTGAGTTGGTTGGTTTGTTGGGAGTTCAAACTCAGAGTGAACACTGGCCTTTTCTTCAGGTCTGCTAGGTGTATATTGAATGGTTTTGGATCACCTTTTGCTACGAATATCTTTCCTAAGTGTAAGAATCTTATTTCTTGAAATAATGTAGAAGGGATTGCCTTCATTCGGTGTATCCATGGTCGGTCGAGGATCATATTATAGTTGGTTTCCCAATCTATAATATAAAACTCAGTGAGGATTGTTTTGGGTCCTAAGGTGACTGGTAGTATTATAGTTCCAATTGAAGTGGCTTTAAGGCTATCATAGCCTCTTAGTGTATTCTAAGTCACCTCTACATGTAATCTCAACGTCTGTTGGCATTTTTCTTATGTCAAATATAAACTCGGTATCCCTATCCAGCTGCCCCGGAGGGTGGATATCAAAGTCTATATGGTTTACCTATGTTTCGGGAGGAGGAGTGATGTTAATTAAATGACCTAAACCTAATGCTTCTAAAAGAGCAGCCCTATGGGCAGGAGAGTTCTTCAATAAGTCCAAAAAGGAGATGTGAGAGAAGGTCTTTGTTAGGTCATTAATTAAATCATAGGCACCTACGGGTTTTACTAATGTTTATTGAATGTTATCGGCTCTAGTGGGTAACTTGGATTTGGCTGAGAGGAATACTCTCGTGTCCTTGTTATGGCTTCCATGTGTAGCTCAGTGTCTAATTCCACTAAACCGACTATCTTGGTTTGTGGCTGATTTCCTAATTGTGGTGTGACAGGTGGATTTAGTGAAGTCGAGGCTTCATGATCATTGTTTCCTATCATTACACCCTTGTTCATCCCATTTGGATTTAATTTGTTATTGTGATTTGGGAGTGGATCATTGAAGATCTTGAGGGTGTGTTTTGAGGGGAGACTGCCCCTGTGAAAGTACTTGGCGCAGGTGACGCAGGATCAGCTAAGAACATATCTATGAAAAGTTGTCTTTGTTCCTCTGGAAAATGTTGCATGAATTTATTGTAGTCACGGAAAGTCCTAGTGTCATGGCCTCAAATTTTGTGGAAACCACAATACGAGTTGGGATTGTAATTCCTAGGTTGTTGGTTTGGCATGTGTTGTGGTCTAAAACTCTGATTAAATTGTTGACTATTAGGATTAAAGTTTTGCATTTGTTGCCTTTGGTTTTGATATCCAGTTGAGTTTTGACTTGGACCCTGTGTCTGGATCTGCCATTGTTGTGGACAATTAAAATCCACCGTGTTGATTGTTGGGGTAAAATTGTTGTTTCATTGATTGTTAACCTGGTGGTGGAGCATTTACAACATTTTCCTTTTTTGCTTGGTCAGTTACTCCATCTGTTGTGACCCCACGGTTTTTGTTAAGGATTTTAGGTCCTTGATTGGTGTTTGTGGTAGTAGGATAAGTCATAGTATTTTGGTTGGGGATGATTAACCTCCCATTTGTTCCATATGCCTTGCGACCGCTATCAATTGTAGCTTGATCTATTCAGAGAGTGCTCTTGAGCACCTCATCATAAGTTCTTAATGGGAACTTCTAGACTTCTTCCCTTATCTCTCTGCTGAGAGAATGAAGGAATAAATCACATAATTCCATCTGATCCATGTTTGGAGTGCTTGCTGAAGAATAGAGGACTGTACACCATCTCTGGATGAAATGAGCAATAGATTCATTGTGTTCTTGCTTAATATGCAAGAATTCCCTGATTCTTGTTCTCAACAATTTGTTCATGTCGAGCACCTTGATGAAATATGAAATGAGTTGTTTAAATGAATGGATGGAGGCTTGTATTCCAGTAATACCAATTGAGGGCAATGCCCTCTAATTTTTGGGGAATATTTTAGCAACAACTCCATCCCGGGGAGCAGTTCCCGAATGGCTATGGCATAGGCCTTAATATGTGCATTCAGATCTCCCTCCCCTTTGTACTTGGGAAAATCGGGAAGAGGTCTTGGAAGCATGACGCTTCGTATAGTGAAGTCTAAGGGCTCTTTCAAATATTCTAAATAAGTTCCTATCACATAGGTTTCGACCATTGATGGTGTTTGCTGAGGGGGAGGTGGGATGGTTTGTTGATATGGTGTAGCATATGTATTTACAGGGGCATAAGGAAATCCCTGTGGTTGAGTGAATATGCCGGAGAAGAGAACATATCTCCCTGTGGTGATTTGGAATACATGTTTAAGTATGGAGGAACATTGCTTAGAAATGGATTGTTTTGTACTAAACCGGGAGGTATCATATTTTCCACTGGAGCGGCATTAGAGAATGCGGTTCTAGTTGGCGTTTGTTGTGAATATTGAGGAGGCATGCCCAATGTTCCTATTCCTGTGAGGAGGTCTACTTTGCTTTAGGATGATGTGGAGGATTGGAATTTCCTGCCTACATGAATTGTAAATTTTGACTTGCTTGAGCAAGTTCCAACCCTCTAACTTTCTCAACTAAGGCTGAGATGACCTCGTTTGGTGAAGATACGATATTTTTCCTTAGTGGTGTTTGTTGAGGTTGTATAGGCATATGGTACCCAGCTATGAATTGATCGGTGCCCTACCAAGTTTCACCGAGGGCATTTCCTATAGGTGGAGGAATGGAGGTGTTTTCTTGAAAAGAGACCTCGGGTTGTGTTTGCAAACCTCCTATAGGTGGGTACATACTTTGAGAGCGTTGTTCACTCCTAGCATAACGTGCTAAATGTTCATCATCTAAAAATAGATATGGATCTGATTTTCTACTGATTTGCGGTCTAAGAAACACCTGAGGAGATGAACTAGATTCTCCAGTGAGCGTCATGTTATTCGAGCCTAAAGGCTCTGGTTGTTGCGTTTGAGTGAGCTGATCCAACTCCTCTATTTGGAAAGAAGAACTATATCTAGTCCTTTGAGGTGGAGTTTGTGTTGAAAGCTAGTTGATTGAATAGTTGTCACCCCATGCTAAGAGCGAGGGTGATGGTTGTCTATTCAGTTGATCGTAGTATGCTTCAAGACCTAGGAGAGGTCTGCCATATGCATCAAATCCTGACATATTCGGGGGGTATATGAATACCCGTAGAATAATGGGAAGAAGCGAAGATGGATGAAAGAAAATGAAACACTAAAAGGGGAAAGGTGAAAATGAAGCAACTGTTCCTTTCACGTCGGGTTCACCAATTTTGTTGGTAAAGCTGATGTGAAAGGCTAATGAGGTAGATAGGGTGAAATGGTTGTGTGTTTCACGTTAGGTTCACCAATTTTGTACGATGGAAAAGTGACAAGCGAGCATGGGAATCTACAAGTAACTCTTCCTTGCACCCGACCTCCCGAGGTCATGCCGAGACAACCGGTGGGGATGGAATATACGTGGGGTACAGGATAAACTAGTTAGGAAATCTTATGTCTTCAACGTGCACTAATGGAATCTATAAATCTAAGGCAAAGAAGGCCCTCCTAACTTGAATTGGCATGATAGATCGGTTCGATGAGGATGACTTCTCGAAGGCTCCAATCAATATCAAGCTCTGGCATGATCCGATCTATAGGTTGTGGAATACGTGGAAAATGACCTGTGGGTGCTTCGTAGATATCCCCGACAGGGTCATGAAAAATGGATGATGGATGTATGGTGGATTCTATGGGTGATTCTCTGGTCTAGTCCAGAAATCCTTAGCTTGATTAGCTGCTATGTCTAGTGAGGATAGTTGTGCGATAATGATTGGTGGAAGTGGAGAGGATCTAAATACTAATGTGCATAAACCAGCATCAACGTCTGATTGACCTGTGGGCCATTGGGTTGTGGGACTTGTGGATCACAACCGTAGGTTCATGGTCATTGTGGGCCTCCTATGGTCATGTGCATAAATCAATCCCTAATCCCTAATATCTAGTAGTTGTATGCCTTTTTGGCCTCTATGTTTAGAGCTAAAAGTTGTGCAATCTTCTCAGAGTACCTTACAGGCGTTCTGACAACTTGAATTCTTAAGCTAGTGTCTATGTCAATGAGAATGTCTCCTGCATCTAGTTATGTGGGACCAAAGGATCACAACCAAATGTTTTCTCTTTTTCAAGCCCTTCTATAGTCATGCAGATATTTATTTAGGGCAATGTGGTTTGGCTAGTTTGACCAAAACGTATGCACTTTATCGTCTTCTATGTTTAATCCTCTTAATTGTGAGCTAATTTCTTGTAGGTCTGTTGTTGTTCGGAAGACCTGAATTCTGAGATTTTGGTCTATGTCAGTTATTGCTACAACAAGATTGGGTTGAGGCACGATTGGCTCAAATATGTATTCTCTGGGCTCCCTAGGTCCCGTGATTGTCATACAAAAGAAACAATATAAATCTAACTAAAGCAAAGTAAACTAATTATGTAAAGTATATCCACAACATATATAAATTCTCTATTTTTGTATTTTTGACAGAGTATTTAACAGAATTAAGATAACAACTATTTAATAGAATTGAAAGAGCAATTATTTAATATCTAGAAAATGACAACTAAGCTAATAACAGAATTTAAAACAAACAAAGTAGCCGAGTATAGCTACCTGCCTGTGTAGTTGTGAATCTATTCGAATAACCAAATAACTGATCTAATCTATTTGAAAGACCCCCGATCTTACCTCAGAAGTGAGGAATGAATCATAGTTTCTCAGAAACTATCAATCCCCATAGCTTCCCGTGATATCGAAAGTGAGATTAACTGAAATGAAATGATTCACTACTCTATTTGATATGTTTTAACTAGAACTTTGATAGCTTGAACCTGGATTTTGCATAATAGTGGTGAATCCGATTGTGTGTGGCTTTGTCCCCTCAGTGTGGTCTCCTCATTCCTTCATGCTCACGTGAATCCAGAAAAGCGTGTAATGCTAGCATCAACAGAAGTAGGTATTAGAACAATTATAGGTTTGGATGTAGATCAATACAATGCAAGTAGGAGACAGATAGCACAAGAGAACGAGCTTGGCTTATGTAATTCCTAGCGGGATTTATTGTGAGTCATACAACACAAAACATCCAGAACCTGAAACTATCCTTCTTGATGAACAAAACCTGTAACTCTAATGGCTTCAGACTAAAAATGAAACTATCCTACCTTAATTGATTGTATGAAACAATAATGACACTAGAACAAGAAGATCATGTGGCTTCTAAACAACAAAATAAGACTAACTATGCATGCAACAAATGAAAACTATTGAATTCCTAAGCAAGAATTGAAAGACTAAACTATTGAAATGAGAGGATGAGAGGCAATTTTTGAGGGGCCATTTGCTTGTAATCAAACTAGCTATTTATAGAATTCCCATTCACCCAAAGGTAACTCCAACTAGGACTCTTTTACTATAAACAATGAAGAAACACTATTCCAAGGAACCAAAATCATAAATACAAGCAAAAATGGATGAGAAAGCTAGTAAAAGTTGAAAATTTATGCAAGTCGCGATTAGAAAAGCATGCTTTGGAAAATGCGTGAAGGACTACCACCCTAAGCAGGGGGTGGTTATAGGACCGCCGCCCTACCTAGGCGGCAGGTCACGAGACCGCCACCCAGACAGGCGGTGGTTTCATCATTGAAGACAAAATACAAAGGAAAAGAGGGGAAAGAGTAAAACAGAGCATGCGAGAGGCTAAGCGGGGCATGCGGGATGTTAACGTACACTTGGAGAGCTTTTCGGATCCACGAACACCTTGCGAGGAGACCTGTATCATCATTGGGGCATGTGTAACATCGTTACGCAACGCAGTACCCTTACTTACAATTTTGGGTACGTGCGGTGACCTCACATTTGTGGCCATGTGTTGAAATGTTTTCCCTTTATTTTAATTTTGTGTGTGCTTTATTTTGTGTTATATGTATTTAATTATTGGTAATTATTTTCACTTTATCAACAATTATTATTGTGTCTTAATTAGCTAATCCAACTTAATTTGTTAACTAAAATAATGATGTGACAATAGGATAATTATGAGGGTATATGGTCCTTGAAATATTGTGGATGTAAGTTTGATTTGTGTTGGTTTTTATGTTGTGTACTCTTCCCCAACTTCAAAATTCAGATTTTGACTTGGGAGACCTTTTTGAGGCTTGTGGGACAACCTAAGCTTGTCCCATGCCTCTTAAATTCACCCAAAACCATACCTATGGTATGGGGCATTAATTTCAGAATTATTTATGCATTTTGGAGTGTAAAAAGTAAAAATAAATGAACTTTCATACTTACCACAATTAATTTGTCCTTGGTAGGCATGGTGTGCAAGTTTGAGTGTCACGTGGGCTTGTCATAAGTCTTACATGTTCATTTATTGTCTTGGGCATGGTGTTTGACTTGTGTGTTGGAATGGAGGAATGATGAAGTGGCATCCTACATGGAGCCACCTCACCATCTTCACTTCCCATTTCTTTTTTTTTTACATGGAATTTGATGGAATTGAGGTTACTTGTTAATTTTATTTCTTTGACACTTTTGGAATTGGGAGCTTGTTGGAGTTGCTTTTGGAGTGTGCTTGGCTTGAAGGTGTAAAAAAATTGGGAGTGAAGACTCTTGGAAGATTGATGGAGAGGTAGGATCTCCACCTTTGTTATTTTCTTATTTATGTTTGTAGATGTGAAAATTGTGCTTGTTAAATATTGTATGAGTGTTGTGAATGTGTTTTTGTGTGGTTGGGTAGTTTTCCTTAAGAAGGGAGTGGGAGATGGAAGTATGGGACCATTGGGGAGGAAAATGGTAGTTGTGAGGAATGTATTTTAGAGGGTGTGTGATTGGAAATTTCACCTATGGGGAGTGAAAAGAAAAATATGGACATATTTTTACATATTTGCAAGGGAGAGATAAAGATGTTTTGTTATTTGTATTGTGCACATGGAGGATTTGGGTGAAAATCCTACTTCACTTGGGAGGAAAAAGGAGGTGGTTCCCATATTCCTTGCTCCTTTTGGTTTGATATCAAACCTATGTGTTGTTTGAGAAAGTTGTAAAATTTTGTTGAGTATGTCCATTTAGATGTGTTGAATGTTTTGGATTGTATGTTTTTGTGGAAGCCATGCTTGTAAAAAATTGTCAAATGTTGCTCAAGATCTCTCATTGTTCTTTGGTTGGGTCTTGAGGGCTAATAAGGGGACAACTTCTCCTCTTATTAGATTAAATTTTGGGCAAAGAGTGTCACCTATTCCCCCTTTTCTTTGTATGATGATCCAAGATTTTAAAATATTGAAAGATGTAAGATTGAAACTACAAGTTGGGAGAAGAAATGCAATGAATAATTGTGATTTGGGCTTGTTTAAAATCTCTATGTTGTATTTGATGATATTATTATTCCCACTTCGAGTGAAAGTTTGTAACATTTGTATGATTGAAGGAAAGCTTTGTAATATTTCATTTATTCCCAGTTGAAATGAGTTAATGAATGTAGAAATATCTCTTTGTTGCTTACCTAGTTGGAAAGGATTAGTTTTAGTGAACAAAAAAAAGGATTTAAATTCTTGTATTGTAAAAAAGAATGATATGGAAAATTGGTAGTTTCCATAGTTGTATTGTAATGTTATAGTGAAAGGAAAGCTTAAGTGTATAGTTTCTTGAAATGAAACTCTCCTAAATTTGTATGCATTTAAAGTTGCAATATATATACATGTATATTTGGAAAAGAAAAAGATGTAATGAAAAGGGAATGTGTTGAATTCTTGTTGTTTTTTGTTGGCAAAAATTGAATATGTGAAATAAAATGAATTATAGTAATGTTATACTTAATTTTACATTTTATTGCAAAGGGAAGAATAGAGATTGAGTTGATGTTTTGTATTTGGAATTAAGAAACTAGATATACTATCACTTTACTAACCAATGAATAGAAGACACCCTCCTTAAAATTAATATTGCATTAAAAATCAACTTGGGAAGAAAAATTGTTAAAAAAAAAGAATTGTTGAAGGTGTTATTTTTCGAGAATGAGCGCCACCCAAAGACAAAGATGGCGGTTGATGAACCATCCCGCAGGTAGGGTGGTGGTCATAGGACTGTCGGCTTGTGCAGGGCAGCGATTTTGTCACTTTTGACGGAAAAATAAAATTTCATCCGTGAAAAGCCCAATTTTAAAATTAAGTAAAATCTAAGCTTAAAACCACAACAAGGAATCTTCCAGCAACTAGGAATCAATTAAATTTAAAATTTCAAGCCTTCTAATCTCTTTTTTGACACCCAAATGTGTAAAAATCATGGATTTAAAAGAAATGGGGTTTTCCCAATAGTTGAACTCAAAAACAAGAAAATGATTTCATTAAATAACAAAATAGATCCATGGTAGGATCTCTACATTTAAGAAATGGAAAACATTACAATGGAAAATATTTATAACTAATATCAAGAGAAATTTTGTCATGGTTGCTCTCCTTGCTCATATGGCTCTGCTCCCGCTTCTCTTCCAAAACCTGAAAACAAGAAAAGAGAAAATGAGGTTGTTTTGGGAAAATAGAAATTAAAAAAGAGAACCTTAAGGAAATTTAGGAAACCTAAGTCTAAGGGCTAAAATAGATTCAATCATATGGCCCAAATTAAACCCTACCTCACTTAAGTGGGAAGGAATTTTTGGGAATGTAATTTTAAATAAAAATAAAGAATATGGGTAATGGGGTGAATGCGGCCACTTAGTGGCTAGGTAATACAATTAAACCTTTGAGTTAGAAAAAATGTAACCTTTGTGCTTTGGATAACTAATTTAACTAATAGAGCTTAGTAGAAGCCTTAAACTGTAAATATAGCTTAGGAAGTAAATTATAATATTTAATTATTAATTTAATTTCGTTGTTCACAAACTTGTGTAGAAATTCTCTAACCGAGAAATTTATTAATTGTGAAAATGTCTAACCTTGCAAACACTTTTAAACAAATAATAATAATATTTACCATAAAATTGACTATTAATTTATTAGTTCTCTTTGTTTTGAGAGTAGAAAATTTTGGGCATTACACTTGGTATCGAGCCACTTGGAAACACAAAACACTTGGACCACTGGGTAAACTTGGAAACACGAAACACATCAAGAACACCTAGCACAACTCTAAACCTAGAACACACAACATTGCATGATGTTTTAAAATGTAGAAAACTTAGAAAACTAGAAAAAAGAGCCTAGATGATGATAAAATAACTCTCATCTCGGTCTAAATAAGAGCCACAGACTATACGAGGGTCGTTTCACATGAGCCTAGATATACCACCCCTATATTAGGAAGTAGTAGTCGTATTGCCTTAGATTCTTGCACACTACAAGATTTTAATGTCGCTTTATGTGGATGATATTTAGGAGGTCGACCTAGCGAGAGGATGGAGATACATTAGTAGGGGCTCATGCGGCGCCAAGTCACGATGTAGGGAGGATAGGGTAGATCACTCCCACACAAAGTTGGTTGGACATGAGTCACCACCTAGAGAGCATAGAGATAGAGTTTTGGGACACATAAACGGACCTCGAAGCCCTATCTTTGAGGGATGTTCATGTGGAGAGACCCGAGGGCCAATAGTCAACAATGATAGATAACATCATAGAGATACTACAATTATACCCACCACATTTTTCTGGAGACACAGGAGGATTTTAGGCCAAGGCATGGTTGGTTAGCTTGATTAGATGCTTGAAGCTATGTCCTTGTACTACCAACATGAAAGCTCATGTTTCTATCCACCTTCTGAGACATGGAGTTAGATTTTGGTGGAGAACTAAGGAGCAAAAGATCCATGTCGATTCTGAGACAATCACTTGGGAGCACTTAGAGGATCGCTTGAAGAGTGGACACATATTTAAGAGATACATAAAGTAGTGGATTATTGAGTTTCATGATCTGCAACAGATTCCATGAAAATGGAAGAGTATGAGAGTCGGTTTTAAATCTGCTTCATATGTGGGCTACATGCACGATGAGAAGGTTAGATTTTAGAGGTTTGTCGGGGGCCCGAACTTAGACTTGGGTGGTGTAATGCACATTCATTTCCCATAGACACTATCAGAGGTCATAGAGAAGGCCTATATTGCAGAGGAAACTAGGGGGAAGACTTAGTAGGCTCGTGACAGAGTGAGAAGCCACATACAATAGTTACAAGATAGTAGGTCAAGGGGATCATATCCTCCTCCTCGTGGTGGATACACTTCAACATAGTCTTCCTTTAGGCCTCCTCCTCACCAACATAGTAGACTCAAACAACCTTTTGGCCTCCACAGTGCCATGATGCTCAGAGAGGGCGTAGTATGGGACCTCCAATTGGTGGATCCAATAGGACACCGAATCCACCTCAAGCATAGTTAGTAGGAGTACATCCACCGTAACACCAAAAAAGATCTATGGAAGGATCATCGAGTTCTACAACATGGACTATCAAGCCACCCGAGGAGTATATACTCAATGCGAGAGGACCGGGTAGTTGTTATGAGTGTGGTGTACATGGTTATCATTGGAGAGAGTGCTCTCGAAACCCTACTAATCAGGGTAAGGAATTAGTTTCTAAGCCTATTTTTGGTGACATGACCAAGAGCCACAAGATGTATATTGTGGTTGAGAACCGCTAGGAAGAGCACCAGGGAACGATGATTGAGACCACAAGTAGCATTGTTGGTAATTCTACCCCCACTTATTTCATTCAGCTCATCGAGTTATTTCATTTATCCATATTTAGTAGAGTGATGTAGGCTTATGGTAGTTAGGTTGGGCCTTAGTTAGGATGTTGAGATGTCTTTTGGAATCAAACTCCCGGTGGAATCTTTAGTTAAGGAGTGCGGAGTGGACCTAGGACTCTTCATCACAACTTTGGATCTTCATATACTTCACTTGGGTTCTTATGGAGTTATCTTTGGCATGCATTAGTTATCTTCACATAGAGCTAGATTTGATTCTCACAACAAGGTTGTATCATGTGCCAATGATTTGGTATTGTTGTCGGTGATTATTGGAGTCGGGAGACACATCTCTATGTGCACCATATCCATTATGTAGTGAAGCGGTGTGTGCGATGGGGTTGTCGGTTACTTTCCAACACTTTTGGTGACCAATCAAAGGATGAAATTGATGGACCACCACTTGATAATCACCCCATTTTGTAGGAGTTCTCTAATGTCTTTCCTAGTGAGTTGAGAGGGTTCTTTGTATGCACCTAAAATTACATGTGCTACATTATTGGAAAAATAGTTATGAGAATCTCCAATGATGATTCAAGTCCTTTGAAGAACTTGTTTGAGCTCCAAAACCCATTCACAGTGTATATTTATAGCCTAGATGTCCTTACTTAACCTTTCTATTCTATTTTATAGCTCCCCACCTGTTTACGTGCATGTTTTTGCCTTTAGTGCAAGGACCACCGCCTGTCTAGGTGGCGGTTCTAAAACCACCATCCAAGTAGGGTAGCAGTCCTAAAACTGTTGCCCTACATAGGTTGGCGATCCTGCCCTCTTTTTCTAAAATCCTTCATGCGTGTTTTAACATGCGAAAATTCACTTAACTTCACTTTTAGGATGCATCTGTTAGCCAAATTATCTAAAAATAGTTTTGATTGCTTACTCATCCTCCCTTATTCTATTTTTAAATGGATTTAATTAGTTAGAACTACCTCTTCTTTCCTTGTGCATGAAGGTACCTCCTAGCCTCAATTCCTATATATTCCATGCTTGTATTCAAGAAAAAGGGCTGAGAATTTTGTGTATTTTGTATTGTTTTTCTGCCACAATCTTGTTAGGAATTACATAGCCAAGCTCAGATCTCTTTTTCTATGTCTCTTCTACTTGCATTGCATCCAAATTGCTTCCATGATGCCATTTATCAAGCGCCATCCTCTTTTTTTCTTACATTCCCAATACCTTGGACTCACACGAACACTCAGAGAAAGAAAGGAACAAATTGAGGGAAGATACTTGATCTGGCTTGGATTTGGCAAAGTTCTTGCTCATTCGGGTTGCGAATTGTGTGTTTGTTTTCTTTTCTTGCAATTTTGTGTTTGTTTGATTTTATTATGCATGTCTTCTAGTTAAGTAGTTGTAATTAAAATTTGAGTTAATTCCATCTAAACATACATAGTTTAAAATTTATTTCATCCACTATATGAGAATGAAAAAATGCAACCTATTTCACTACATGCCTTTTGAGTATTATAAAGAAATTAAATATGTCTTCATATGAATTTCCTACATTCTACAATATTTCCAATGATTTTTATACAACAAGAGCAACACACTAAATGAAGGTTACCATTCCACTAAAAGAGAACAAGCTATTTTCCAATCACTTTTTGTGAGAAAATAAATCAACTACAATGGAAACAAATTGTTTTCCCTTTTAACCTCATTCCTATTACAACAACTAGCTTTACTAAAACAAATATTTATTTCTTTTACAAAATACAATGCAATCTTGGTCACTAATAATCAATACAACTTTTCCTCAAATGATTAATACAATATCTTCCACTTAAAGTGGAAAAACTTACGAGATGAAAGCTAAAAGGAATAAACTATTACAAGTCTTCCACCCTAAGTGGGAATTGTTAGTGCAAAATCACAGTCCCCTAAAGGCCTAGTTTTTGTGGGGAATTTGGTTTGATCTCGAATAACATTGGACCATCTCTCAAGTGCGGGACTTACAAAACTTGAGATAGACCTCCGAGAAAGCTGGTTCTTATTCCTAAACTACCCGCCACAAGCTAATATAATGTAGGAAAAACTAAACTATCCTAATATAACCATTCCAAGGAACCTGTAACATCCTCATTTTTATACATTAGAACAAGTAATTTTTTTTTGATAAATGCTTCCTGGTTCTAAATACATAATTTAGAACTCACAAATCAAAACAACCATTCTTATAACAGATAACCATATGCAGCTGTAATGACTCGAGTACCTCCGATCTATTCATTCCATGACTTGGTAATCTACCGATCTATTCATGAGTATCAAGAGTTGGCATTTTTATTTTAACACATCACTCTTGCGGTTCTCTTCCCTAATCTGGGATTCAAAATGCTCTGTCCAAGGAACCTATCTGAATAATTGTTACCATTATTCATCGGCATCTCGTCCCTTAGACTAGGTGACATAGGACAATGCAATTAGTAGCTTGCAATACTTTGGCCAAAGATTTGAAACATATTGCTTATGTCTCATATTCCTTGACGGCATACTCATCAATCTAGAATACGTCCTTCACCCCATTCCTTTGTTATGTAGAATGTCTTATACTGACTTCTGTCAGTCTCTCCTGCCCCAAGTTATTCACTCAGAAACGGATTAATAATATGGCAACGTTATAAGGATGCTCTCGAGAACTAGGGATACTCTGACATACTGGGTCAACCCTAGTTAACCCTGTGTGTCAAGGTACCCCGAGTCTCTAAGGGCAGCCTCATAACATGACCATGTCGGTAACCAGTCCCGGAGTAAAACTTGTTCGAGTTTAAGGAGTAAATCTTAACGATCAATGCAAAGGGTGTCGCCATAAGTCACCTGCATTGTTGTATCTTCGAGAAGATCCTAATCTTCTCGAAGGTACAACCCTGCAATCGACTTGTGCCATCAACCTTCAAATCCACCTCGAAAAGATCTAATTAACTTTAAGGTGTTACTTACGTGGAGTTAAAATTATACTTTAAGACGCTCCTTTTAGGGTAGTCTTATCCCAATCCCCTGGGTTCCTCATCCTAAAATTTCCTTTCTTATTAAGACCCATTCCACAAAGAGAAGTTTAATAAGATTGAGGTCCCAACAAGGAGATCATTGTTTCACAATAATCTTAATCTACGAAATTGGGTAGTAACCCCAAGTCTTCTCATAAGATTGCTAACTTATCCCTTTTGGGTTTATTCCAGATCTTTAAAACTGAAATATATCTTACTTATTAGTGTTAAGATATAGTGATTTAAAACATTCATTACGTTGTCTTGACTTAGATCAAGGTTAGAGAGTAACAGATTACTCTTCCCGTTCAGCTTCTTGAAAGGGTTTATTTTAACCTTAGCTTCTCAAAAATCAGTGATCTAAATTACAATTAGCTTTAAATAGAACATAATAGAACTACTAAACAATCATAAGTATTCAGTCACATAACCTTGCAACGCTTACTTAGATAATCACAAACATCTCCAAGTTGTACAATAATAACAATGGTCTTAAAATCATTCGAACCGAAGAAGATCAAACCATCAAGATACGAATGCAAACACATAAGTAACAAATACCTCAGTTTATTCATTTCAAAGCTAATCAAATACATTTTATGCATTCAGCATATTTGATACAATACTCAACAGCAAAAGAACATCTTTCTTCAAGTAGTACATTTAGAGAATCAAGCTGTAATTCATCATAAAACCAAATTAAACAATCTGAACATCATATCAGATCTGCGTGCCTTTACCACTTACGGCAATCATCTGCAAAAATTGTCAACACGGGTCAGTTCGGTGAACTGAGCATGATAAGCACTAATTCTTAAAACAAATGCAATCCACCAATTGTTTTCATCAAACAACCTGTTTAAATGAAATCATTTCTTCACATTGCAAACTTAAATCAGGCTATCCATCCTATATGTTAGAGACTAAGAACATATGAATACACAAATGCATTCTTAAGGCAAAGCAAAATTCCTACAAGATTGTTTCTACAATTTCTCATGGCGATTAAAACATTCAACAATCCCACAGTCTTAATTCTTTTATCATCCTAACACATTTCAATGGTAGTGACAAGTATACCTATTTATACAAAGAACACTCATTTTATACCAGTCTCTCCATATAATAACTCAGTTTATTCTTGTTATGCCCCTACCATAGAGATCGCAAAAGGATGCAAGAAGAAAGCACACAAGTTTTCCTGTCTAGGAGAGAGAGGATTTTTCCTATTCCATTTACCATATATATCAACATATAAATTACAGTCAAGAAGAAAGAAACAGAGTCCATCAGAATCCTAAGTCAATAACATTCTGAACTATACCGATTAATGCAAATACATTTACGCATGCGACTAAACAGTCGAAATTACAAGAAGAGCTACAGTTCCATCTAATTCCAAATATAAAGGTCACCTGTAGCTACTAAACAATTCAAGAGTTCACGCAACAAGCATTAATAAATAATCCAACTCCAATAGGCTCAATAAAACTTTCCATATTATTCAACAAACATGAAAAATATCCAACGCCATCGCCTGTCATGGCACAGCTAAGAGCTCTTTGTTTCAGTCAAACTTGAAACAAGATCACATTAAAACAATTAACGTTTCCATTTGAAATACAGTGACATTCACGCAGAGTCGAAACACAATATGCACAGCTTCATTCAACTAAGCAAATCCCTACGATTATACAACATGGGTGTAAATTAGAAGTCGTTTTCAAGAAATAATAACCTCAACAAGATCTTCATAAAAGTCATCATCATTTCATTATTTTCAACAAAGTTTCATCCAAGCCGAGATAATACGAATACAGCAAGGACTCATACAGAGTCGAGTTTAAAAAGTAAACACAGCGTGGACTAGATCAGTAGTCGAATTCATACGAAAACATTCAAGGTTTCCAACTAATTCAACACCAACAGTCTTCACAACTAAACTTCTACAGAAGTCTAAATACAAGATACATATTAAGGACTCCAACAGAGCCAATATCAATAAGTATTCACAACCAAGCTTATACAGAAGTTGAAACACTGGTTACATATCCAGGACTCCAACTGAGTCAATAACCACAGTATTCACAACTGAGCTTTATACAGAAGAGAAAAACATAATATACGCTTCAAGGATTCAAAAGGAGTCGAACCCATGTAGTATTCTTCAAATAAACTTCTACAGAAGTAGAAAGATACAAGATACATATTAAATTCAAGAATTCCAACTATATCAATAACATACAGTATTCACGACTGAACTCCTACAGAAGTAGAAACGTATGTTACCTTTCAAGGACTCAAAAGGAATCGAACCCATATAGTATTCTCGATTAAACTTCTACAGAAGTTAAAAATACTATCTATTCAAGGATTCCAACAATATCAAAAACATATAGTATTCACGACTAAACTTCTACAGAAGCCAAAACATACTATCATTTCAAGAATTCCAACAGTATCAGTCTCAACAAGTGTAAACAGCAAGGCTTCTACAGAAGTTGATATCAACCAAGAAAACTTTTCATGGACTCCAACAGAGTCATTTCTTACATTACCCTTGCAAGCATTTCTACGAAATCTAACCTGAAATGCAAAACACAGCAAGATAATTCAACCGAACGAAACAAAATGTACACCCAGTAAGGGTTCAACTGAATAATCGAACTAGCATGAAGATACAACAAACTAATTCATACAATGCTACCATAAAAAACAACTGGACCAAAAATCATTTGAACAGAGTTGTTCTAATGAAATCATTTGAAGGAAAGCAAGATTTTTAAAAGTTAGGGCCTAACATGCCTGGTAATGTCGCTTAAAAATCTGAAGAAGACCTCTGAATGAGCTCGAGCCTTCTTCTCTTCTTCCACGTTAGATTCAACAACAATAATTTGTTATTTCCATGCCTTATAAACTTTCCTCGACAGAGAAAAGAGCTAGTTATTCTCATAGTTGCCATGCGAAACCAAGTAGACTGGTTCGAAGAACCAGTGATCAAACAGAGAGAAAACCGGAGCACATGGAAAACCAAACAAACAACTAGTTTTCCATTTTGCATGCCTTCCCGAGCAATCCGTGCTCGAAATTGAGTTCCTTAATTGCATTAACTCTGAAATTCCCACTCAATCTCCATTGCCACCGACCGCCATAGTTGGCGATGGACAAAAACAAACCAAAGACCATTTCCAGATTTGGCGACTCTGCCACGTCAGATTTCACTAGCCATTTGAAACTTCCACCAAATCCCTCATCCTTCATACTTATCCATCTCATTTAATGCCATAGAAACTACCGCCCATGGCTCGCACCCCTTCATAGGTCCCTTTCATCCATGATCATTAGTTAGGTTAGAAACATAGGTTAGACCTTAAGGTGATACTTAGTCTAACCTCCTTAGTGCTAGGTCACTAACCTTAGAACATTTAGCTTATAGTTTAGGGCTAGGTTAGATTAGCACTAATCCAACTCATAGGTTATAGTTTAGGTTTAGGTTATTAACCTTAATAGAACCAGTCTAGGTCTAACAAATAGAATCATTCAGTATAAGAACCAATAGATACATTCCCGAAATGGATTCAATCCAGCCTTGATAATAAGCTAGCAATAAATATATCAGAATTTATTACCTGGCTCAAGGTCTAGACCTTCCTGATATTATGATATCGGGAACCAATTCATTTAACACGATCAGCCTGAGTTAGACTCTAGAATTGCTTATTCAACACATTCAGACCTTGCAACCTTCGTAAGGTCTATAATTTTTGTTCATCCCGAATAAACTTAAAACATCTCTTGGATCAATGCCACTGATCCAAGGCTGAGTCATATAGGCGAGTAAATCCACAATTCATTCCGAAATCAAATTAAACTCAGGTGCAAAAATGAAAGAAATAAAAGAGTCCAAGCATATCCTGGCTCAGTCAAAGATCTTCAAGAGAAAAGAAGATACAATCCAAATCAAACATGACTTCACAATCAAAGGAACACGTCCTTTTTACGGAAATCATATATCAACACTTGAATGCTCGGAGGTAGTAACAATAGTTCGAGATAGACCTTGAGATAGACCTCCGAGAGAAAGGCTGGTTCTTGTTCCTAAACTACCCTTACAAGCTAATATAATGTAGGAAAAGCTAAACTATCCTAATATAACCATTCCACTTTGAACCAAAGAGAAAGAGAGAGTGAAAGAGATCCTACACTAAAGCGATGATACACCAAAGAAAGAAGAGGCAAGCTACTCTCTTGAGGGAGGATGAAACAGGGGAGAAAGGAAGACGAGGGAGGCCGGACAAAAGTGACACAAACTCATATCCTAATCTAGAATCGAAACTCTAAGAAACATGATATCTTACACCTTGAAACATGAAATACATGCATAGGAATGAACCACAAAAGGGGAGGCACAAAGAAACAACAAAACAATGTAAAGGGTTAAAGAAACACAACAAAAACATGTTTTTATTACTCTTATAAGGTGCACAGAGACCATTACACTTTTTCTCGAGGCACAAATATTCTTTCCAGGGCGTAGGAGAAGGCTTATAACTCAAATGGAGTTGGGAAACAAATTTGTGAGTTTCCCCACGCCCATAATGTCTCTTCTTCTCAATGAGAAATGTTTACAAAATATAGAAGTTTATGAATGATGAAAACCGAGAAAGAAAAGAAGGAAAAATGGACTATGATCTAAAAGCTCTACCACCAACCATTAATTCCACGAAAATATTCCTCCAATATGTAAAGTCTTCCTCTTCATGTCTTTGGCATGTTGAATAAGGAAGAATGGCGGATCAAATAAAATTTGATTTGGTTGTTAAAGCAATTAGATAATGCGTTAATGGAAGGAAAGACATTTTCCTATTTTCACCCAACAAAGCCTGCTAAAAATAATAATTTATGCTTGCATGGGGTATAGGAGGTCAAGATCTTTCCAATGGTACCAATTTTGTTGAGTTTTGAGCTCGGCTTGAAACATATGCCCATTCAAAGTTTTGATTCGAATCCATACAAAAATGGCAAAAACTAGTTTTGCAAAATAGATCCTCGGGCCCGAAATTCACTTCGACGCCTTTTACACAAAAATGAAAAATTATAAAAATCCTACAGCCCCCAAGCCCAAAAATCACTTTAGGCAAAAAGTTTCCGCGGGCCCAAAATTGAAATTGCACTTTTTTGAGAAAGTGGTAAAAAATCAAAGTTTCCCCGATGGCCCGCTTCCCCATAGTTGACAAAGACGACACGTGGCTTCTCCGGGAATTGGCGGAAGTGAAACTTACTTTTATACTTTATGCCTTTTCAAAGAAAAAAAGAAAAAAATTCAAATTTCCTTCGATGAACAGACCTTCTGCTTTGACTTGAAACATGACCACGTGTCCCTTTTGCGGGCCTTAGGCATTTTTATTTTTTTTTTGGCGCAAAGATCCTCCGTGGGCTCGCAGGCCCACAATTGTAAATTCATCCTTTTGTAAAAATCTCTAAGTGCTAAAATATCTCCCGCTGCCCCGTCGGTTGGCAATTTACTTTGGTGAAAAGTCCTCCCAGGGCTTGTCGGCCCGCTTTTGGCAAAAAATTCTTCCAAGGCCCGCCGCCCATAACTTGAAAAATATGAGGAGTTAGAAGGACTTCTTTATATCTCTAGAAAGGGGAAGAAATTTAATATCTAATGGAAATGCTTTAAAGGGACCTAAGTGCTTTAAATATGTAAAAATCTGCATTGAAGCGCAAGAAGGGGAAAAATGGTGTTAGTTGACCCTAAAACAAGTGTGAGCTTATTTTTGTCAACAGAATGACAAATAGGTTTTCTCACAAGGAAAGATTTCTTAAGGACACCAAAAATATGCCATGTTTCACATCACCAATAAGAGATCTCCACCATGCTTCATTTTATCACAATAAAAAAGAGGGGAGAGGCAACACTCTCCACCCAACCAAGAATTCCAATGAGGAGAAGAAGCCATCCCCCTCATTGGGCCCCAAGCCCCAACTACATTGCAATGAAAAAGGATTAAACACATGGAAACAAAACAAGCTTCAACGTCAAATACAAGATTTTACAACCATACCAAAACATAAACAATACAACTACAATCACAAGAAGGAAAGCAACAAAATACATAAGGATTCAACATGCAAAATCCCAGGAGAAAGATCTATGGGGAGGTCACCTATGTCTCCCAATGGGAAATGGGTACCCACCTTAAAACCCTTCAATAAAAATCTTAAAACCCCTACACATTCTTATTCCCCCTTAATAACCTCTTATTCCTCCCACATTCTCTTATGCCTCCCTACTGACCTCTTATGTCTCTCTCATAAAAATAGACAAAGTAAGAAATGCAAGCAATTTCTTGTCCAAGTGGGAAACCCAAACCAACTCCGTCCAAAACATGAAATGAACTGTTATGCCTCCCCACATGTAAAATCCCCATAGTCCCCTCCTACACCACACTTAGGCAATCTACCCAAGCATCGAACAAGCATACCAAAACACTCAAAAACATGCACATATACCCAATACAAAAGAAAATATTTTACAAGAGTGTTGATCCTACCTTTCTATGGTAGATCTTACTTCAAGAGTCCCACAACAAGCTTCTTCAATCCCAAGAAATCACCAAGAAGCTCGAAAAAAATCCACAAAAAAATCCTCTAACTCCAAAATTGCAAGAGTACAAAGAAATGAAGTAACCCCCAAACAAGTAAAAGAACTTGAATAAATAGAAAAAGGAGAGAGAGGAGGTGAGATGGCTCCATGAAGGATGCCACATCACTCATCTTCAACTCCACTCACAATTCAAACCTCAACCCCATGCATCATAAATTGGTTGGTGATAGGAATGACAATTTACTTACACACACAATCTAAGCCCACACCCCCTAAGGACAACCTTTAATTACATGAAAGAAAGTGTAATAAAATTTTACCTTTTTGTCTTCCCAAAACACATAATGGGGTCTTTTTTAACCCCCCAACCCATAGGTAGGGTTGGTATAGCAATTTAAGAGGTGTGGGACAAGTTTGACTTGTCCCACAAGCCTCCAAAATCATCCCTTAAGCCAAATTCGAATTTCCATGAAGGGGTAGAGTATACAACACTCAAGATCACAAGCACTCAACTTACAAAAATAACCAAAGAGCAATCTAATCTAAGAAATTAAATCTTTTGACACATCAACAATTAATTTAGTAAAAACAATAATTTACTAATCTAGACACAAATCAATTAATTAATAAAAGGAGAATACATCACTATAAAATCACTTATTAAATTCAAATAAAGGAAACTAATAAAAGAGATAACACATGACCCCTTGGTACCAATTGAGGCGATCCCCCAATGGGGACTCCTTAACAACAATGTAACACACACACATAACAAAATACATGTTGCCATGGTGACCCTTGTTGAATTCATTTAGCATTCCAATGTGGTTGGTATCATATCGCCGCATTGTTTGTTGTGGCATATTTACACGAAAAACACATAACACCTCCTTCGGCCTCGTGGCTGCATCAAAACATCCAAAATAAAATATACAATATAAATCCACAATCATCTATATATGAATCAAAACATCATTTAGGAAAGTAACGATATCATTTACAATTTCTAAGATCTCAATTCTACATTTCATCAATATCCATATGATCACAATATTAGTTCAATTGTTAAGGTCTACTCAAAATGATGAAAGTATCGCGAGTCGAAATATATATAACCATGTCAACAACGTATCATCATCAATATAATTTGTCTCTAATAATCCACATAGATCATACTAAGAATTGAAATCAACAACAGATCCGATTCATAACACATAACATCATGCTAGGTCGAAAGCTACAATAATATCCATAAGTATTGTCAACCGTATTGAAAATCGGTAATAAAAAGTGTCGAAGGGAAGTGGGCACTACATCCCCCTCCCCTTAGACTCGACTTCCTCCTGGAAGTCACTAGAATAGGTGTGGAAACTAGACTTGTAGCAATGTAACATCCTCCCATGTAGCCGTAGTCTCATCATATCTATCCCACTGGACTTAAACCTAGTCAATCTCTCTGCCTCGAAGGCCTAGGGTCCCGTGCTCTAAACTACATATGGGCTCCACCATGACCTGCCCCCATGATCCATGCACCTATAATGAGGTCCAATCTAACACATGAGAAGGATATATAATATATCTCCTAAGTATAGAAACATGAAACACATCGTGGATATGAGACAAGCTAGGTGGAAACGCTAGATGATAGGCCAAAGGGCTAATATGATCCAAGATCTCAAAGGGACCCACAAATCTAGGAGAAATCTTAGATCATTTTCTCAACGTTAGGGCTCTTATGTGGTCTAACACTAAGAAACACATTCATACCAACCTCATAACTATGATCTGTCATATGCTGATCTGCATACTTCTTTTGCTTGTCATACACCTCCTACAATCTCTACCTGATCATAATAACTTGTTGCTCCATGTCTTGTAGTAAAGCTGGCACAAGAGAAACCTTGTCCTCTAACCTATCTAAACTAAGAGGTGTCATGAACTCTCTACCATACAGTTCTTGAAAAGGAGCCATGCTTAATGAAATATGGAAGCTATTATTGTAGGCAAACTCCACAAAGTACAAATACTCCTCCCATCTCGACTGATGATCCATGACGTACATCCTAAGCATGTCCTAAAAATATTATTCATCAACTCGGTCTATTCATCTATCTTAGGGTAATAATATGTGCTAAAATTGATCTTCATTCCGAGAGCATACTTTGCATGGTAGTCTAGAAGTGGGAAGTGTACAAAGGATCATGGTCATAAATGATCTTCGTGAAATCTCATGCAATCTGACAATCTCATCAAGATATACCCGTGTCACTACACTAGTTGTGTAGGTAGTCTTCACCAGAGAAAAATGAGCCACTTTCATTAATTTATCCACCATGACCATGATGGCATCGTGGTGGTATCTCGACGTCGGTAACCCAACTATAAAGTCCATGGAAATGGTGTCCCATTTCCACTCTAGTATAGCATGAGGAAAGAGAAGGCCAGCTGGATGTTGATGCTCGGCCTTCACCTTCTAACACTCTAAACAGTGTGACACAAACTAAGCCATGTCTCTCTGTAGTCCCCTCCAATGGTACAATTGTCTCAAGGTGGTGTGCATCTTCTTCACCCTAGGATGGGTTGAATAGGGTTCATGATAAGCATCTGTCAAAATTGTCTTGTCTCAAGCCTCTATATCTAGGAACATATATCCAACCTCTTTGTCAGAGAAGGTCATCTACCTCTAATGAAAATCCATCAAACTTCCCCTCAAGGGTCTCTAAGACTCAATCTTTTCTCTAACTGCAAGGTAGAAGGCCGCCGTGAGGAAGTTGTTGTAAAATCATGCTCTATAAATATGTACCGACCGACTAGCCATAACCACATGTCCTCATCTACTCGAGCATCTTCAACCACATTCTACTTCCTCTTCACATGATCTATCTTCATGCCATACTCACAAAGCAACTCCATCCAACGCTGTTGATTAACATTGAGTTTAGGTTACGTGAAGAGGTGGCGAAGACTCAAGTGACCAATCATGAGTGTAAATCTTTGGCCAATAAGGAAGTGTCTCCATCAAACTAAAACGTGTACAAATGCTACAAGCTCAAGGTCATGAGTTAGATAATTGAGCTCATAATCCTTGAGTTTGCGAGACTCAAAAGAAACTACTCTACCCTCTTGCATCAACACACCTCCAAGTCCTACCAAAGAAGCATCTAGTACAAATGAAGAACTCACCCTAAGGATCCAAAGCATTGCAAGAATAGGTGGTGTTGTGAGACATTTCTTGATGTCACGAAGGCTGCTCACATCTATCTGACCATACAAACTTCTTCCCTTTCCGTTGAAGGGAAGTGATGGGGTGTGTAACTCGAGAGAAGTCCTGTATAAATCTCTTGTAATATCCTGCTAAGCCCATGAAGCTGCATACCTCGGTCACACTAGTGGGTGCTGGAAAATCCATAATAGCTTGAATCTTAGAAGGATCGATTTGTGATACCTTCCCCAAAAATGATGTGGCCCAAATACTGCACCTTTTTCGAAAGAACGCACACTTCTCCAAGTTCTTGTAAAGATGTTGCTCATTGAAGACACTAAAGAACCTAACAAAGGTGCTCCTCATGCGTATATGAATAAATAAGAATGTCATCAAGGAAAATAAGCATGAAGAGATCCAAGAATTTCTGAACAACCCATTCACCAAGCTCATGAACACTTTGTGAGGCATTCGTCAGACCAAAAGGAACTACTATGAACTCGTAGTGGCCATATCTCGTACGAAAGCGAAGTATTATGAATATCTACCTTCGTAATCCTCAGCTGATGGTAACTTGAATTAAGATCTATCTCAGAGAAAATTATGGCCCCCTTCATCTAATCAAATAAATTATCAATTCATGGAAGGGGGTAATGATTCTTGATCGTTACTTTGTTTAGTTGGTGGTAATCAATACACAACTATAGAGATCCATCCTTCTTATTTAAAAAATCAGCTGGTGCCCCCAAGGGACACACTAGGGTAGATTAGGCCTTTCTTAAAAGGCCCTCTAGCTCAAACTTGAGCTCATAGAGCTCAAGGTAGTCATTCGATAGGGTGCTCGTGAGATAGGCTCTGTGCTGGGAACCAATTCTATGTGAAAATCTATATCACGTGGGGAGGTAACTATTGACAATTTTTGAACTTGTGCAAAAATGAGGAACTCAAACTTCATCGTTACGATGATAGTCATGGTTGAAGTATATATAAGCTAAAGCATTACTGATGTTATTAGTTATCTTGATGAATTAATTAATGATTAAGTGAAATCTGCAATTATGTGTGATGTTACAAAACGTAATGATCACATAGTACAACAAAAAGAACACAAAGACCCCAAAGAACAGCTGTGTTGTCATGATGAAGACACTTTATTACAGAGTACATGAAGTGTTGAGTTTTGGGACAACAAACATAAGTGCATATTACAGAAATCATAGTTCATTACTGAATGTTACAGGTTCTCATCAATGTTCTTTCCTTTATGATTAAGGCATTCAATTATGTTACTAAGTTGTTTAGTTCATCATACACTCCATTTAGAAGCTTGAAATGTAGAAGGAAATACACAACTAATTTTCAGAATTCAATGTTTTATTCACAAGGAAGGTCAAATGTCTCCCACACAAGCCATGGGATGTGACTGAAAAGTAAAGTACATCTACTGAAGTAAGAGGTACACATCCATGAAATAAAAAGCAAAGGAGTATGAGTGAACCCATCATTGCCTTTGTATATTCTTTGTTGTGTAGAGCATCTCCTTGCCAACTCCTTTCATCCTCAAGGCATGGTACCTGAAAAGTAAAAATAAGGAAATCATCAATAAAGAGCTCAGGGTTAATCCATATTCCTACATTGTTCTAATTCATGCATATGGATCTCTAAGCAATAGGAGATATAGATTTCTCAAAGATCATACTACATAGCTCACTCAGAAAGAAGAGATAGAAAAGAAAAGAAGAAACATGGACAAAAGAGAGGCCAAAATGCCTAATTTTTCTTACTATTTTCTTAAAGTGTGTAGATACAGGTTACAACCAAGAAGAAAGAATCATATACATGCTGAAAAGGAGGACCATTATGAATCTGAAACTCAAATATTATCTACAAATGAAGAGGTTACAGTTCAAAACAAAGAAGATGCTTGTAGATAAGGTACATTTTCTAGATTTTAGTCAAAGGAAAGGAATTCTGAAAAAAATTGACAGGGCTTCGCCATGTGAAATTGATATTTACAACTTTTCCAATATCTATATCAAATTGAAATTAAAGAAATGCAGTAAAAGTATCAGACAAAGTATCTAAATCAAGGATTATGCCTGATAATGGCATCAAAACAATTCAAGAATTGCTTAAAATTACTACAGGTATGAAAGAGTTTAAGTGTAACTACAGGTTACAAATAGGCATTTCAAAAGTGAACTGAAGGAAGAGATGTACAAGCAACCACTTCACTTACAGATTTTATCAACATCATTCAACCTTGCAAACTCACACATATCCAAGTCAAAGAAATGTTACAATATTTCAGAGATTGTCATTTCCATTAAAATCAGATTCAAGTTACATTATCAGAGTGTGTATAGATCCTGACCATTGATAAAACATTAATAGGAATCATCAAGTTCAGAGAAAGAAGAGCAAGCTCAGAATGAGGTTCAATTTGAAATAACCAAGGCCGAGCCCATAGATATTCAGAAAACCTTCAAGGAAAAGTCCATACTCAGGTTGTAATGAAATAATGGAGACCCAGATTAATGTCAGGCTCAAAAATGCAAAGCTTCTAGAGGCAAAGAAATTCAGACATCATTAATGGCGGAAGAGGTCAAATGACACCACAAAGTTGAAGAAACCGTCACAATACAATTGTAAAGAAAATTTACCCATTGTTTGAACTCTCATGGCCACACAGAAACTATAGAACCGGTTAAAATTTGGATAACCAGAAAGTGTTGACCATCAAAACTCATATAGAAATGATGACCATTATTTTGCAACAGGAGCCATCACGTTTCTACCTCAAAAGAAATAAGCTACAGATCTAGTTCATTAAAAGATTTCTTTTCATTTTACCAAATACCCATGAAGGGAACAGACTTACTAACACAAGATCAAATGCTTTGACGGTAAATCCCGAAATCAAGTGCCCATGATGTTACTTATCTAGAAGCTCACACAACTTTACGAGGAGGTGAAAACACAGGAAATACAAAGAAAGAACTGATTATCAATATTTCTTGGAGGCCAAGAGACAACACAAGGATCCAAAGAATAAAGAACAACTCATAAAGATCGGAAATAATCAAATATATAGCCGTAAAAACGTCAAAACCTGAGCTCGAGCAGACAAAAGTAGCGGCCATTTTGAAAAGATCACCGAGACCGAAAAGGGGAACATGATCAAACTATGATAAACAAAAACCACAATGATGAATAAATCTCACAAAGTTTTGAGAGCACGAAAAAGTCAGACATAGGAAGAGCTATAAAATACAGGTGTAGCTTAGCTTGAGAAACACTAACAATGGTGAGGAAAAAAATTTCCAAGGATTCGCTCGATAGTTTAAAACCTAAATGAAATGAGTATTAGGGTCGATTGACCTTTACCAAGCAAACCCAAGGGGTGAGCTAACAAAACTTAAGCACGGGTAGTACATGAACGATCAAGCTTCATTAAGGACGAAGATCAAAGGATGAGGATCGATCTCCACTTTAAATGAAAACCATTATCTGAATCTTCAAAAACACATTTCATGCAATTCGAAACCCTAAATCATGCTTTGAAGATCAACGATAAAAAATCGACAAGTACAGAGATCAACGCTCACAAATGGATCATCAGAATCAATGCAAAGTAGTCCAAGTGAAATGGCAGTCGATTGACCAACTTTTTCAATTTTCAAATTTGTGAAGTGTCAAAATTTCTTCCACAGGCCCGAAAGTCCGCAGAGTACATGTGTCACCATTATAGTAGAAGCGAAAGAGCGGAGGTCAGGGAGTTATTTACGTTTTCAAACTTTAAATTGCAAAAGGTTAAAATCTCAAAATAGCCCCGCAACCTGCAAGGCAAAAGTCAATGCAATGGTGGAACAATGGAGAGCGGGAGTCTCTTTAGTTTTAAAACTTTAAAAGTGTAAAAGTCAAAATTTCCAAACATTTCCCACAAGCCCGAGCCTCCATGATGAGAAAGTAAAATCCAGAGGGAGAAATGTAAAAAGTCAATTCCACATAGTATTGGCGGAGCGGTGGGCCTTCTCAAAGTTTTGAGACTTAATACAAATAGGCTGAAAAACATCAAAAAGATCGAAAGTTTTCCAAAAGAGTCAAATATCAACGGTGTCAATCCATCAGGAAGAGATTGAGATTGGGTGTCGATAAAAGACCAAACCCGACTAGAGTTTAAAAAATACATATACATGGCGAGTGAATAGGAAACCCTAGTTTGGGTTGAGTTAAAATGCCACTAACAAATAGCCAAGGGTTGACTCATCGTGCAGAAGGGGCCAACCCACGTGTCCATCAAATAATCATTGCAATATTGACTAAAGTCTGAACTATAGTATATGCTCCAAATAATACGAGTGTTGACCAAATCATGCCAACAATGATCACCGAAAAGGTGAATCTTTCAAACCATACATTATCCAATGTGCAAAGGCCGACAAGTGTATACATGCATATATTTATCACAAAGGTGGCCAAACTCAAATGAAGACAAATCCATATATCAAAGGGTGGTCCCCACATGAAGCTATCACATACACAGGAGTATTTTTACATGCCTTCACAACAAGACAGAATAGAGAAGAAGACAGAGTTGCATGTTCATGGGGAGAAAATTGCTTAGCAAACAATCTTATTTTTAGCAAGTTATTCTTCCTTATCTTCTTAAAAATAGAACGGTTAACTTCAGGTTTGTCGTATTGTAATTAAGGCTAATAATGTCTATTTGTAATTGCATGTTCTATTTTACCCCTTTATTTATTATTAAATAAAGGATAAAAATAGCATGCATGGGTGAGTATAAGCCTTAGGATATTTTTAGGAAGAGGGTGAATTTTATTTTTGTTATATATTGTGTGCCTTTACAAGGCATAAAGAAGGAATTCTAGAGGAATTTTGGATATAGAGTCTTGAAGCAAGTTTTTGCCGCTTTTACACTTTGAGTGTGAAGTATTTTCTGCCTTTCCAATTTATTTGCATTCTTGTGTTTCACCATATTAGTGTTGTGAATCAAAATTCCTTGACTAATTATCTTACACTTCTACAAATTCAGTTCTTCTGCATAATTTTAATGTGCATGTTAACTTATTAGTACTATTGTGATTTTCTCCCTCAGTATAACCAAGTGTTTTGCCCTTAGATATTCTATAGAAAACTATTGGCTCATGCATAAAAATTCTTCCCATATTAGTTGTGCATATACTCAGTCAAAGCCCTCATACAAATTTGGTGTATCACCTTAGTTTTAATCATTTTACAGTCATCTTTTTCCCCTTAAAACCCCATAATAAATTTAGGATACATCAACAAGGAACCGGCCTTGATACAGAGACTCACCTCAAAATAGGTATACCCACAGACTTGAGGTGTTTCCTTTGTATCTACGAAAGAGAGAGATCAAATTTTTCAAGCTTAGAAAACATGTAGCCATCTCTCTACAGGGTGAAATTTCGAGAGATAATAGTTTTTGGCATGCACTGTGGGAGCAACGAATCAAATCTGCGTATGCAAGTTATAAATTCTACAACAAATCTATAGCAGATTTACATCGATTCTAAAGTCACTTTCACGAGCAAGTTGCAGCAATTTATTTTAAAGATTTGAAGATCTTTTGGAAACTCCGCTTGGTGATATCGAGACCATATTGCAACTTGTTTCATGTCTAAAGTGACTACAAGATCATCGGAAGAGTAATTCCTCCCGAGTTTGTTTCTTTACCCTTGAATTATGCTAGAAGGAGAAGAGTCTCAATACTTTACCTTATAATAGACTGGTTTTGATAACCCTCATGATACTCCTTCTCCACATATCAATTTCTCTATTAACATCCCATTTTTTCAAATGGCTATTCAACCACTAAGGAATTTTTTTACCTTTACTAATGGCGGTCCATTAGTAATCCCATCACAATGACATTCCTAATACTGCTATGAAGAGTTTGCCATCATTCACGGGTAAAAATCAGGTTACACCAAATTTGAACATATCAAAGATGTTGCAGCCCATGTGCACGAGTCCATAATATCACTCATGAGGTGTAGCTTTAAGACTTTTAGCTGCAATTTTAAAGGGAAGGCCTTACTGCATGGTATAGAGACCTAGAAATTGGAAGCATAAGAACTTGGGATAACTTAGGTGAAAAATTGCTGAAATAGTTCTAGGATAATTAAGATCATTTGTCTCTCATTGAACAGCTTCTTGGGATAACTTAGGTGAAAAATTGCACGAAAGCAGCCTCGGGATAATTCGGATCATTTGTCTCTCATTGAATAGTTGTCTACTATTAAAAGGGCTTAATGAATTTATGTCGAGTTTCAATATCCATTTTTCTAGAACTTGGGAGAGAATTCCAGCAAGTTTGAAGCCTCAAGCTAATCATGCTTTCCTTTATTAGCTTAGGGAATTGAATAGTGATATCTCAACTATGATTCACAATGGGGAGAGAAACTCCCAGCTGACCTACGATATTGCTATCCGAGCTGAAAAATAGTCTTACTCAAGCTAGAAAATTTGCACCAAGACCTTCATGCCCTTTTCGGTAGATTTAGCACCTATTCCTTAGCCTATTACAATCATAAAACCTATTATTGTAGCTCCATCGTAGATGATGTATTTAAAGATTTGCAAACTATGGGAAATAAATTGACTTGATTCATAACAAAATCACATTATCTAGCGACCCTATCGACTCCTTATCGGTAAAATCAAAAAAATCAACAAACAGCAGCCCTATCAACAGAATAAAATTATAGGCAACCTTACCAAGAAATGTAGTTTGACCGAAAGGCTCCTAGTTCCTCTAATGCTTTAGTCCCAATTAATATGGCTACAGAAGATTGGTGTTAACCTTGCAATCAACCTCATGCAATCGTAAGTTTCCCAAATAATCTTTTGAATCTAAATCTTATTGCACAACCTCAATCGGAAACATTGTTAATGTCTCAAATGGAGGGTGGGCAGCAAGAAACTCATGTTCAGAAAGCACTTGAACAAAATTTAGTTAGTTTTGATGATGAGGATTTCATTGCGGTCGATCTTTTAGGGCTCAAGGGAAAGTCATTTGAAAGTCAAAAACAACAAAATAGATGTATATTGTCTAGTGTCACCGATAAGAAAACATCTACAGTCCCAAAGTCAACCAACAACTCTGTTGTTCCTAAAAATAACAAGTTTTCCAGTTGATAAAGGCCATCAAAAACAGCTACAACCTGATCTAAGAAGATTGTTTATACCTCAAATATCCAAGGCAGCTAAAGCAGAATCAGTTTTCACTAAGGCCTACTCTAAGACAGTTGAATCTATCTCTAAAACTATTGCTTCTTTCAACATTGTTGATGTAATGAAAAATCATAACGTTAACATCTCAATGTGGGACACTCTAAGTATTCCTGGATAGCAAGATTTACTCTCCCATAAACTAGCTAAGTCGTAGAATTCTTCAAAATGACAGAAAAGGAAGTTCATAAGGCTAGACATGGTCCTTGGAACGTTTGAACAAGACCGCATTAAAGAAGTTAAGTGGATGGTTTAAATGTTCGAATGCTCATGATATCAAGAAACCACCACAATTATAACTATTATTAATTATTGTAGATAATCTAGTTCATTATTGCATGGTGGATAGTGGTGCTGTGAAATGCTGTATTATGCCAAAAGTGATTGCGAGAAAATGGGTTTGTAGTATTAGCCTACGAGAAAGGAGTGTCTTATAGCTTGGCATTTTGCTATGAACTAATACAGTTGGTATAATATGAAATTTAGAAGTGACATTACACACTTGCCCAAATGTTTCTATTCTACAAGATGTAACTGTTGTAGATTTTCCTCCATACTTTGCTTTATGCTTATCTAAAGACTTCACAAAAAAATAAAAGGTTATCTCTCTTTAGATTGGTCCTTATTTTTACTACTCATTACGACACCAAAGTTACTTATCAATTTAGAGCCATTGGCGATTTCACATTGAGTCTCACTCTTCAAATGCATTGGCTAATTATTTAGCCCTAGATCGATCTAATTTTAATGAGGTAGCTCATGTTTCAACGTTAGATGGTGTTTATAACATGTTTATGGATGAAAAGATAGTGGAAGAACATGCTCGTGATCCTTTTAAGGAAGTTGAAGAATATTTGTTTGGTGTGTATTATATGCATGAAGAAAATACACCACTTCCCTTCTTTGTAAAAAAAAAAATATTCAAAGAGAAGGGATTTGGAAGCTTCATTTTGATGGAACTAAGAACAAGAAAGGATAGGGAGTAGGTTTTATGCTCACTTCCCCGAATGAACGAAAGGTATTTCTCGGCTTTGAGTCTCCAATTTTCATGTACTTACAATTTAGTTGAATATGAAGCATTAATTCATGGCCTACTTTGGGCCAAAAGAGAGGTATCAAGATGCTACACATTTTTGGTGACTCTAAGTTAGTTATTAATCAAGTAAGAAATTTCAATTTTTGTAAGAATCAATTAATGAAGTCTTACTGGATATAGATTTTCGAGACTTAATGGAAGATTTTAATGCTATTAACATTCGGTTTATTCCTAGAGCTGAAAACAAGCATGCATTCGGACTTGTAGTAGTTGGGGCTAGTTTTGAAGTGCTTAGAAAAAATTGAAAATACCAAAATAAAACCTCATATAAAGTTAATTGTTAGGCTTTCAATACCTTATAATGATTCAAATGTGCAGTTTTGAAAGTGATGATCAAATCTATAGGTTTTTCTAGCAAAGAAGTGAGTTTTGTGTAATTAATCGGGATAAATTACAACACTTATATGGTGACCAGATTGTTCAGGTTGAAGAAAAATAAAACGCCTCGAGGTCCAGGTCACATTGGAAGACATCTTCAAGACTAACGATGAGTTAAGAAAGGTCAGACTAAAATTTCAACCCACATTGATAATTACGAAGAGATCTCGGTTGATGAAGGAAAAAACTTTTTCTTGGAAAGGTATGTTCCTTAACTAAAAAGAAGTGATTTATTAATCTTTGCAAAGAGTTTAAGGATATTTTTGCTTAGAAATACCAAGATCCGAAAGGATTTGATCCCGAAGACAACATACAATTGATTGAGTTGTAGCCAAATTCTAAACATGTTAGAGAGAAACACGAGCCTTTGAATCCCATAATAGAACCTCGATGAGGAAAGAATTGTCTAAGTTGATTGAATCGGGTATTATCTTTCCAGTTAAGCATTCATGTTGGGTAGCTGATTTTATTCCCGATAGGAAGAATAATGGTGAAATCAGACTATGTGTGGATTTTAGAGATCTTAATAAAGTTTCATTAAAAGATCATTTCCCACTCCCAAATATGGATTAAATTTTGAGAATAATCTCGGAGTTCGATAGACTATCTCTTCTAAATGGTTATAGTGGATATTATCATATTTTAGTTCGAGAAGAAGATAGATATAAAATATCCTTTAAGACTAAGTGGGGTACTTATGGTTACAAAAAGGATGCCTTTTGGTCTTTCAAATCTTTGGTGCAACGTTTCAATGTGCAATGGACATGGTTTTTCACATCTTATTAAACAAATGCATCCTTGTTTATTTAGATGATATTACTATATTTTCAAAAGATTCTCAAGAACAAATAATGCATTTAGTCATATTTTGTAGTTGTGTAGGCAATTTGGAATATCGTTGAATGCACTCAAGTCTATCTTTTCAAAGATACATCAAGGTAAACTACTTGGTCATATTTTTATAAGCAAGGTTTAGCAATTGATATTTTCAGATTGAATCCATATCACAACTATCATTACCCCATCATAAGAAGGAATCACAGAGTTTTTAAGAAAAACAACTTTGTTAGAATATTTGTTCTAGATTTTGCAGCATTGGTTAAACCACTCACAACTATGCTAAAGAAAGAGAAAACTTTCTCTTGGACCAGTGAAGGGAGAGAAGGATTTGAATCAATTAAAGCAGCTATCTCTCAAGCTCCTACTCTTGCAAATCCAAATTTCAATAAATATTTTACAATGTATGCACTTGCAGGAGCTGAAACAATCTCAACTATATTAACTCAAGTCAATGATGAAAATATTGAGCAGCCTATTACTTTCTTTGGATAGAGTTTGCATGATTACGAAATAAGGTACACATTTCTTGAAAAATAGGTACTTTCAGTAGTCAGAGGACTAAAGAATTTCAAGTATATTCTTTCAAACAATAAAATCTATGTTTTTGTTTCTCATCCAAGTGTGAAAGCATTCTTACTAAATAAGGAGTTGAATGAGAAAAGAGCAAACTGGATAACGAAGGTCATGGAGTATGATGTTGATATTCGGGTTGCTAAGACGGTTTGAGGGAAAGGTTTATGTGAGCATATAATTACTGATATGGAAAAACAACAATTTATAGAACCACGTGATTCAAAACAACGTGCTGAAATTACGATATCGGTAATCGAAATCATGGTTCAACCAAGAAATCAACATCCTGAGCTCACTCACGACATTCAAGAATCAAGATGGGTGACTAGTTTGGTTAATTATCCGAGTGTGTACAAATCGGACCATTGATAAAACATTAATAGGAATCATCAAGTTCAGAGAAAGAAGAGGAAGCTCGAACTAGGTTTAATTCAAAATAACCAAGTCTGCGCCCAAAAATATTTAGAAAACCTTTAAGGAAAAATCCATACTCGGGCGTAATGAAATAATGGAGACCCAGATTAATGTCAGGCTCAAAATGCAAAGCTTCCAGAGGAAAATAAATTTAGACATCATTAATGGTGGTAGAGGTCAAATGACACCACAAAGTTGAAGAAACCATCATAATACAATTGTAAAGAAAATGTACCCATTGTTTGAACTCTCATGGCCACATAGAAACTATAGAACTAGTTAAAATTTGGATAACCAGAAAGTGTCGACCATCAAAACTCATATAGAAATGACAGCCATTATTTTGTGACAGGAGCCATCACATTTCTACCTCAAAAGAAATAAGCTACAGATCCAGTTCAGTAAAATATTTCTTTTCATTTTACCAAATACCCATGAAGGAAATGGACTTACTAGTCACAAAGATCAAAAGATGAAGGTAAATCCCGAACTCAAGTGCTGGTGACGTTACTTACCCAGAAGCTCGCACAACTTTGCAGAAGGTGAAAACATAGGAAATACAAAGAAAGAACCGATTATCAATATTTCTTAGAGGCCAAGAGACAACACAAGGATCCAAAGAATAAAGAACAACTCACAGAGCTCGGAAATAATCAAATATACAGCTAGAAAAACCTCAAAAACTGAGCTCAAACAGACAGAAGTGGTAGCCATTTTGAAAATCTCGCAGAGACCAAAAAGGGGAACAAGACTGAGCTCTGATAAACAAAAACCTCGGTGACAAATAAATCCCGAGAGAGTTCCGAGAGCACGAAAGATTCGAGACAGAGGAAGAGCTATAAAATATAGATGTAGCCGAGCTCGAGAAACACTAACAATGGCGAGGAAAAAAATTTCTATGGCTTCACTCACAAGTTGAAAACCCAAATGAAATGATTATTAGGGTTGGATTGACCTTTACCAAGAAAAACCGAGGGTGAGTTAACAGAACTCAACCACGGTTAGGACATCAACGATCAAGCTTCATCAAGGATGAAGAACAAAGGATAAGGATCGAACTCCACTTTAAATGCAAACCATGGTCCGAGTCTTCAAAAATCCATTTAATGCAAGTAAGAAACCCTAAATCATGCTTTGAAGATCAATGATAAAAATCTACAAGTACAAAGATCAACACTCACAAATGGATCATCAGAATCAATGCAAAGTAGTCAAGTGATATGGTGGTCGATTGACCAACTTTTCAATTTTCAAATTTGTAAAGTGTCAAAATTTCTTCTACATGCCCAAAATTCTGTAGAGTACACGTGTAACCATTATAGAAGAAGTGAAAGAGCGAGAGATTAGGAGTTATTTACGTTTTCAAAATTTAAATTGTAAAAGGTTAAAATCTCAAAATAGCCCCACAACCCCACAAGGCAAAATTCAATACAATGGTGGAACAATGGAGAGCGAGAGTCTCTTTTGTTTTAAAAATTTTAAAGTGCAAAAGTCAAAAGTTCCAAACATTTCCCGCAAGCCCAAGCCTCCATGATGAGAAATTCAAAGCCATAGGGAGAAAAGTAAAAAATCAATTCCACATAGTATTGGCGCGACGGGCCTTCTCAAAGTTTTGAGACTTAATACAAACAAGCCTAAAAACTTCAAAAAGGTCCGAAAGTCCACCAAAGGAGTCAAAGATCAATGGTGCAGGTCCATCAAGGATAGAGATTGACGGTGTCGATAAAAGACCAAACCCGACCAGAGTTTAAAAATGCATATACGTGGCGAGTGAGCAGAAACCCTAGTTTGGGTTGAGTTAAAATGCCACCGAAAAATAGCCAAGGGTTGACTCATCATGCAAAAGGGCCAGCCCACGTGTCCATCAAATAATCATTGCAATATTGACTAAAGTCCGAACTATAGTATATGCTCCAAATAATATGAGTGTCGACCAAATCATGCCAACAATGATCACCGAAAAGGTGAATCTTTCAAACCATACATTATCCAATGTGCAAAGTCGACAAGTGTATACATGCATATATTTATCACAAAGGTGGCAAAACTCAAATGAAGACAAATCCATATATTAAAGGGTGGTCCCCACATGAAGCTATCACATACAAAGGAGTATTTTTGCATGCCTTCACAATAGGACAAAATAGAGAAGAAGATAGAGTTGCATGTTCATGGAGAGAAACTTGCCTAGCAAGAAATCTTATTTTTAGCAAGTTATTCATCCTTCTCTTCTTAAAAATAGAACAATCAACTTCAGTTTAATGTATTGTAATTAAGGCTAATAATGCCTATTTGTAATTGCATGTTCTATTTTTATTCCTTTATCTATTATTAAATAAAGGATAAAAATAGGATGCATGGGTGAGTACAAGCCTTAGGCTATTTTTAGGAAGAGGGTGAATTTTATTTTTGCTATATATTGTGTGCCTTCGTGAAAGCATAAAGATGGACTTCTAGAGGACTTTTGGATATAGGATTATTGAAGTAAATTTTTTGCAGCTTTTGCCCTCTGTGCGAAGTATTTTCTGCCTTTCCAAGTTATTTGCATTCTTGTGTTTCATCATATTATTCTTGTGAATTAAAATTCCCTAACCAATTATCTTACCCTACTGTAAATTCAGTTCTTCTGCATAATTTTAATGTGCATGTTAACTTATTAGTATTGTTGTGATTTTCTCCCTCAGTATAACCAAGTGTTTTGCCCTTAGATATTCTTTAGAAAACTATTGGCTCGTGCATCAAAAATTCTTCCCATATCAGGTTGTATATACTCAGTCAAAACCCTCATACAAATTTGGTGTATCACCTTAGTTTTAATCATGTTACGACTCATATTTCACCCCTTAAAACCCCAGAATCAATTTAGAATACATCAACAAGGAACCGGCCTTGATACCGAAGACTCACCTCAAAATAGGTATACCCACAGACCTGAGGTGTTTCCATTGTATCTACAAAAGAGAGAGATGAAATTTTGTAAGCTTAGAAAGCCTGACCATCTCTCTACAGTGTGCACTTTCAAGAGATAACACTAACCCCGGTAGCTCCCCTAGAAAGACATAAAAAAATTCTCTCAAGATGGGATGGTCATCAAGGGATGGCCCACTAGACTCATCCTCGATCTATCACTAACCGTAACAACATACATCTAAAACCTTGTCACACACACCACTTAAGCTACATAGTGGAGATGGTGTGTGGAAATGGGCCTCCTAATTCCTGCTATCACTAAATCAACTCCTAGATCATCTATACATGATATAGTCTTATGGTAATAATCCACTCTGGCTCTATGTGCAGATAACTAGTCCATGCCCAAGATGACTCCATACAAACCCAACGGAAGGATACGAAGATCCGAGGTAGTGGTGAAGGGTCCCAAATCCACTACACACTCCTTAACTAAGGAGTCTACAGAAATTTTTGCTCTAGAAGCCATTTCAACGTCCCAACTAAGACCCTACCTAACTACCACCAGTAATGCTCTACTAAGGATGGTGCAATAAAAGAATTAGATGAACCAAAATCAAACAAAATGGAGGTAGGAATACCACCAATGCTACCTGTCATCTCTATGATGGTACTTTGGTGCTCATCTGACGGTTCTCGACCACTGCGTAGATCTAATGGTTGTGCCCCATGTCACAAACATTAGGCTCTGAAATATTCTTCTTACCCTTCTTACTAGGATTACTGTGGGAACTCTTTCCAATGAAGTCCTAACAACGCACAACAATAACAATTACATGGTCCTCTCCACCGAGATGTAGCGCCAACCAAGACTCTAGAGGTTTGTGCTATGGATCCTGATGATCCGTAGGGACTGCCGAGGTCTTTGATGATGAGCTCCTACTTGACTAAGCTTTCGGTGCACCCCCGTGTCTTCTTGCGACCCTAAGAGGAGGCCCCATATTCAGCCCCATCTCGTGCATCAATTCTATATGGAGGTCTCAGTAAGGTGGGCGGGTTTTGCTCTACGTAGTGTGGTGGCTTCTTTGTGGTGGCTTGAAAGAAGACTGACAACCTTGTCCACCACAGGAGGAGGAGCTGACCCCTCGATCTGCTATCTTACATTTGTTGGATGTGACTTCGAACTCTATCCCCGGCCTCATTGCATCTTTCCCCATGTCTCTCTGCAATATAGGCCTTCTCCACGGCCTCTGCTAAGGTCTGTGGGCAGTGAATGTGCACCGCACCACCCAAATCCAAATTTAGGCCCCTAATGAACCTGTGAATCCATACCTTCTCATCCTACATGTAGTCGACATACTAGAGTAGATCCATAAATCAACTCTCATACTCAGCTACAGTCATATAGATGCCTGATGGAGGTCGTTAAACTCATCTATCCTCTATTGAATGAACCTCTAGGATAAGTACCTTCTCTTGAACCACTCCTCAAAGAGCTCCTAGGTAACCATCTCTGAATCAACGTGGAGCTTCTACTCCTTAGTCCTCCACTAGACACCTACTCCATCCCTTAGAAGATGGATCACAACATGAGCTTTTGTGTTGCTAGTATAAGGGCAAAGCTTAAAGCACCCGCTCAAGATCACCAACCAAGCCTTTACCTAAAATCCACCTCGTATCTCCATAACAAAGTGAGATGGTCGTAGCTTAAAGATCCTTGATATCATCTATAGTTGTCGACCGAGCCCCTAGGCCTCTCTCGCACACTCCTCTCTAGGTCTAGGGATCTGAGACCTATCCCTGTGTTCTAAATCCTATCTCCCCGTCCCTCTACGATGACTCCATGTGGGAGTTCTTTGTCCTATGATCCTTGTCAGATCGAGGAGATGCATGGCGGCCTCAATGGATGGCTCCTATCATGTCCTTGCCGACCGTCCTCTCTAAGGACCCTCCGCGTATATCAGTGCAATGACTTCTGGGAAGCATCTATCCCATAAAATCAAGTTAGAATGTCCACTACCACCGATCCGTGGTGGCAAGTCTAGATCTACGTGTGCAAGAACCCTCATCTAGTCCACGCCTACTACATAGAACAAGGTGAGAGTTAGCTCATAATTATACTTTTATTCCAGCTTCTATGTTTACTAAAATATACAATTTTTAGAAAAATTTGTTTTCTAGGTTTAGTATTGTGTTAGGTTTAATATTGTACTAGGTTCAATGTTTGTGTCTCACATTTTCATGTGTACCCAAGGGTCCAAGCTTTGAACCCATGGCTTTGATACAAAGTGTAACACCCGTAAAATTTTCCCACATGAAACCCAAGAACAACCTAGGACAAGCTAGAAAATTATGGAATAATTTTTTTTGAAAAAAAAACGTGTCTACAAACATGCTTTGAGATATAGTTTTCCCATTAATGTTTCTAATTCAGTTATATTTAATAATAATTTTTCCCATTATAACAAAATATTAAAACCCACATTATACTTTAATGAACTTAATTAGACCAAGCATGGTTAATTTCTCCCTAAGTGTTATTTTAATAAACAATTTAATTCCACTATAGTTAAATATTCCATATTTAAATTTAAAGGGTAAAAGGGGCCAAAATAAATAAATACCAAAGTTATTTAATTCCACAAGGTTTAAACAATTAACAAGGTCCCCATTTGACATGGGGTTAGAATAATAAACATTCCCTTACCCCATAAAGTGACCCCTTAAAAAGTCAACCCATGTATTTTGAATTAAAATATTTAAATTTAATTCAAATCCCACTCACCCACTCCCCACCTACTTTTTGTAGGGATGAATCTCATCCCTTGGATGGATTCATTTAGGGCCCTTGGATAAGGAAAACCCTCTAACCCTAAGTTTCCTTATGAAAGGCTTCTTTCTCTCTTTCTTTTGGCTCATTATTTCTTTTGTTTTGCAGGTTGTTGGAGGAGGATGGGGAAGCCATTGAGGCCATCTCAAGCTTTTGGAGAGGATTACTTGCTTCATTTATTTTCTTATTTTTATACCCTTATTTAGGGATTTAAATCATTTGTTTATTTTGTTTTATTTCATTTCCATAATGTTTTCCCAAATGGGCTTGTGGTTTTTCCTATTTTATATATATATTTAGTTAATATAATATATATTTTCATATATATAGATATATATATATATATATATATATATATATATATATATATATATATAAGAGAGGTAAATATACATATATGTATATGTACATATATATATACATATACATCTATACATCTATAGTATTCATTTAAAATTTAATTTTAAAAAACACTCAAATGAAATTTATTTGTGGGATATAAGATTATATATATTTATATTATATTTATGTGTGTATATATATGTATATGTGTGTGTGTGAGTGTGTGTGTGTGTATACATAATACCACACAACAAAATGTGTGTAGAAAGTGAATTTGATTAAGGGTTTGGTTCATAGTGCATTAAACATATATATAATAGTAAATTTGGAGGAGGAGGATTGTATACATGGGTGGGTAGAGGTGAACCATATTTATTTAGGAGTTTAATATTTATGTGGGGGGAAAGTCCACCGACGCCACCCCCAAAAGCCATTTCTTTAATATTAAAAACTACCTACCCACTTCCAAAAATAATACAAAGCCTTTGAACATTTAAACTTTAATAATATAGTTCCTTTTTGATTCACATATATATTATTATATATATATATATATATGTATTAATATATATATATATTTATTATATTATATATATATTATATAAATATTATTTCAATAGGTCATATTGTTTCTATTTTTAATAGTATTAACGATTCTAATTTTTATACTTAGAATTTCTATTTAAAATTTCATAATATTTTGTAAGAAGTCTAAAATCTAATTTTCATATTTTCATTATTTAAGATTTGCTAATTTAATTAACTACATACTCAAAGTAATTTACAAAAAGTATGGTCTAAGTTATAATAAGCAATTTCTTTAATAGTTTATTCATTAGATTTAGGTATTTAACTTATTGGTTGAACATGTATAAGTAAATACATAATTAAAATTTGAGTTATTTCCATCTAAACATACATAGTTTAAAATTTATTTCCTCCACTATATGAGAATGAACAAATACAACCTATTTTTCACAAGATAGCCTTTCCAAGTATTATCAAGAAATTAAATATGTCTTCATATGAATTTCCTACATTCTAAGAGAAAACAAAAGATTTTTTCAACAATATTTCATGGAATACAATGATGTTTATACAACAAGACTCAACACACTTTAATGAAGGTTACCATTCCACTAAAAGAGAACAAGCTATTTTCCAATCACATTTTTGTGAGAAAATAAATCAACTACAATGAAACAAATTTTTTCCCTTTTAACCTCATTTCTATTACAACAAAACTAGCTTTACTAAAACAAAATCTTTTTTTCTTTTACAAAATACAATGCAATCTTGGTCACTAATAATCAATACAAATTTTCCTCAAAATATTAATACAATATCTTCCACTTAAAGTGGGAAAACTTACAAGAATGAAAGCTAAAAGGAATACAATATTACAAGTCTTCCACCCTAAGTGGGAATAACAAGGAGGTTTTCTCACAAGGAAATATTTCTTGAGGACACCAACAATGCTCCATGTTTCACATCACCAACAAGAGAGCTCCACCATGCTTCATTTGATCACAACAAAAAGGGGGAGAGGCAACACTCTCCACCCAACCAAGAATTTCAATGAGGAGAAGAAGCCATCCTCCTCATTGGCCCCCGAGCCCCAACCACATTGCAATGAAAAAAGGATTCAACTCATGGCAAAAAATAAGATTCCACATCACAATACAAGATTTTACAACCATACCAAAACACAAACAATACAACTACAATCACAAGAAGGAAAGCAACAAAATACACAAGGCTTCAACATGCAAAAGCCAAGGAGCAAGATCTATGGGAGGTCACTTATGCCTCCCAATGGGAAATGGGTGCCCACCTTAAAACCCTCCAATAAACATCTCAAAACCCCTACACACTCTTATTCCTCCCTCAAGAACCTCTTATGCCTCCCACATTCTCTTATGCCTCCCTACAATCTCTTATGGCTCCCTCATAAAAAATAGACCAAGTAAGAAATGCAAGAAATTTCTTGTCCAAGGTGGGGCACCCAACCCAACTCCCTCCAAAACATGAAATGAACTCTTATGCCTCCCCACATGTAAGATCCCCATAGTCCCCTCCTACACCACACTTAGGCAATCTACCCAAGCACCCAACAAGCATACCAAAACACTCAAAAACATGCACATATACACAATATAAAAAAAATATTTTACAAGAGTGTAGCTCCTACCTTTCCATGGTAGAGCTTGATCCAAGAGTCCCACACCAAGATTCTTCAAGCCCAAACAATCACCAAGAAGCTCCAAAAATCCACAAGCACTCCAAAATCCTCTAACTCCCAAAAATGCAAGAGCACAAAGAAATGAAGTAACCCCAAACAAGAAAAAGAACTTGAATAAATAGAAAAGGGAGAGAGGAGGGTGAGGTGGCTCCATGTAGGATGCCACATCACTCATCCTCAACTCCACCTCACAAGTCAAACCTCAACCCCAATGCACCATAAATTGGTGGGTGAGAGGAATGACAATTTACTTACACACACAATCCAAGCCCACACCCCCTAAGGACAAAAATTTAATTACATGAAAGAAAGTGCAATAAAATTTACCTTTTGTCTTTCCCAAAACACATAATGGGGTCTATTTTTGACCCCCAAACCCATAGGTAGGGTTTTATAGCAATTTAAGAGGTGTGGACAAGTTTGACTTGTCCCACAAGCCTCCAAAATTGGCCCTTAAGGCCAAATTCGAATTTCCATGAAGGGGTAGAGTGTACAACACTCAAGATCACAAGCACTCAACTTATAAACACATAACCCAAGAGCCATCTAATCTAATAAATGAAATCTTTTGACCCATTCCACAATTAATTTAGTAAAAATATTAATTTACTAATCTAGACACAAATCAAGTAATTAATAAAAGGAGAATACATCACTATAAAATCACATACTAAAATCAAATAAAGGAAACTAATAAAAGAGATAACACACAACCCTTGGTCACAATTGAGGTGATCCCCCCCCCATGGGGACCCCTAAAAAATACAAACACACACACATAACAAAATACATGTTGCCATGGTGACCCTTGTTGAATTCATTTAGCATTCCAATGTGGTTGGTCTCCAATCCCCATGTTTTTTGTTGACATGTTTACCTAAAAAACACATAACACCTCCTTCGGCCTCGTGGCCGCATCAAAACATCCAAAATAAAATATACAATATAAATCCACAATCATCTATATATGAATCAAAACATCATCTAGGAAAGTAACGATATCATTTACAATTTCTAACAACATCTCGATTCTACATTTCATCAATATCCATATGATCACAAGATTAGTTCAATTGTTAAGGTCTACTCAAAATGACAAAAGTATCGCGAGTCAGAAATATATATAACCATGTCAACAACATATCATCATCAATATAATTTGTCTCTAATAATCCACATACATCATACTAAGAATTGAAATCAACAATGTCCCAAAGATCTCTAACATCTAACATCATGCTAAGTCAAAAAGCTACAATAATATCCATAAGTATAGTCGACAGTATCGGAAATCAATAATAAAAAGTGTCGAAGGAAGGGTTCATTTTAAGACACCTCTAGAAAATTGGAGGTGGAAAATACCTGGCGAATATCCTTTAACTTGAATCGTAGTTTCAGCGAAAGGTGAATTTGACAGTTTTCCATAACCGAATTTTCACCATTTTTTTGAGCTAGAGAGACTACAGATTTTCAGACACTGATGCCTCATTGACACATGTCAACAAGAGCTCATTGATGCCGTGTTGACATGCATCAACAAGGGCCATTGATGCGCATCAACAAGGACTATTGTTGGCACGTTCTATGACATTGTTTACATGCATCAAGAGGAGTCATGACGTGTGTCTACAAGATTCATCACACACATCAACAAGGGTCGTTGGACACACTTGTTGACATCAATATCCCTTCGACACGTGTGAATGGCCCTTGTCATGATGTGCATCAACAAAGGCCAAATACGACGCGCATCAATAACCCTTTGTTGGCGCAAGTCAATGAACCATATTGACATCGCTGATAAATATCATTGACCCTTGATTTGTGTTATAAATACACTCCCAGCGGTCATTTACACTTTCCGCTCTCGATTTTTTTATATACAGAATCCATCATTCTCAAAGACTCAAAGCACAACTACAATGGAGACTACAAGTGCATCCTAAGTGCAAGCTCAAGACAAAAATCAAGAGGAAAATCCGAGTCCTATCCATAGGAAAGATCATCTACAGAGGAATCTTTAGTGCCCCCACATCCAGACTATTTTACAGATGATTTCGAATACAAGTATTTAATTAATGATGCATGTGAGTTTAGTGGGCTCATTTAAGATGCCCCATTTCAAACAAACCAATATATTTTGAACTACCTTCTCTCTCTCTTACAATATAGAGGATGACCTTTTTTATGCTTACTCTATGAACAATGGCCGATTGTTTCAATTCAAGATCAACAAAATCGATTGACATTCATCATTTTATAGGCCTTCTATTCATAAATTTACCCTTTGTTATAATGAAGGAAACACTTTGTCACAAAGACGATAAGAAATATCTCAAATCGACGTTCGATTTCCATGTTGATTGTAAGTATAATTTATTTTCATTCATCATTTTTATTCAATTTTTATTGTGATACAATTTAATGTTATATTAATTCCCACTATTTTTTGGCATTTGCAGCTCATGTCAATAAATCCAGTGCGTGGTGTGATATACAATCAATTACACACCACTTTCTTACTGCAATGATTTCATTTTTGTAATCTAAAATAGTTTTACGTGGTCAGAAACATGATATACCAAACTAGACCATTGCATACATTGTTGTCAGAATTCATCAAAACAAAATTTGATTGGTGCGCCTTTTATTAAGAAAATAAGAACTAACATAACAAATGTAAAGCTTTCGAAAAATCTTTCATTTACTCCAAAACTATCTCCTTGGCCTTTATTATGATGCTTTTTCAAATTTAAACAACAAACCAATTCCCACTGCCTTTTGCGAGGATTTAGGCATTGATGAAGTTATCAATTCCATTTGAAGAACAATGGTATAAACTATTAAGTTTGTATTTCGACATTACACACTGCACATGTATTAGCAATTTACTATTTGCAAGAGAATATTTATGGAATCCATTCCCAAAAAAAGGAATTATCAAGAGGAAGAGGCCAACAACACGCTAGGCTTGGGAGATTCTCAATCTGAAATGGAAGCTCACTCCTCTCCGAACCCCAACAGCTTTGAATTTGTTAAATGCTAGAGAAGTAATACATTTTCATATATTATTTACAAATTCTAAATTTGTAGTTTCATTTTCCAATTTAAATGTTACCCAATTGAATTGACATACAATTCAATGTTGATGACATCAGAGGGACTTTGGACCATACATGTGTTTCAAAACTCACCATCTTCCCCAACTCACTCAAGATAGTTGTATACATTGTATCTTCTTAACAACCACCAATTACTGACTCCATCACAACCACCCTTAGCACCGTAAGAAGGTACTACCCTCAAAAAAGGTACAAGTTTTGAATACTACTTCATTTAATTTCATAGTTTTTGCATTGTTTTCTAGTTTTTCATATGTTTTTTCTTGAAATTTTCAGCAAATTGCAGTCCTCCTTCTTTTGAAACACTGGCACCTGCCCCCTCAACCAATAATATTTAAAATGCTAACTAAGATCAAGAAAAATAACATTGGTAAACGCATGCCAATTACTCCAGACCCCTAGTAGGACACTAAACATTACCTCCTTTTCAAATCCAACCTACTCAATTGGTGGCTTGCCTAGTGCAATGGGCATATCGGTTTGAATAATATAAATTTAGATGAAGATTACTTGGGCATTCATAAGAATGAACCAAATAGATATTTCAATACCCATGAGATGATTCAAGGCCAACAGGTATACTTTAATTTCAACATACTTTACCATATTGAATTACATTTTGTTTTATATTTATTTGTCTGAATCTTGATTAACTTTATCACAAACAGGATCAGGCCACCCAAAGGTAGAAACAAGTAGTAGTTGATCTACCCGAAAGCCTCCATACCTCTCCAACGAGATCATCTTCATCCAATACAGATGGTGAACATTTGCTACCATTTTCCTTTAGAGGAATTAATTGGTTATGATTATCAATCCCATGTTGGTGAATTTATTCTACCTCATATTAGTCAGCTCATAGAATGGAAGAGAAGGGCTAAAGTCCTTATCAATGAGATTATTAGTCGTTATGAAAATTATTGGCAAAGGGATAGTTTATACATTGCATCCATAATCAACTTGCGAAGATGGATTCCTTACTTACCCAAGTAATAAGTGGGACTATCACGTATAACAACTATAAAATGACATTTTGATAAGACATAAAAAAAATGGAAAATATTAGTGTTTGAGGCCTGCAGCATATTTTAAAAATGGTCTAAGGACAAGGATCCGGTAGCGATTGCAAAGTGTCGAGAGAGATAGAGTCGTAAGTATTATCACTTTCAAACAATATTTTTGTTAATTTAAAGTTTTCTTATTTTAGTAAAATGTTAAATTGATATTACTTTTTTTAGTGTAGTTGAAATATGAAAATTTGAAGTGTCAAGTAAAGGTTTTCCAAATTCACTTGGAAACAATGAAAGAATTGTTTATTCATGTATGAAGAATTTGAAGGAAAATATTATTTTTGTTAACAAACAAAACAATACAATGAAGCAGATAATTAAAGAGCATGGATTTGACCTTGAAATATTATTCAAAGCTAAGGAAACAACTGATCCAAATTTGTTGTCCCATGGAGATGCGACAAAGTAAGAAGAAAGAATTTTAAAAAATCTGGACAGTGTCTATGCCTGAGAAGATCTCATAAGTTCTGGGGTTATTTCTGCCATTGGGGAAAGGGGTACAACCACAGGTAAAGAAACCATTGGGGAAAGGAGCACATGAGTTGAAATGGATACAGAAAAAGGGTAAAAGAAGGTTGATTTTTTTACTATTGAGTTTATTTGGAAACTTGAAATATTGAATTTTATTATCTGGATTTGATAGCCTTTGAAAATTTGAAATACTATATAATCTTTAATTTTATAACTTCCTATATATTATGTATAGAATTTCTAGATTGTATATGGAGTTTATGTTTTTTGGTTTACTTGTAATGATGATTGCATTAGATAGGGATGATGACGTATGTTTCTTGTTTACTTGGATTATCATGAATTGTATGTGGACGTAGATTTAGCTTCAAGCATGATAATTCTTCTTCTCTAGACATTTAAACTTGTTTTAAGATAATTCTTCTTCTCTATACTTGTAATGATATGATCATGATCATATATATAGATGATAAATAAATGGAATGTAATGATATGACTCGTAGATTTAATTTATGCTTCGGCCTATCATGATCGTTAGGATGATGAATTGTATAATGAATCATGGATTATGAATTGTATAATATGGAAAATCTTCTTCTCTTGCTGGATGAAAATTCCATCATGGTCATTTTATCCCCTGTACAAAGTTTAAAATATATATCAAAGCATTTTGCAAATATAAAAAATAAATTAAACATAATTGTAAGAAATCAAGAAAGATGATATGATAGGGTTTAACTTACCTCTAGTGTTTTAGATGGCTATGAAATCATCATTGGTAATGTGCTAGATATTTTTTTAAGAAAACTCAACATGAGAAATGAATTAGTAGATAGATGGGTGAGTTGCCTGACATTGTCAGTCCCAAGAAGTACCAGCTTCCTCGGATGGATGTCAACCCACGTTTTCAAAAAAAATAAATTTTTGTATATAAATAAATGTAAATATATATATCTGTAACATCTTTAATGATAACAAGAGCTGAAATTTTTTAAAGTGACAATGACAATAAGATTAAGGTGAAAAATATACCTATTTAAAGTTGAAACAATCCATTATCAATAGCTTTCTTCAAACTCGATGTTCTCTTCTCAGAGAGTGTGACGATGCACCAATTCCACTCTCAACGTTGGGAACAGTTGTACTTGTAGATTTATTATTCACACCTCTTTTTCACAAAGGGAATTCCAATGCACAATTGCTCTGTTAAAGGAAAGGTTTCCATGGAGCATTGAGATACATAACACCTCATACAACTTTCTAGATTTTTATCCAACTCTGCTTCTCGCTTTGATTTTATAAATGGTAATGCACTGAAAACCCTTTTATCCCCATAGACCCCAAAATCATTGTTTGGCATAACTCATATAATTTGAAATATTCATTGATATCTTCTTGTAAGATAGAACTTTGATAGATTCCTCACCACAACCTTTTAATATCACCACTTTCGGAAGGTTCATCTAAATTTTATACTTGTTCCTCATTGCTGTTGTAAAATTTGTTGATTGAAATTTTAATAAATCAAAGCATTCAATATACCTTTGATTTCCATACTTTGAAATTTGAAGTCTTCGTGAAATGTTCCATTATTGTACCAATGGATTTATGGAAATGCTTTCTTACAAAGTCAAAGACAACCACCTTGATATTCCAAAAATTAGGATTCATCACACACATCGCTTCAAGAATTTTATCTTTGGAGAAACGTTCTCTAATTTTTGATAAGGATTCTGATTTTTTTAAAGCTTTATTCTTGTTTCAACTATAACAAACTCAAAGATATTACGTGTCACGGGAACATCTTCTCGTTCCGATCCTATAATATCTTGACATTTTTGCAAAATGTGCAGTGGTATGTCCCTCCCATTAACAGTGATGCAGAGGTGATCGTGGATATTAAATATCAAATAGTTACTGGGATTTTTAAGATCTAATAAAGCTTTCCAATTCTAAAAAATAATTGTCAAAACTATCTTGGGAAAAATATAAGATATCAAGACTTTAACTTACCATTTTTCTCATCGTATAAAATCCACAATATAGATTAATCTCCCATGTGCATGCTTCATTAGTGTATTGATTTCCTGCAACATTAGAAGAATGCCAATTAATGTAAGCAATGTCTCTAAATCAGTTAAACGGAGAACAAGTCCTCGCCTATCAACTTCGACGATATTCATGCATGAAACCAACCAACAAAGGATACTCCTCCATGAACTCGCATGCGAGTTCATACAAAGAGATCCATCTAGTCTCAACATCTTTTAGAAGTTTTTACCATTTGTAATTCCAATTTCAAATTTTTGGAACTCAAGAAATCACTTTGGGCTACTTTTCGTATAGGCATGAAGTTATCTTATAAGGTCTTCTAATTTAGCAACATTTTCATGGTTGCTTACCATTTTATACGCTAAATTCATTTTTTGAGCCATACAATGAATTGGTAGCATATATGGGCCACTGTTGTTTGTAATCTAACAGATAGCCCCTGTTTGGTGACCCTGCATGATAGATGCGACATCTACTTCGATGCATACCAACTTCGTAGTAATTTCATAATCAGTCATTCCAACAATATATTTTAAATGAGAAACAACTATTTTATGTAGGTTTTCAACATTACAGCTTTCAACCATTTTCGTAACACCCAATAGATGAGGTGTCCTTATATGATTTTCTAAATTATAGATGTGGATACATACCTATGCGGTGTTGTTGACTATTGTCACTTCATCAATCGAAAGAGAGATAAACTTTGTTTTTTTACATTCTCTTTCAAATCTTCTTCTCTATCATCGAAGGGCATTTTTCCATTTCCCATCCACTACTTTCATTATTTAGAGACTGAGGTAATGTTCAAAGATCCATTATATTGATACAAAACTTTGAAATCGAGGAAATCAAATCAGGTCTTCCTTTCTTTAGTATGTGAAATAAAGTAGAGAATCAGTATGAGTTTTCCATGTAGATTTGTTTGATTCATCTTACTAATTTGCTGATGTGATCATTCCTCCCTTTTCCATGTGATGTCTACATTTTTTCTCGCTCTCTGCCTCATAATCCACTACATATCTAACTACGCATGCATTCTTTTTTTTATTTTTCCACCTATATGCTTTGATTTTCGGCCATCCGCCCATTTCACATCCAAATATTGTTTTCCATAATGTTTTTCTATAGTTTCCAACTTCATTTACATTTTTTGTTGCTTTCCCAATTTCCACATACATATTGTACATGTACATTCAGATGGGATCTCTTCAGAATTAGATGATTGTACAAGTTCGATAAACAAAAATTTAGCTACCCAATCAAACTTGTATGACCTACCAATGGTCCACATATTCTTGTTCGTTTTCAATGTTTTACTTTTTTGAGTAGAATTTTGAGCAATATCACAATCACCTGGTTTCCTCTTTCGTGAATTGGAATTTGAATTTGATTTTTGTGTTCCATTTTGCTGAGTATTTGTATGTGTGATATCTTGATGCACTTCTGGTTGCACCCTAATAGGAAGAATATCTTCAAGATCTAGCATATTATCATAGGTTTCATTTGTTTGATACTGTGTAGAATGCATGTCCACCTCATAATACGCTCCACACCGCGATGGTATTCTAATTCTTTCTGGTGGCATCTATATGGTTGTTGGTAGTTTCAATATCTATATCAGCAGAGTTTCCAAAATAATTGAACAACGACTTCTGAGATTTCTTAGTTACTTTTAGGGTCTTCACATTCTTAGGACGAACACCTTCCATTATTCTAAATAGAGTCCTCGCATCAAAGAAAAGAACCAAGTAGTGACTCAAATTCATAGTCAAAATTATTGTCGTGCGTAGACTATGGTAATCCCTTTTCGCGCTTCAACATCTAAAGCCTTTGTCGCGCATCAACTATCCCCTCGCCGCACGTCAACAAGGTGTCAATTGTCTCTGCTGCATCACCAAGGTGTTAACTTCAGATCTTTCACGTGTCAACTCCGTCCTGTCATGCATCAATCTCTCTCTCTCTCACGCCAACAAGGTGTCACTGTCTCTATCACACGTCAACTCTATTCCTCTCGCATGTCAACCGCTACCCCCTTGTTAAGCGCCCTGTAATTTCTCCTTGTCACGCACATCTGCATACCTCTTTCCATACAACTATATCCCTGTCATTGACAGCAACAACTAACCCTAACAGGCTAACAAAAATCTCTGGTGCTTAAGAGTATGTGAGTTCAAACTTCACAAGATTGCAGTGAGTTTGGTAAGCTACTTGGCTAGTACTTACGTAGTATACCACCGAGGAATCACCTAGGCTGTTATAGGCGATGTTTTCAAATGAAGGTGAATCCACCCCAAAAAATATACTGTAGAATTTTAATCGAACAGACACCAATCACCAGCTCTAAAAAAATTGCCTTTTCAAATTTTCCTAAAATGAAATTTTCTACCATATTACTAATATTCGCCACTAAAATTATCCCTTCTTGCGAAGAGTGGGCACTACACCTTACATCTCATTTCAGATCATAGTGATATAAGATGCATCTTTCCTAATAGAAGAAACAATCCTAATATGGAGAACGTCCTTGTCTCGTACCAAATTGTTGTACTTGAAAATGGAGTAGTTGTCTCCAATAAATTGCCATATTTTTATGTCATTTTAGGGTCCCATTAAAGTTGAAGTCTCTCCTACCCATATGGTATCATATGAATAGAAGAGAAAAGGTCATTTGCGTGTCTTTGATGGCTTTGGTAGATTGGATACTTCTTGACCCCACATCTAAGTTCAAAGGAAGTCTATATTGTGCAATGTGCATGTTTCAAAAAGGTCCCTAACAAAATAAAAATATGTATATCTCACTTCAAGAAAATTTTGGCAATTAACTAGATTTATCTCTAGAGATTGTAGGTGATCATTTTTTCTGTGAACAAATTGAAATTCACTCTTAGCATGGAAGTCTTTCTTAATACGCTCAAGAATGTCTAGATAAAATACAATACATGGCTTATATCTATGTGAACATTGGGATGGACAATCAAGGGTTTGTAATATGTATGTAAGTAGAATATACGAATATTATTGACTCTTAATTGATAGGACTTATGTCTATTTTTTATCTTATATATCCTTTAATGATGTGAGATATTCAAATATTAATAGATGGGGATTAGGACTTGAACCCATGCAAAATATGTACAAAATTTCACGTCTATATGTTCAAATATTTTAAATCGCTCAATGAATCAAAATTTAGAGATAAGTTTGAAAATCTTGGAAGACAACGGTTGAAGAAAGGATGAACTGTCGCCAATCAAACAATAGTAGTTTGTTGATTGATTTAAATTTAGTAAATGTTTCAAACTCACCTGAAAGTCGTTGTCTTTGCAGAGGCA